>CM056496.1:38717975-39307352 GCA_029783415.1 Anisodus acutangulus | reverse complement strand
ATCGGGTATTCTGTATGTCTCCTTTTCTCTTGGAAAAGCTTCAAATATGTTGAAGCAGAGAGGCAGGCAATTAAGGATATCCACCAGAAAAACTAATCCAACCCATAAGGATATATCAGAAAATACAACATTTTTGTTACTTGACCAATCATCAGGAGAAGCAAATACAACGGGTACGCTAATCACAAAGATTAATGAAGTAGCAATTAATGCAAAAACAGTCAATTGGAAAGCAAGAATCATGCTTTTAATCATGCGATGGTATTATGATTGTTAAGGGTCAAATTTGAGCTTTTTTCTGGTCGACCTGGTGGGTCTTAAGGGCTTTTATGGAAATTAATGGCAAAAGTATGCAAGTCGTGTTTTTTTTCCACAATACGCAAGTCGTTCAATTTCGTGTTTTATTCCTCTTTTTCTTTGGAAAAAGTCAGTCTTGGAGAACAAGTAATGGGAGGTTTCGTGGGGAGCAAGAGTTGGTCCAAAGTCATTGAATCATGCATTTGCTGTTAAGTTAATCACAGCTATTCATTAATTTTTCTTTATTAAGCCCAACTAGTTTTTTCAATACTATATTTGGTTAACTTATTATTCGTAGTTGCCAATAATAAGACAGAGTACAGGTACGCAGCCACAAACGGCAATATTTCTGCCACGTCATTGCATCAGTTACCAAGAATTCTTCACTTAGGTGTCGTTTGAGTTTATAAGAATAATGTTAATATGATGTATTAGTAATATTGATATTAATAATATTAGGATTATTTATGTTGATATTAGTTATGCAAGTGATTATTTCTTATTCATTGTTTAATTTGGTGTATTAAAAATAATATGTATTGCATCATTTTAAAAAAAATAGTTTATAACCCTCTACTATGCTATGTGAAGTACTTCGTGGCCAATTGTATCTTTGACCATGCATACGTATGCATGTATTACAAAATTTTACATTGTTAATACTATGTTTTAATATGTATTAGTTATGCATAGGATAATATCAAATATATGTATAACTAATGCTTGTAATATTAGTTATACATAGGTTGAAAAAAGATATCAAACAGGGTATTAATAATATACAAAATTAATGCATGTATTATTTTTTTTCTCTAATGCATCCTACCAAACGACCTCTTACTCCCTCAGTTTATTTTAGTAATTATCATGTTTTTTAACACCTCTTAAGAAAAAATTAATTTGATTAAATTATTCTTATTTATTCTTTGATCTTAATTTAGTATTATTTTCTTTTTCACCACATTAATTGATAGTGAATATATATTCCATATAGCATGTAAATAATGGATTTTGTGCCTAATTCAACCCAAACGCTAGCTTGTAGGGTGAGGATTGTTCAAGTCCATATAAGGAGTCCATGTTTTCATTTCATATCCGATGTGGTACTCTTAATATTCCCCCACACGCTCAGACTTTGTTAACTGGAGCGTGTATAATATAATTTGGGGGCCCAACATCGGTGAACAAAGAATTGGAATGAGTCTGACTCTGATATCATATAAAATAATGTAATTCTCCTTGATGGAGTTCTATTATTAATGTCATATATATAGATTATACAATTGTAGTCCTAATAGAATTAAGATCTCTATTTTATCTTAATTACATTAATTATACTAAATGAATAAGTACAGAATATATTGTGAATATATATAGAATATATTCACTATCATTAATCTCTCTCAACATTTATTGAGTAATTGTAAGGTGGAAAATTAATTTAATTATATCTTGATTTTTTATTAGGACAACTATTTTATATCATCTATTTTTAGTAAGTATGACAAGTAAAATGTATCTGAAAGAGTATATTTTTGTGCTTTGTGTTAGAAATGTTGGATTTTTTTTTTGTATAATCCAGTACATATGTTCTCCCCTTTCCATTGATAAGAACCATATTTTCTTACTATAATCATTAAGTATTCAAATTTATTGATCCGATAAATTCAAATTTGCGCCAAATAAAATGAAAGTCTTCCCTACCATATGTTTTCTGATGGGCACGGACCCGATCTCTAATTTTGAATGAAAAAATTCGTACATCCTACCTTATTCCTTCATGGTTAATTGAACCATGCTAATTAAGAGACTTTTATCGACTTGCTAAACTATATGTCTCCATACTCACAAAGGGGAGGGGAGGAAAAAAATTTCCCAAAAAAATGTTATTCAATATTTTTATATTTAATTTATCAAAAAAAATTGAAAAAAAAATCTGTGTACAATCTACCCTCCGCAGACCCCGCATTATGGGATTTCACTGGGTATGTTGTTGTTTAAAACAACAACAACATATCCAATATAATCTCAAACTATTCTGAAGTCTCAAATTATTCATCAATAGCCTTCAGTAATGCCCTAACATTGTTATATTGTTCGACAGAACCACGAATGCCAGCTGGGATTTTGGTCTTTATGAACATAACACTCAAACGGTTCAAAGGCTCCCATTAAGAGCAATCTCAACTTGAGTGCTAAGTGTAGGATAAATTGCAAAGCAGTACGAGAAGTAAATAAATATTACAAGTGTTCGAAAGGATAAACAAGTAGGTCAATGTTCAGAACTGCCGCAAGCTTGTTGAGTCCTTGATAACCTGAAATCAAGAAATACTAAATCTGGATTGTTACAACTGTGTGCTGAGTCTAGTGATGTCACTATGTCCTTAAGATAAGATTGCCCCGTATATATGCTTTTACGTTAACGGGTAATAGTCTCCCAAGATAAAACAACACTTTAATCAACATTACAAAGCAAATAGGTTGACCCTGACGAAGAAAACAAATACGAATCGACTTGCTGAAGAAATGGAAAAGGAAGGAAGAGTTTTCTGTTTTCGTCCCAACGTTACTGCTCACGTTTTGGACTGTGTTTTACTCTTTTGTTTGTCTCTGTGTATATATTTCTGTCTCTTCGTGTTACATAATTGAGCCAAAATGCATCAATATATAGCATGAGGGAGGGACTCCTCAACTGCCAAAACATGGCTGTTAATGGCAGGTTTAGTGAGGTTGTTTATGGTCATTGAAGGATGACTGATTATGATCATTGAAGGAGGGCTGTTAATGGTTGTTTATCTGTCGTTCCCAAATTTAACTTTTCAGAAACTCTAGGGACCAAATTATAAATATTAAACAATTTGGGGGTCCAAATAGATAATATCAGAAAGTCCCACGACCCGAGCTCGAGCCCGGACCGGATGGGCGGCGGCGGCGCGCGTGTGGGCTTAGCCTTGAACCCAAGCACATCTAGGTCCTCCCTCCTTCAAACACATGAGATACCCCTTGGGGTCCCAAACCCTTAGCCAATTTAGAGACTTATAAAGAGAGCAATTCTTCCTTTTCCCACCGATGTGGTAGATTTGTCCCACACCATATTTCCATGCCTCAAACACCTTACTTTGTGGACCAATATCTCTTTCATTTCTCAAAGAAATTTGACGAATCTTGGCCCTACGGTCATCTACTCACTTAGTAGATTATGCACGTGAGAAGAGACAAAGCCTCCAACATGCGAAACCCTAGTGTTTAATTCATTAAATATGGGTGGACGCACCTCCCCATCAGAGGCAAATTTCCAACACTAAGTTCATTAATAGGTGGTTTGTCTTTTTTGATAGCATAATCAATGTCCATGCACCCTAAGTGAAGGAAAATTCTTTCCTTCAAGATCTTATTGTTCTCACCATTCAGTTCGGGAGTATCACAAATATCATAGAAATTTGCAGGTTGCATAACTGCAAAAAATATACATACATGTTTAATAAATTTGAGGCAAATAATAAAAATTGAATCTACTGACATAAAAATTGTCTGTGGGCTAAATTTTTAATTCAATTAGATTCACTCTTTACGATATAATTATCGATTTACTAGCATGATATTCTATCCTTACGATAAAACTATTAAACTCTCATTCATAATTCATGTGGGTAATTATGAAAAGTATTTAACATTTTATCCTAATTAATTATGTAACCCAACAATAAAGGTTCTTGAGTTATTATATCGTGCATAATTAATCACAATTCTAATATCTAAATTTTCTTTATGTTAACTTTAAAAAATTTATTCAATAAAAGATGCGGTGACTAATCTTCAATCAAATAAAATTATATATCACTTAGACATTAGTCCTTATTTAATGTCTATAATTTCCTTATGTTATCCTAAATATAATATATAATTTTATTTAATCAAGATTGTTGTGGCTAAATCTCAACCAAATAAATTATATGAATCACTAGACATTAATTTTGAAAATTCAAACAATTTCTTGCTAAAAGTATTTTATGCAATGAAACTGTGTCTCGTGTGATTAAACATAATATATAATTTTATTTAATTAAAAGTGTTGGGGCTAAATCTGAATTAAACAAAATTATATGAGATCATTGTCGATTCTGTGACTCCAAATCTCAAGAAATTACATTGAGAAAACAGAATAAAAAACGTTATTCTCTATTAATGCAACAAAATAACTTTCTCTTTACCACAGGCAAAGATTAAGAAAGAGTTAATAGTTTCCACTCAGCATTTAATGTTATTTTCATGAAGCAAAACAACAAACTTGTCATGGATCTATAATAAAGTATTACAGAAGACCCCATTGTTTCAACATAAGGAAAAGAAGTAAGTACTTATCACAAGTATAGGGTCCACTTTTTCTTCCATTAAAAGAATATGTAGTACAAAAAATGTTTTTCAGTCGTCTTCTCTCTTGAGCCATTTAACTGACCCAACAAATATTTGTTGGAATATGTAAACCAACAACGGGAATAGTAAATAACTATTATAGTGATCGAAAAGATAAACAACAATGAGGACAACAACAAGTAGTCAATATCTTGATTTTGAATGAAACTTCAAATATAGAACTTGTATTCGGAAATACAAGAACATGAACTGCTACACTTGTGGCTAGTAGATCCGATGAGAATACGAACGGTTAGAGTCCTCGTATGTTAAGTTAACACCTGAAACACTTAGCAACCAATTAGATAAACCACAATACCACCGGCTGAGTCGAGAGATGACTCTCTGTCTTTAAGACAAGATTTCCCTCGTATATAAGCTTTACGGAAGTGTGGACAATAGTTTCCCAAGATGAAACAACAAACTATCAAGTGTGCAAAGCCTCCACAAATGATCTCAGCGAAGAACACGAATAATGAAGATTGCTAAGAGAATGATTGATATCAAGAAAATCTGATCTCTTTGTGGTGTTGTGAACTTGTTTTTCTGTTCATATGTGCATATATATTCATTTCTTCATCTATAGAATTGAGCCAAAGACCTCAATTTATAGGTGTGCAAGATGGCCTCTTCAAGTGCCCCACAATGAAAATCAATTGCCATGTAATGGATGACATTTAACCCCCAAGTAATGCAGCAATATAATGGTCCAAGTAATGGCCATTATTGGGTAGATTCAATGCCATTGAAGCCTCCTCAACAGCCAAACCTTTGGGATTCCGTCGAGCAAACACTGTTTGGGAAGCATCGCGGCACTTCAGCATTTAGCGCCGCGGCTCCAGAAACCAAAAGTGGGAATTAGCGTCGCGGCACTGCAAGGGGGGCGCCGCGGTGCTCCGGCGCTGCGACCCAATCCGGGAGGCGCCGCGACCCTTTTCGACCAGTTCCATCTTACACCTCGCACAATCCTTCATTCGTTTACCAACGTGGAACACTTGTTATTCATCCAATAACCATCCATCATTCTATGTCTCAAACATTTCACTTACGTACCAATATCTCTTTCATTAACAAAATTTATGATACTTGACACTAAGATTGCAAGTGTGTAGAAATGATATTTCCGACGTGTGGGGCCCAATTGTTCGAGTCATAAATAATGGGATAAACTTAAATCCACATTAGTAAATTTCCAACAATATTTACTATTATAGACACCGAAAATTATTTATAAATCTAAGAAGATGTTAGGAAATCTGTCTTCTTATGATTTCTAGCACCGGTGTGTATCAAAAATTTCAAAAAATAACAGATCTGAAAATCAGACCACCAGTTTTGAATAAATTTTTAAGCTTCGAAATACATCAAGGCAGAGGTTTGTACGCACTCTGATACCAAATGTTAGACATTACAGAGCAATAGCACAGCGGAAAGATGATCGACATACCTCCGATCATTTGTTTCAGAATCAATGTCCGCGTCATCGGTGACAGTTTCCAACTCAGTCTTCCAAGCACTCAGAATATCTCACTGATATAGTATTTAAGAAAGGATTTTTTGTGCTTAAGAACCCAACCCATGTTTCACTTTTATACTGCTCGTCCATCAAGAGCAGTTATTGAGATGTTACCATAGTGGACAACAATTTACTAAGTTATGGGCAGTTATCAGATGTGGGAAAAGGTTTGAAGTCTATCCCCTTTGTATACTGGGCATGACAAAAGTTCAAGTTTTGAACTTTTTAACTAACACAAACATCCTACCTTAGATTTTCTTTTTTCCGGGACATATTTCAAGGATTGAATTTCCGTGAGTGAAAGGGAAGCAATAATGTTTGTGGGTAACTTGATCCTTTAACCAATGACAATTACTCACATACCACGCTTTCTAACTTTGGTACGTTTCTTACTTCACTACGCTCTTGAATGTGTTGTGATCTCTCTCTATGCTTATTCACGTATTATATTTTCATATTTTTGCTTAATTGTTTTCTATCTGAAAGTCTATTAACCCTGTAATTGTTTTGTTAAATAAGGCAATATACACACAATATACATATGTATATTGCCTTATTCAATGTCACGAAATCTGCCCATATTGGTGCTCTCGATTTTGCCTTATTTTGGACATGAGAATATATATTTGGAAAATATATGTGTAGTATATTGTAATGTATTTATTACCTAAAGTAGGATTATACACTACCATAATTGTAAAGTTAGAATTATGGTAGAATAAAATTTTAGGAATAGAATAGGAATATTTTGTATCTTGTATATATACCTATTCAAGTAATGAAAATAATCAAGGAGATTATTTCTTTCATGGTATCAGAGCCTCTCAGATTTCTCTTCCGAAAGTAGTCTTCCGCTCTCAAAATCTCTCTTACTTTTCCCAAATTTCCCCTCCTTCTGTGTTCTTTCAATATGTCTAAGAACAATTATCATCCAGCCCTCATGGTTTCTAACGTCAAGAACAATATCCTTATTGTCCTTGAGATGGAATCCAATATGCGACGTGGGTGGAGTTGTTTAAAATTTACGCCATCTCCCATCAAGTTATTCATCACATCATTCCTCCCGCTACACCTCTTCCCGCGGATGATCCTCAGTTATGGATTACTCTTGATGCTACCGTTCTCCAGTGGATCTACTCCACTATTTTGGCTGACCTTCTACAAACGATTATTGAGCCGGATACCACGGCTATGGCTGCCTGGAATAGATTGCGTGACATATTCCAAGATAACCAACATTCACGTGTCGTCACACTCGAGCAGGAATTCTCTCTAGTTCGAATGGACGAATTTCCAAATGTTTCTGCATATTGCAAGAAACTCAAGGAGTTGGCGGATCAACTCCGTAATGTTGGCGCACCGATAACAAATAATCGTCTGGTTCTACAATTGGTTGCCGGCCTTTCGAAGGCCTATAATGGTGTTGGAACTCTCATTTGTCAAAGCAACTCTCTTCCTGATTTCTATCAAGCCCGCTCTATGCTTACTTTGGAAGAAGCCGATTTGGCTAAAAAGGCGGCTACCGGAGCAAGCCCCGTCGTCATGGTGGCGTCCTCTCCAAGTTCTTCGAGTTTTGTTAATAATTCGGGACAAAACCATAATCATGGTGGCGACAAAAATAATCGTAAGAATAATAACAAAAACCGCGGGGGCAAATGAGGTGGTTCTGGTGGCGGTTCCGGTGGTTAGCAAGTAGGTGGTGGGCCCCATCCAGTGAACAGTGGCCCACCACTCCCTAGTCCCAGCAGTGAGGCCCATGGTAGTGGGGCTGGGGCAGTGGGCCGTGGGCCAGCAGCCCTTATAATCCAGCAGTTAATTCCAGCGGCCAGTGGGCTGGGCAACAATTCAGGCCCAACAACCAGCAGTGGCGGCCCACTGGCCAATGGCCCAGCAGCAGTAGCTCCAGCAGCTACGGCCCAGCTCAGTCACGGTATGGATTCTTGGGCCCCGACCTCCGCAAGCCCATCATGCAGCAGGCCCCACTCAGACCGATATCGAGGCCGCGATGCACACATTGGGGTTGACTCAACCGGACCCAAATTGGTACATAGACACCGGGGCCACTACTCACACGACTTCCGATTCAGGTACTCTCTCATCTTATTCCAATTTGAGCACCCGTCGGGGTATAATTATTGATAATGGCAACTCTATTCCAATTCAGGGTTATGGTCAGAAAACGTTGTCTCCTCCCAATCCACCCCTTATCTTGAAGAATACTTTACATGTCTTAAATTGATTAAAAATTTAGTGTATGTCCGAAAGTTCACCACTGACAATTCCGTTTCCGTTGAATTTGATCCTTTTGGTTTCTCTGTGAAGGATTTCAAGACGGGGAGTCATCTCATGAGGTGTGATAGTAGGGGGGGTCTGCATCCTATCATGTCCGGTTTCAGTCCATCGAGTCAAGCCTTGCCGTCAATTTTTACAGCCATTTCTCCTTTCGTGTGACATGCTCGCCTGAGTCATCCGGGATCTTCTATTTTATCAGTTTTAGATAAAAATAGCTTTATTTCTTGTAAGGGTACGAGTCGTACTCATATTTGTCAATCTTGTTCATTGGGAAAAATTGTTAAATTGCCATTTGTGGACTCAAATTCTCATACTTCACATCCATTTGATATTATTCATAGCGACCTATGGACGTCTCCTGTTCTAAGTTCATTAGGTCATCGATATTATGTTCTATTTCTAGATGATTATTCTAAATTTTTGTGGACGTTTCCAATTGCCAATAAATCTCAAGTGTTTTCTGTCTTCATAAAATTTAGAGCATTCATTAGAACGCAATTCGAAAGAGAAATAAAGAATATTCAATGTGATAATGGGAAAGAGTATGACAATAGGGGGTTTCGGGAGTTCTGTGATAATAATGGGATAAATTTTCATTTTTTGTGCCCTCATACATCTTCAAAAAATGGGAAAGTCGAACGCAAAATTCGTTCCATAAATAACATTATCCGCACTATCTTACTTCATGCTTCCGTACCCCCATATTTTTGGCATCATGCTTCCGTACCCCCGTATTTTTGGCATCATGCTCTGCAAATGGCAACATATCTCCTTAACATAATTCCGTCTAAAGGTCTGACATATTCTTTCCCCCTCAAAATCCTATATAATAAGAACCATTCTTATTCCCATCTTAGGATTTTTGGGTGCTTGTGTTACCCGTTATTCCCATCCACCACAATTAACAAACTTCAGGCTCGGTCTACCCCGTGTGTATTTTTGGGTTATCCGTCTAATCATCGTGGTTATAAATGCTTTGATTTATCCTCCCAGAAAATCATAATTAATCGCCATGTCATTTTTGATGAAACCCAATTTCCTTTTACGAATGTTCATACTCCCGAGCCTAGGTCGTATAATTTTTTGGATGACCAAATATCCCCGTATATTATTCGGAATTTTTCGGACATATCCCGCACCTAAAATTCTCCAGCATGCCTGCTGGACCATCGATCCGTTCTTGTTTCGATCAAGCAGTTCTAGCGATTGGGCGATCCATTGACTCGGAAGTGTTCCAGATTACGCGATTTGATTTGGGCCAAGAGCCCATCGGCGATCCGTCCCGAGCCTAGAAAATTCCCAAAATTCCCTCAAATCTTCCTCGGGTCATAGACCGGTCACTCGTAGTCAGCGGGATTTTTTACACCTAAAAGATATTTTAATTTACATTCTGATGTCTCTAAATCCCCATTGCCCCGAAATCCTGTGTTCGCATTAAATGACCCTAAATGGAAAATTATTATGACTGATGAATATACTGCTCTTATTGATAATAAGACGTGGGAGTTGGTGCCCCGTCCATATAGTATTAATGTTATCAGGTCTATGTGGATTTTTGCTCATAAAGAGAATTCAGATGGTTCATTTGCTCGACATAAGGTGCGGCTTGTGGGTGATGGTAAGACTCAGCAGGTTGGGATAGATTGTGGTGAGACGTTTAGTCCGGTGGTCAAGCCGGCTACTATTCGCACTGTGCTCAGCTTGGCTCTATAAAATGCATGGCCTATTCATCAGTTGGATGTCAAGAATGTTTTCCTACATGGTGATCTCAAGGAAACAATCTATATGCATCAGCCGTTGGGTTTCAGGGATCCCAACCGTCCTCATTATGTTTGTTTATTGAAGAAGTCCTTATATGGGCTTAAGCAATCTCCACGGGCCTGGTATACGAGGTTTGCTGACTTTGTTTCGACTATTGGGTTCACTCACAGCAGGTCAGATAATTCCTTGTTCATCTACCGCCGTAGTTCGTCACTAGCCTACATTCTGTTGTATGTGGATGATATCATCTTGACTGCCTCTTCCGATGCCTTGCGCCAGTCTATCATGGCCATGCTCAGTTCTAAGTTTGCTATGATAGACTTAGGGCCCTTGAGTTATTTTTTGGGGATTGCCGTCAAGCGTCATTCAGGTGGTTTGTTTTTGTCTCAACGAAAGTATGCTACTGAGATCATAGAGAGTGCTAGGATGTCATCCTGTAAGTCCACTTCCACTCCAGTTGATGCAAAACCCAAGCTTAGTGTCGCGGCAGGTGCACCATACGAGGACTGAGCTTCATTCTCCTTGATCTTCTTTGAGGCCCTCCAGTATCTTATCTTTACTAGACCGGATATTACGTATGTTGTTCAGCAGGTGTGTTTATTCATGCATGATTCCAGAGTTGAGCACATGAATGCAATCAAACACATCATTCGATATATTCAGGGGACACTGGACTATGGGTTGCACTTGTATGCTTCTTCTACATCCACACTTGTCTCGTACACAGATGCGGATTGGGGTGGTTGTCCGGACACCAGACGGTCTACGTCAGGATATTGTATGTTCCTTGGCAACAACTTGGTCTCCTGGTCTGCAAAGCGTCAGGCGACTCTATCCCGCTCAAGTGCAGAGGCAGAATATCGAGGGGTAGCTAATGTGGTCTCAGAATCATGTTGGTTACGTAATTTGCTTTTAGAGCTTCATTGCCCCATTCAGAAGGCGACCTTAGTATATTGTGATAATGTTAGTTCCATCTACCTCTCAGGTAATTCGGTTAAGCACCAACGCACCAAACATATCAAAATGGACATTCACTTTGTCCGTGAAAAGGTTGCTCGGGGGCAGTTACGCGCATGTCATGTCCCGTCAAGATATCAAGTTGCAGACATCTTTACAAAGGGTCTTCCCTCGGTACTCTTTGAAGATTTTAGGGACAGTCTCAGGGTTCGAAGACCGCCCGCTATGACTGCGGGGGTGTTAAATAAGGAAATATACACACAATATACATATGTATATTGCCTTATTCAATGTCACGAAATCTGCCCATATTGGTGGTCTCGGTTTTGCCTTATTTTGGACATGAGAATATTGTATATTTGGAAAATATATGTGTAGTATATTGTAATGTATTTGTTACCTAAAGTAGGATTATACACTACCATAATTGTAGAGTTAGAATTATGGTAGAATAAGATTTTAGAAATAGAACAAGAATATTTTGTATCTTGTATATATATCTATTTAAGTAATGAAAATAATCAAGGGGATTATTTCTTTCATGTTTGATTTGGCATTGACTAGACTGATACTCTAAACGAGATCAATACTATCAAAAAGAAAGTAGTAAAATTCTGACATTTAAATTGAACACAACCTTTATTCAAATTCTTTTTTAGTATAGTTTAATATCTATATAGCTTAAATCAAACCGAAACAACAACAATTTTTTTTTATTAAAGGTATTTGAATTTTGTAACTATTGTTATCTCCATGATCTTCAGCCTTCAAAATAATATACCCATCCACTGTGATGACATGAATTTAGAGGCGACATTGATCAGGTGTTCAAATAGCATAATAATATATTTAGGAAAATAAGTAATACTTTTTCATTAAAAAAATTGAAGTAAAGATTATTGCTTGGTTATTATGGTTGAAATATAGGTTGCAATATGCCGTTAAGAGGGGCTTCAGTTTTGAAAAAGTGAAAAAGTAATATGTGAGAAAGAAAGGGATGAAGGAGAAAGGACCAGGGGAGAAATAGAGTAAAGCATAGAAGAAATGAGAAGGAAGAAAATAAATATATACACACACTTCATCCTGTAAACGTGTACAAGTATAACATTATAATCCCTACTCATTATTAGATTAAAATTCCTATTGTATTGTGATTAGGATTCATCTTTCCTCTTGTACTAGGATTGTATATTGTACACTATATATATTGATATTAATGAGACCTGCTGGACAACATAGGCAATGTCAGGCCTGGTGAAAGTGAGATACTGAAGTGCACCTGCAAGACTCCGATACATAGCAGGATCAATCACTGGAGTACCGACCACTGCACTAAGTTTGAATTTAGAATCAACTGGAGTGGCCATGATTTTGCAATTGTCCATCTTAGCCATGTGCACGATCTCCTCTGCATACTTACGGTGACAAAGAAACATACAATCAGCGGATCTAGTGACTGAGATACCCAAAAAATAGCTCAACTTTTCCAAATCAGTTATGACAAATTCAGACTTGAGCCGTGCAATAATCTCATCTTTCAACACAACAGTAGAGGCAGTAAGAACAATGTCATCCACATATAATAGTAAATAAGCAGTATCACGACCTTGATGTATAGTAAAGAGAGAGGTATCACATCTGTTGCATGTAAACTCGAGACGTATAATGAACTGTGCAAAACGATCATACCATGCTCTAGGGGCCTGTTTTAAGCCATAGAGTAACTTACGGAGATGACACACATAATGAGGGGCTGCTGGGTGGACAAAACCAGGTGGCTGGTGCATGTAGACAGTTTCTCGTAAATCCCTATGAAGAAATGCATTCTTCACATCTAGATGATGAATAGACCAATGCTTTCCCATAGCAATGCTTAGAACTGTGCGGATGGTGGCCGGTTAACAACCGGACTGAATGTCTCGCCACAATCAATGCCCTCCTGCTGGTTAGTACCATTTGCCACTAGTCTTGCCTTATATCTTTCTAAGTCACCACTATCCCTTAACTTGTGACGAAAATGGCACATGCAACGGATCACATTCACCCCCTCTGGTCGAGGAACCAAGTCCCAAGTATGCTATTTCGTTAAAGCATTAAACTCCTCACACATGGCCGCATTCCAATTCGGGTATAGTTTTGCTAATTTAGGGCTTTTTGGTATAGGTGAAATTGTTTGGGTGGACAGGTTAAATTGGACGTTGGGTTTGAAAATCCCGTGTTGGGCACGGGTTTCCATCTGGTGTGTCGACGCTGGCTGGGTAAGGGTATTGGTCGACTGGTTGGGTGGAATGGGTGATGATAGATTCGGGTGTGGTGCATGTTGTGTTGTCGGGATTGGGTTTCTGTCGAGAGTGGTTGTCGGGTGGTGCGGACATTGACGGTGTTTGGGGTTGGAGTCGAGTGGGTTTGGTCATTGGTTGCCGGTGAACTGTGGTAGGGAGTTGTGGGGATTCTCGGTATGCCAGAAAGGGAGGAGGTTTATAGGGTAGAGTACGATGTCGGTGGTGTATTAGGTCCGGTATCTAGGTTTTCTGGGTGGTAGTTGATGGTCGGACTGTGGTCGGCATGGTGGTGAGACTGTTGGGACGGCACAGTAGATGAGACGGTGATCGGTGAGTTGGTGGAACCTAGAGGCAGAGTTGTGCTAGAGGTGAAAAGACGCGCTGACGGAGGGGACGCCAGTGGCTGGGATGCCGACGGCATGTGATGTATGGTTGCAGATGGAGGCGGTGTAGTGGTGTCAGTCGAGCACAGTTCCCGAAGGTGGACAGAAGAGAGAGTTGATTCATCTAAAAATTTGTAATCCGGTTTTTGAAATTTTTGGATGTTGGAAAAGGGGAATTACGTCTCGTCAAAAGTGACGTGACGTGAGATGTGAATTTGACGGGTGGATAAGTCATAGCACAGATAGCCCCTATGGTTCGACGGGATACCTAAGAAGACACACGGAGTGGTGCGGGGAGCTAATTTGTGAGAGGCTGTGGAAGAGAGATTAGGGAAAGATAGGCAACCAAATATCCGTAGGTGATCATAGGAGGGAACCCTACGGTGTAAGATTTTGGTTGGAGTCATGTTGTGGAGGGTACTAGTGGGTAAAATATTAAGGACGTATTCTACCATTTTGACCGCATAAGCCCAAAATAATGGAGGGAGGGAGGCATGAAACAAAAAAGTGCGGACCATGTTATTTATTGTACGGATGAGACGCTCGGCTTTGCCATTTTGAGGGGACGTGTGGGGACACGAAAATTGGAAGACCATGCCATTATTGTTGCAGAATTTTTGAAATGCGGAGTTGTTAAATTCATGGCCATTGTCACATTGGAAAGATTTAATGGCGCGTTCGAATTGCGTTTTGATAAATGTGTAAAATTCAAGAAATTTGTCAAAAACTTCGGACTTAAATTTTAATGGGTAGATCCAAAGAAAGTGAGAGTAGTCATCTAATAACACGAGATAATATTTATGACCTAGGGAGCTGGTAACAGGGGAAGTCCGCAAATCAGCATGAATGATATCAAATGGAGCAAACGTAATACTAACTGATGAATTAAACGGAAGACGAACATGTTTGCCTAATTGACAGGTAATGTAGGTCTGGGCAAGTTTCCCATTACATTGAATAAAATTATTACTTCTAAGAAAATGAAAAATAGGAGCTCCTAGGTGTCCGAGCCTATTGTGCCAAATTGACGGAGACAGAGAAGCTAGGATAGTGTGTGGGAGGGAACCGACAACGGACGAGGATGTGAATGGATAAAGGTCCCCTGTGCTATTGCATCTCGTAAGAGGGGTCCCCGTACGTAGATCCTTCACAGTAAAACCAAAGGAATCAAAATCAACCGACATAGAATTATTACGAGTAAATTTTCTAATGAATATTAAATTTTTGATGATGTGGGGGGCATGCAAGACGTTATTTATGGAGAAGGGTGGGTGAGGTTTCAGAGTGTGAGTGTGACCATAGCCCTGAATTAGAATGCGATGACCATTGCCAGCTGTAATAAATTGTGGAGACTTTAAACGAAACAATTGGGAAAGATTACATGCGGACCGGGTGAGGTGAGAGGAGGTTCCAGAGTCCATATACCAATTTTCGTTGGGCTGCTGCAAACTCATACGGCTGAATGACTGACCCAAGTCGGTGGGGATTTGATTTAAGGGCTGCTGTGGGAACTGGGCCTGCACGACGTGGGCCTGATGTTGCTGGAACACTGGTGGGCGAGGAGCTGGAGCCTGGAAAATGACAAGCCACATTATCCCGTTCGAGTGCAGAACCTGAGTATATAGGAGTTGCTAATGTTGTTGCTGAGATCTGTTGGCTCCGATACCTTCTCTTGAAGCTTCAGTGTCCTTTAAGTAAAGCGTAGCTGGTCTACTGTGATAACATATCCGCCATATACCTGTCTCACAATCCGATTCAGCATCATCGAACCAAGCATGTTGAGATTGACATACATTTTGTTCGCGAGAAGGTTGCTCTCAGGCATATTAAGGTATTGCACGTGCCTTCCTCATATCAATACGCGGATATTTTCACGAATGGCCTCCCAAGACAGTTGTTCCTTGATTTAAGATCCAGTCTTAGCGTTAGGCCTCCTCCCGCTCCGACTGAGGGCGTGTGTAAACGTGTACAAGTATAACACTATAATCCCTACCCATTATTATATTAGGATTCCTATTGTATTGTGATTAGGATTCCTCTTTCCTCTTGTATTAGGATTGTATATTGTACACTATATATATAGTATTAATGAGAAAGACTTCCTAAGGAAGATTAATATCATCTTACACATCCGTGTTACTTTATATGATAGCATTTTCTTTTTAATTCTTCCAGACAAAAATTGTAGCAATAATAATTTAAAATAATTTAATTAAAATTTTTATTTTACTTAATGATAAGTTTTTATAATCATAAAAATATAATGATATTTTAAAGACTATAAATTTCAGAAATCAACCTTTCTTAGTTTCTTTGTTTATGATGGAGGAAGTATATAAAAACTAAAAAGAAAAATTAGTTAAAATACTTTTGAAATTAAAACATTTCAGAAATGAAAAAGTACTTAATACTCAATATTTATCAAAACTCTAAGATTTCTTAACATGTTGAATTACCTTTAGGTGAAAAGTATAATTCTAATTTTTTGAATTTGCACCTTCTCTATTTATCTTTTTTTATCTTGTACAAAATTGTTTTTTTTCTTCCTCAACCACGAAAAATAGGTAAGTTAATATACATGAGCTAAAAGTTGCATTGCAAATGTTCTTCTCATCCCCCCCCCCCCTCCTTATTCTTATTTTTCCACTCATCAAGGTAACAAAAACTATTTTTTTATATGTATAAACATAATAATTTATTTTTCCTATTTCATCTAAATTTAATTACAAACAAGATTAAATATTTCATATATATATATATATATATATATATATAATTATATCTTGTAGGAGCAGAGATATTTACTATATATATAATACTGGTCTTAGGAAAGGCGATGTAACACTGTAAAACTAGAAATCCCAAGTCATGTCTTTTAACAATTGAGGTTTTATTTGTCTTAAATTCCACGTGCAACCTCTATTCATTATAATATCGCTCCAGCTATACATTTAACAGTTAAGAGGTAATTTATATGCTTTAAAGTTCAATTGAGAGTAGTGTTATATTATAGTAGTATCTATCTTCAAGTTCACAACATAATTGTCGGTCAGTTAACTACTAACTGAGTGAAGCACGTTCTCTCTCTCATAATATATCTCTTTTCCTTCTAAGTGTCTCTCAATTGAATTATATATTGACCTATAATTCCTATTTGGTATTTAATTAATTGATATGTCGGTGGTATGCTTTTGTGGTGATTGGTTATTCTTTTCCTTATGTACATTTTTTTATTTGTGATATCTAATGATTTTTTAGCTTTTTAGTGATACTGTACTATATAAAATTAAGGGTATTATTTGTAGTCCTCAATCTGGTGGCAAACAATAAAATTTTACAGGTAGACAGTTTAAGATTTTTTTGTTTGTTTGTGATATATTATCGGAGTTTGACGTAATTGATTGAGAATGCAGTTTAATATATTATAGCGAAATTATATTGAATTTGATAAAAAAAAATCATTGTGTGTGTAGGAATATCATTCCAATTCCATATTGGTGAATTGTATTTGCAAGAATGAAACGAGTATTCAGTGCTTTTGGTTGTGTTGAATTTTTTTATCCTTGAGAGTGACTACAATGTATGTCATACATGAAGTTGAGGATTTTATACTTCCAATGAATAGGAAAAAAAAAGAGACGTTTAGTTATATAAAAGAGACCAATCAATATTGGAAAAGAAAATATACTCAAGAACAAATGTTATGAGTAAAAAATATAAAGAAGGCAAAATAAATTAAGAGTAATACTTCTCCAACCATTCATCCGGGTTTCTTCAAGTATGCAAACAATAATGTCAAAATTTATATACTTTTTTATATGATTCAGGCGCACAGATATACACTAGAAGTCAAGCCTTAAATGTATTTTAATAGATTTAAAGATTTTACATGACTTTATTTATTTGACTGTAGTCTGTATGAAACAAATCAACTGATAAAATATATATTAGTTTCTTATTTTAATAACTACAACACACAGTCGGGATAAGAGTATCTTTTTTTATTTGTCTTTTCGGCAAATTAAACCAATTGAAACAAATCAATTGGTTTCACTTCAATGATAACCAATTGGAGCAGGGTAGTCCTTCAACTCATGCCCTTGACACTGTATATCCTGTAAAACAAAAGTTTTAAAATTATTCAAAAACATAAACTATGATAAACTTTATGCAGAAGAAAAAAAAGAGAATGACAAAAATAGCCCCTTATGTTTAGGTAGGTTTAAAATAGTCCTTTAAATATATTTTTGAGTAATTTTAGTCCTTTAGATTTACCAAAGTGAGTACTTTTGGTTTCCGTAAAGTACGTATTTTAACAAGTGGTGTCCGTTAGATTTAAGGGAAACGGTGGAAAAAAATCCGTCAAACACTAAAAAAACTCTCGTTAAATCCTAGAAACTACACTAAATACCGGAATGAGTACCAAAAGTTATACCTAACTCTAGAAATAGATCAAAAATAGCAGAAACTGCATTAATTATACTTCCAAATGAGATCAAATCTAACTGGAAGAGATCAAAAGTGCTCAATTTCCGACAAATTTAAATGACTAAAATTGCTACCTAAGAGACCATTTTTGTTATTTCTAGAAGAGTGCCTAGAAAAAATTAAAAGAGAAGAAAATGAAAGTGAAAATCTCACCGAAGCAAAGTGGTTTAGGTCACGATGATGTGCCTCATCAGCCCTAATAACAGTGATAACATCTTTAAGTGTTGAATCAGCTGGCAAACGCCAGTAATCAATAGCAATAGCAGGAGCCGGCGAATTCTCAAAAATACCCTTCTCAATATCAACCAAGAACTCAGTATACGAATTCACTGCTTCTTCCTCCAAGTAGCCAACAATCCTATGAGCCAATTTTGGGGACGCCAAATATGCCAAGAAATATGCATTGAAGAATACACCTTGGACTGCAAAGACTAATGCACGTTCGTACCATTTAGGGTTGGATAGCTCGATCAATGTCATGAGATGCATCCGTTCGTTCTCGGCTTCTTCGAGGAGAGCTTTGATCCAACCTCCGCTGTGCTCGAATCGGCGAAGGGATTTGCAGTGGAGGAGCATCCCGCCTACCATTCCTGGCACGGCTGCGACAGTTTCTAGTAACATTGCATGGCACATATGACGTCTCTGAGAGATTAAAGCAATTATATGAGCCCAGTTAATTGATTGAAAATAGTTGATAATTAAGGATTTGAAACTGATTTTATAAATAAGGAGTTAGATATTTGGATAGAAATTATTAAACAGATTGTATGGATATGTAAATATACTCTGCATATATAATGTAGTAGGAATATAATATAATGTTGAGAAATTAACACTTTTAGTCTCTCAAATATTGTCAAATTGTGATTTTGGTTCTTGTTTTTTTTGTTTAAGCACATTAATATCCAGTTAATTGATATGTACACTTTTGATTCTTATGACTGTGAATCTTCACAACTTTAATGAATTTTTATGCACTAACCGCAACTATTGATGTGTTAATTTAATTTTTTATTGCTACTCCATAAGTGATTGTAAAATAGTTTTAAATTAAAATATAATCTAATATCACATATTTTTCAAATAAAGGATGAAATTTTTTTTTAGTTAATTGAAGGATAAATGCACTTAGCTATATATTACAAGGATCAAGCAAATTTAGCCATAATCAAAGGACCAAAAGTGAATTATCCGTATAGTGTTACTTCAACCAATTTATTCAACTAGTGACAAGCTCAAGTTATCTCTTCTTCTTTTTTTTTAAAAAAAATTAGTTGTTGGAGTGATTACTTTAATTTAGAACAAAAATAGCGGAATAGAACTGTTTTAATAATAGTAGTACAATATTTTACTATAATTATGTGGATAATAAGAGAGTCAAGATGTTGACCTGGAAGAACATGTACGTGGGGAACTTTAAAGCTTGGACAGTCGAATAAGCAAACTTGTCCATGAAATTGGCTGGAAAATGGTGCTTCTTCACATCAATTGAAATATCAGCTGAGTACGTCTCCCATGGCTATAAAATCCAAAAAATAAAATATAAAAAATAAATTCTATTATTACTATCTCAATTAATTTAAAATACTAAAATAATAATAATAATAATTCTATCATTAAAACTTTATAATAACCGGATGTATAAATATTAAATATTTAGTTCAAGCTATTTACACTACTAGTGTTTTTTTTATGTTACCAGGTCACTCAAATGATATTTAGACAAACTTTTCTTAAGATATAGTATTTGTAATCTTAAAAATAATATCAACAGTAAAAAATGATTTGATAGTATAAAAATTCAGGTGTATATAACTTGAAATTAACTTATATATATTGTTTGCTTACCCTAAAGCAGTTCCACCTCCACGGTGTACCATCTTGCTTGGAGATTTTGGGAGGATCCACACCCCAATAGCTAACAATGGCCTTGACCTTAGCCTTGTCGCCTTTATCGCTGCCCTCATCAGCCACCGTGTGCGGTGGCTGATGTACTTTTTGCTCTTCTTTTGTTGTACTAGAAGTCATATTACTTCGATAATGAAGTTGTACTATGCCTCTAGAGGGCGAAAATTCGCCCCGTAGTTGCCTCATAAGCAAGCCGGACATTTTCGATGCCGCATGAATACGACTCATTTGAGATGATTGAAATTAACTAAACCAAATAAGAAATAGTAAGCAAGATCACTAATTGTTTCAATTTTTGTTGTTGATAGTTTTATGGTGAGATAGAGGGTAAGAAATTGTTGGTTTATATATAGTGTTAAAGGTCGAGGAATATGATGTAATAGATGAGAGTGTACGAGAAAGTTCTTGGAATTGACCTTTTACTAATTAGTATTGGGAGAGATGCTTCTTGGCCATGGCCAATTTTTATTTCCATTTGACTTTTTTAAAAAAGGTGCATTTTCTCAATAATTGAACGTGATGACAAGACCAGCTATTGAACTTTTCATAAATTATTGGAGGAACAAATATGTGTAGAGTAGTCAAAAAGGGTTGGCTACTAGCAGACCACACGATTTTTGAAAGTTGACGGGTAAGGTCGGGTTGACATATCCTTAAAACAACCAGCCCAATTCATCACGATGTGGGCTGCGGGCCTGGCTGAGACAACTCACCTTTTTAAAAAAAATATTTTTGATAACTGTTATAATTTAAATTCTCAATTTAAAAATGCTAAAATAGATATTTACAAGACTATATCGCATGGTTATTACTTGCTAATCAAGTCTCAAACAACATTTTCGAAGGTGTTTTGGGACGAATCTCAGGGGGGCATCAAAAATGCTTTGAACCGCAAATGAAAGACATAGATTCATAGGCGTACGCCCTAGAGTTTGAAGCTTAAGGTCTCAGCGTAAAAGTTTAAGCTCCGAACGTAAAAGTGTATGCTCCAGACGTTGAATTAAATGTTTGTTGTTTTTAAAAATATTTTCGCTATAGATCATATTTTTTATTATTATTGTAATTATATTATACCGAGCGTCGCTAAGTCCACTGGCCAACGGGCTTTTGCGGGCCGGACTGAAAAACTTTGTTCTTAAATGGGCTTAAAAAATCTTAGTCCAACCTATCAAATCACGAATTGGACTAGATCGGCCCAACGAGACTAGCTCATATTAACGACCCTAAATATGTGAAGATACAAGGAAGTATATCTATAACTATCGTGTCCCATTTTTATTGTGGTATTTGAACTTGTTAAGAGTCTCACATCGGATATGAAATGGAAACATGGACTCCTTATATGGACTTGAACAATCCTCACCCTACAAGCTAGCTTTTGGGGTTGAGTTAGACCCAAGATCCATTCTTTACATGGTATCAGAGCTAGACTCATTCCAATTCTCTGTCCACCGATGTTGGGCCCCCAAATTATATTATCCACACTCCAGTTAACAATGTCTAGGCGTGCGAGGGAGTGTTAAGAGTCCCACATCTGATATGAAATGGGAACATGGCCTCCTTATATGGACTTGGACAATCCTCACCCTACAAGCTAGCTTTTGGGGTTGAGTTAGACCCAAGATCCATTCTTTACATGGTATTAGAGTCACACCCATTCCAATTCTCTGTCCACCGACGTTGGTCCCCAAATTATATTATTCACGCTCCATTTAACAATGTCTGGGCGTGCGGAGGAGTGTTAAGAGTCCCACATCGGATATGAAATGGGAACATGGATTCCTTATATGGACTTGAACAATCCTCCCCCTACAAGCTAGCTTTTGAGGTTGAGGTAGGCCCGAAATCCATTCTTTACCGAACTCACGGTAAAGGTCGTGTTGATTTTTGATGCTCAGTGTTTTAAGCATTTAACCACATGCTTAGCGATAATCCTCTTTATACTTTTCAACTAATAGCCTGCACGGATCGTTCTATACATCTTCGTACTTTCTGGATGAAGGAAAAAACATTTTCTTAAATCCGTTCTTGAATATCGCTCTCTTCTTGGGTCAATTTTGAATCAAGTGATTTGGCTTGATCAGATTAGCAACAAGACTATATTAAAAAGTATAGTTGAACTAAATTAAACTCCTTTCTTTTAAATCTAGAATGACGATAGGCACGATATAGAAATACTTTTTAAACAATTAAGTTTGGACTATAAAAGGCTAAATACATTAATAATCAAATTCAAACTCAAACTATTTAAAATCAACTTAAAACAATTAACTTATGTCGAGGGCACCGAATTTAAGTCCTTGAAAATTATAAAATTCTTCATATATCTCAAGAATGGGTAAATGTTTTGAGTCTTTGAGTAAGGAAAAAAAACTACCAAACAAAATAGTTGCGAAATCAGTAGTAGCTAATATTTCTCATGGAGTTTAATTTAATTTGACAGGAATTTGGGGTCATTTGGTATACGAACTAAATTATCCCGCGATTATAATCCCGAGATTATAGTCTTGAGAATAATTTATTTTGGGAGGTGGATAAAGTGAGATTTTCTACAATTAAGTTAGGGCTTCATTTTATACTCTGTTTGATGATAGATATAAATTTATTTCAGAATTAATTTATACATTCTACCAAAAAGAATATTAATTAATCCGAAACTTAATCCTGAATGTCCCACCTTATCCCGCTTACCAAAATGTCCCATCTTATCCCACCTAAGTGCTATTCACACGGTAGTCGGGCCTTGCATAATCCAAATTTCCTTTGGAGGCACGTCAATTTTTGGGGAAAATTTATAAGTAGCAATTTCTCAATTTTTGTAATTAAGAAAAATAGCATTTCTCTATCCATATTTTCGTGACACTGCTTCTTTTTAATTAATTCAATAAGAATGATATTGTTTTCAACAAAGTTTAAATGTGGAAAATAAACAGCAACCACCTATAAAATATGAAGAAACAAAGAGTTAATTGATGAATATTACATGTACAAATCTATTTATTTTCTTGATTCTTCTCTTCTAGTATTTCTCCGTAATTCGAGGACCGTTGGTAGCGTATTTCTCGAACGTCAGAAGATGTCCTTGTGATGTATTTGATCTCCAATGTAACATCCCGCATTTTTTGTGTTAGAATACGCCGTAAGTTAAGATGAACTTGAATGGTTTATGAGTGTTATTATAAGATCCTGTATATTTGACGAATTTTTGTACAATTTATATTGTGTATAAATCCTTTTTAGTTATATATTCCTTCGAAGTGAATTCCTTTTTAGTAAGAATATGATAAGTACAATTTCAGGTAATCATAATTACTATTTTTCAGATATCTTTAAAATTATGTATATGACACGAGGAGGAAGTTTTTAAATGAAATTTTATTTATTGTATGAATTAATATAATTTACTCATAAGACAAAAAAGTATATTTTTCCTTTTTAAGAGTTAATTGTACTCTTAATATGAGATTGAAAAAATTAAATTTGATAATGTATATATATATTTTTGAGAAGCTTTAATCTTTATAACATTAGTATATGCCTTAATTTTATAAAATACTTATAATTTATTCATTATAATTTGTACTTTTAAAATTTATTAATTAGGGAAATGTTTTCTTTTTATAATATTAAGTAGCTAATAGTGGGATAAGGTTAAGCTTTTATATATATAGTTTTTTTTTAATGCATACTTGTCAACATTTTATGCTACCACCGCCTAAACAAGGCTAAGCGGCGGCCATTGGCATTTAATGGTGCCTACCTAATTTACATATATATACATTTTGCATTTTACAAAGCAACAAAAATGTTGCTGGACGTGTGTCACGCCCCGACTTTTCTCAAGTCTTTCTTTAGGACGTGATGGCACCTGGACAACTATCCATTTCCAGGCGAACCACTTACTTTATTTTCTTCCTAAATTAGACAGGTATTTGCGAAAATAATATATATAATAATCAATTTGAAGTTTACGAAGAACAATCTCATGTGGGGCATTCCCCGAGATAATAAAACTTAATTCTTTAAACAAACTTAGTCTAGAGTAACTTTCACCAAATCCGAAATAATGGATTGGTGGTACGATGAGGCTGCGGGACGATCGCTAGCCCTCTTGCGGAGCTTTTCCTCTATCGCGCCTTCCTGAAATATGTTAAATAAAAAAGTCACTCTACCATCCGGTCGAGTGAGAATCTCACCTTACAGACCAAAGTAACCTCACAATATTTTTAATTACAATCACATTATAAGAAAATAATAAGCATGTTGAAATAAACAGATTACAACCCTTTTATCAAATAAATCAATAAATATTCACGTGCAAAATTTTCTCCCCACTCGTCTTAGAAAAAAATAACTTAGTTTAATCAGTACTCCTGCTTTTTCCCATATAACATATTATACATTTGTTGCGGTATGTGCAACCCGATCCAGTGCATTTATATATTTGTTGCGGTACGTGCAACCCGATCCAGTGCATTTATGTATTTGTTGCGGTACGTGCAATCCGATCCAGTGCATTTATGTATTTGTTGCGGTACGTGCAACCCGATCCAGTGCATTTATGTATTTGTTGCGGTACGTGCAACCCGATCCAGTGCCATTATATATTTGTTGCGGTACATGCAACCCGATCCAATGCATATATATATATATATATATATATATATATATATATATATATGTTGCGGTCCGTGCAACCCGATCCAATGCATTTATGTATTTGTTGCGGTCCGTGCAACCCGATCCAATGCACTTATTTGTTGCGGTACGTGCAACCCGATCCAATGCACTTATTTGTTGCGGTACGTGCAACCCGATCCAATGCACTTATTTGTTGCGGTACGTGCAACCCGATCCAATGCACTTATTTGTTGCGGTACGTGCAACCCGATCCAATGCACTTATTTGTTGCGGTACGTGCAACCCGATCCAATGCACTTATTTGTTGCGGTACGTGCAACCCGATCCAATGCACTTATTTTGTTGCGGTACGTGCAACCCGATCCAATGCACTTATTTGTTGCGGTACGTGCAACCCGATCCAATGCACTTATTTGTTGCGGTACGTGCAACCCGATCCAATGCACTTATTTGTTGTTTAAATATGTCATATGTTCAAAAGGCTCAAAAATAATATTTTCTTCCTTCAATATTTCGCCCTTTCCACTTGTAAGGGTTACAACTCTCAAACCGTAAGTCGGATTTATCCCCGTAAAGTCTCAAACTGTCGAGGACAGAGAAATCTATAACATTTATTCAGCACAATATTTCATATTCATTACCGATTTGTACAGTTTTTACGTTATATATTCTGCCCTTCCAGACTTCGGTTAATCCGAGGCAGAATGTTCAAACAGCGATAACTCTCAAACCGTAAGTCGTTTTTATCCCCGTAAAGTCTCAAACTGTCGAGGACAGAGTAATCTATAACTTTTATTCAGCACAAACTTTCATATTCATTACCTATTTGTACAGTGTTTACGTTATACATTCTGCCCTTTCAGACTTCGGTTGATCCGAGGCAGAATGTTCAAATAGCGATAACTCTCAAACCGTAAGTCGGATTTATCCCCGTAAAGTGTCAAACTGACCGTAACCGAAAGATGTACAACTTTGTAAAATTTCATCCAATTCTAACAAGTATAACCCAGTATAACAAATTACAATTGCACAATCCAAACTAGTTATTAAACAATCATAAATTTCATGCTCATTCTTTCAATAACCGGATTATATTCTAACATGTATTGTAACTTAAAAATAAAGGATTTTACTAAGAACTTTGAGTGAGAAAACTCACCTTTGCTGCTTCGTAATTGCGAACAAAACCTCAACTTCAATCAAACCTTTTTGGAACTCCTTAATTGCTCTCTTTAATCTTTTTTTTTTCTCTTTTCTTTGTTTTGTTTCTGATTTGCTGTTTTCTCCCTTTTTGTTGTATTGTATATTTGATGTGTTGTATTGTGTGTGTGTGTGTGTTGTATTTGTAACCAAGTACAGAAAATGCCCATGATAAATGGGATGTGAAGGAGTTATGGAAAAGTGCAGAAAATGCCCATGATAAATGGGATGTGAGGGAATTCAGTTTTTTTTTTTTTTTTAATTTTACAGGACTTTACAACGTGTTTCCCTTTAATCCACATATACACAATTTAGCATATAGATAGAACTTTGTGGATGGACATTTTCTCTCAATCAAGTGTTGTTACAACAATAAATTAGTGAACGTTTTCTCTCTCAACAAGTGGAACAAGAAATATATTAAGGTTTAATTTTTTCATGAAATTCTCTAGAGTTCTCTCAAGCAAATCATAGATTTTTTTGTAGTGAAGTAATGTAACGAAAAATTTCAAAGTTGATAGATAAGGTTAAGCAGAAATGATTGACTTGTCATAGTTATTTAGAAGTTAAATCGAAGTATGTAAGGTTTATCCTTTCTTTTATTTCGGCACGAACTTAAGAATAACAACATATATTGAAACGTTCATAAAAGACGACTATTTTTTATCGTTGACAACATATTTGTTCCTTACTCTTGAAAGTAATTTCATGATCTTTGTTGTTCCTTATCGGGAGTACTATTTGCACTTGTGATATTTCTTGTTATATGAAGGGTTTTGAGTTTTTGTTGGATTGTAACGATTGTTGTACGTAGTTACATAACGATGGTTGGATATTAACGACCTTATGTCACTTTGACCATGTTCATGACGTTCTCCTGAGATCATTCATGCATTATATATATATATATATATATTATGACACCGAGCCGCGCTATAATTGGCCGGATACGGTACTTATATGTGTACACCACTGCGGTTGCGTAAATATTAATGAATATTATCATTTTTCAAAGTTTATGTTAAAATTCTTGAAGAATTTTAAATGTTTGAAGCATATACAGGTTCTAGAAGTTTGTTCATAATTCTTATATGAATTAAATCAAAATAAGGTGAATGAAATTTTATCATAATGAGTATTCATAGACTAATGGTACACATGACTCTATTATCCTTACGTTTTTATGAGTCTAAATTGATTACTTGAATATTATTCGAACTCTTAAAGAGTTTTCAAAAACAATAGATTATCTGCTGAAAGAAGTTGAATTGAGAAACTCACAAAACTCTTTGGTCTTGAAGTGCTATATCTTTATTTAATTAATGCATTTATATATTTTGATATCCCTATGAGGGATTACAACGATGTTGTTCTACATGACAGTCAAACGAAGTTGTTCTACCTGACAGTCAAATCATATAAGATAACATCTGCTTATAAAGCAAGTCAAAAATGCACTTAGAGAGATTTCAACGATATTATATACCGATGCAATTCTATCCAAAGACTGAAGATGCAACAACATACATAGCCCAACTAAATAGGGGACTAATAAAAGGATGAAACATATTACACCAAAGTTGTTCTTCACACACGATCTCCAAAAGAATAGTGACATCTACGTACAACAGATTCGTTCAAGTGATAATATGGTTGATTTGTTCACCAAGTCTCTACTAACTGTAACTTTTGAGAAGATAGTGCACAAGATTGGAATGCGAAGATCCATGTTTTGGATTGATGTTCTCATCAGTGGGATTTAATACGCGTTGTATTCTTTTTTTTTTTAACCAAGATTTTGTCCCAAATTGGGTTTTTCTGATAAGGTTTTTAATGAGGCAGTCAAAATGCGTATTAGAAATGTGTACTTTTTTTCCTTCACTAGAATTGTTTCCACTGGATTTTCTCTAGTAAGGTTTTAACGAGACATATTATCTAACAAATATACATTCAAGGGGAGTGTTATAAATATTTATTATTATTGTGAATGTCTATCTATACAAGAAAAGTTAGGGTTGTCAACTTTGGGACCAAGTTAATTTTCTATTATAAATAGAGATGTTTCTTTCATTGTATTTACATCCTTCAAGAGAAATAAAAAAGTATCCTCTGTTATCTATTTCCCCACAATATTATTGTTCTTGTATTATTATTTCATAACAATAGTACTATTTTCTGAAAATATTTCATTTGTCACTCTTTGCTGCTATTAAATGTCCTAAAACTAAGTCGAGGGCTTCAAAAATGCGCGACAGATTGGCCAAGATTACAAATTAAGGAGTTTAACATTTTCTATACGCGGTCAACTATATGTTATTTGCACTTGGAAATCATGAAATTATTAGTTGAATACCCTTGTTGAACTTTTTTTTAAACCACCATAATGGTGGTGATTAGACATTGTCTAATCCTTCCATTGCACCAAAGAGAGACCAAAAAATATACAGTGCAGGGGTATTGGATATTTGTCCAATCCGCCTTGAGTGATACGAAGGATGAAAATTTCCTATGCTAGGCCTAGCAGGAATGTCACTAGGAATATGGAATCCTGTTTGATACTTAGTTACAAAGAGGAAATAATCAGTTTGTAGCAAGCAAAACATGATATTCAATCCAGTTATATCAACCATTATCAAAAGTAAGATTTTTTCTTTGAACTCTGAATCTGAAGGAAGGAACTCCTTGGATATCACTCTTCAACCAGTTTTTAACCCTCAAAGGAAGAGCTAAATCATGTGTGAAGAGGGTGTTGTGTTTGTTGTGTTCCCCATGATTGGCCAGGCAATCTGCAATAGTGTTCACCTCCCTGTGGCAGTGACTGAACTTGAAATTGCCTTGTCCCTTTAATTGTTCAATTTGTCCTAGAATGTACAAAATATGCCAGTTGATGAATGGCTTTAGCCTCTGCATCAACATCATAGAAGTCATTGGTGACACACCATTGCATTTCATAGAGAATGGCTTTAGCCTCTGCAAAATTGTTAGTACAAACTCCATAGTAGTTTGAATAGGCCATAATTAACTGCCCATTATCACTTCTAAGAATGCCTACTCCCCCTGAGCTGCCTGAATTCCCTTTGCTACAATCATCAGAGTTGAGTTTAAAGCTTCCTGGGATAGATTTGCTTCATCTAAGGCATTTGATATTAATTCGAGGCTTAAATCTCTCAATCTGATATGAGAGATTGTTCCATTGATGCAGGAAGTGAATTTTTGGGAATTGGACTGAGAGCAGCCTCTTGAATAGCAAAATAACTTGGTGTTAACACTCAAAAATAATTTAAGTGTTTAGCCGAATTCAGTTACAACCAAACTATTCCAGAGCCGAATTTACTCCTAGCCCTCGACTACAAGAACTTCATCGGCTACTAAGGCATCTTAGCCGAGTTGTCAGTTAGAGGTACAACTGGGACCCACTCATGTGCAGACGCCTCAACGACTAAGTCAAAAAGGTTTTCAGACCCCCATAAGCGATAACGGCCAACGACAGCTAAAAGAAAGGGCCATTATCCTAGCAAGAGGAGTAGAGGGCGAGAAAATCGGCACCCCCCCCCCATAGTCTGCCATTGAACTTGGTGGGTTACTTGATGACTGACATGGGGGGGCACGTTTGTATAGTTTTTTCCACTTTTTGTACTATAAATAGAACACATTCTTTGTATATACGAACACACACAATCAATCAAACAACTCAAATTTTGTCTATCTTTATCTTTTATCCCTTACTTTATCCTTTACTTTTACTTTACTCGACTGTATTCATGTTTCTTATCTCTTAGTTTACTCATACCACCGTCCTAACGCTTTCTGGAGTAGTTGGGGAACCCATCGCTAGAAATTAGAGTTCCGTTTCCAGCCCAAATCGGTTAAGTTAAGGAATCAATTTGTCTCCCGATTTCATCAGCCGATAAAATGGCAGATAACAGAATTCGGGGCGAGAGCAAATTTGGCACGCCCAGTGGGACCATAGAAAAGTTTGATTCTCCATGTCAGGATCATTCTTGGTGTATGCGCCTAAGGTCCGGTAAGAAAATGAACCTCGAGTCCAGTCCACATCCTAAACAAAATCCTCCCAGAAGGAACAACGAACCAGCATCCTCCGCGGGTATGCCTACATCGGTGGATACTCCTCCACTTCCTCTATCAACCTAAGTTGTGGAAGAATCTAGCCAATCTGAAGGTCCAACCAAAATGACCACGTCTTTTATTAGATAACAGATTGACTTGGGCATCCACGATATTATGTACCAAATTTCTAAACAGTTGACTGACATTATGAAGCCGATGGTACATAATGAGGTTCGTAAGCGAGGGAGATGGAAACCAACCGAATACACCCAGGAGAATGTTCGGCTAGTTCTGCCATCCCTCTGACGAGCGGTGCTGTTCAGCATGAGACCGTGACTCCCGGTGTTGTTCCTCAGCCGCATGTGCATCAGCCAGTGCCCACTCAGGCACAACCGATAGCGCACCTAGGAACACAAGCCCAATTTCCTGGCAACCAGCACACTGCATGGTCGCCGCCGAACCTTGGGGGAAAAATGTGCCACTTGACCAAGCGAGTCTGCAGTATAGGCAGATCAACATGGCTCGGAGACCAGTTCAGGCCCCAGGACACTTTGGATTGCCGCCCGTTTCTACAAATGGCCCTACGATGCAGGCGAATAATATTGGCCAGTCGAATTGGCAGCCGATGACCCCTGACTATGACTTAGCTCGGCTATCTGGTGATGCTGTTTACGGTGGAATACCATTCCAGTAGTCATTCCCGGTACCCAATCCATACCTTCCAGGAAGCGTAAACTTTCTAAGAATGGCCGACGTCCGATGAGAGCAGCCATGGAACACAGTTCCACCGTATCCTCAGGCTCCGTTAGCCGCTCCAAGAGCTCAGGTTGCAGGCTTTAGTGGCCATACCCAACAACAGCCATGTGGCATTACCCCACCTATTGGTAATGGCTAGCAAACCACCTATAACCTTCACAACCCTGTCCAACAAAGTGCAGAATGGAGGCCGCCAGTACAGAATGCCTACCAGCCGAATCCAGTAGAGAATCGGCAGGGGACGTCACAACTGATAAACCCGGAGATTATTGCTAATACCATGCAGAGGTACTTCAGCATCCAACTAAAACCTTTGGACATACCTGTTTATAAGAAGCCTTACCCCGATTGGGTAGATCGGATAGCACCTTTGTCGAGGGGCTTCAAAACACCAGAGTTTGCCATCTTCTCTAGCGACGATGGCAAATCCACTATTGAGAACATCGGTAGATTTACTGCCCAATGCGGCGAGGCTGACCAGAATGAGTATCATAAGTTGCAGTTTTTCCCTCTCTCTCTAACGGGAACATACTTCGCATGGTACTCCTATTTGGCTCCTGATTTCGTACAGAGTTGGGCTGACATGGAGGGTTGCTTCTATGATAGGTTCTATTGGCCACAACCTCAGGTTATCGTGACTGATCTAACATATCTCAAGCAGCAGGTCGATGAATCAGCTGCCAATTTTATCGAGAGATTCAGAAAGAAGGTTGAGAAATGAACCGTACACTTCTCCGAGTCTGAGTGTGCCCACATGATAATCAACAACATGCACCCTCAGTTAAAGGAGAAGTTGGTATGACAATCTTGCTCTAACCTGAGCCAGTTAGCCAAAAAGGCTAGTCAAAGAGAGCAGTATGTCCAGGAAAAAAAGCGGAGAAGAGTCAACCGAAATCGAGGCTTCCACTTGGTATCCATCATTGAAGCGGATGAGTTCGAGTAAGAGTCAATCGATTGCACGACAGACGTAATGATGGCCGAGATTGTTAGGGGTAAGGTTTACTCTTACCCAGCCTTGAAAGCCGTAAAAGACAAGGAGATGAGTCTATCCGATGAAAGGATCAGTTACTCGTTTGACATCACGAAGGCAGATCAGATCTTTGATCATCTGCTTAAAGATAAGAAGATTTGGTTGCTTGATGGTCATAGGATTCTGCCTGCCGAGGAACTCAAAGATAAGAAGTACTATAAGTGGCATAATTCATACAGTCACTCTACTTCTAATTGTGTGATCTTCAGAAAGGCGATCCAAAAGGGCATCAAGGAGGGGAGGTTCAAACTAGCCTACAAGAGTATGGCTGAAATGTCCATTGATACCGACCCCTTTCCCGCGGTACCAATATCTATGGTATCTTTTGCTAAGCTCGATGAGTCAAGGGACACCAAAGGGATACAACCGATGAAAAGGGTGTGGGTCCCAAAGAAACCTACCGAAGGGGAGAAGGCCATAAGGACCTTTGTGTTCAACCGGTTAGGCAGCCTACATGACATTCGTGATGACAGCCAGCCAGCTAGGAGCAGTTTTCATGGCCGTCCTAAATACTTGAGGGACATTGAACGAGAACATCAGGAATAAGCGATGAGGTTCAGAAGGGTCCCTATCGACGGCAGACATAGGCCTGGGGGGAAAGTACGGATGCCAACCAATTGGCAGTCGAGCATGCCTCGAATAGATGAAGAACGGCTCTCTAAAACCAAACAAAGGGTGGTCGAGTTTAACATCAACGAGGGTGTTTCGTCCTTGCGTATCATGGCAAGAAATGAGGACCAGACGAGACCCCAGAGAATGATTAAACCAGCCGCCAACACAGAAGAGGGGAAGTGGTCTATCAATCAGGCTCCCAAAAAGAAAGAGGCACCACCGAGAGTCGCATCCAGGACTCAGAAAAGAATAATGCAACGTGCCAAGGTCTTGCGTAAGATGCAACAGACATTGCATCTGATTTCCAACACCAAGGCAGTTGAAAATTAGGAGATTCCTTAGTCTTCCGTAGCCGAGGCTATCGAGCGGGCATTCGGCTCAGTTGCTTCAGGGGCAATGTCGCCTGAAAAAGAGACGTCGGGTCAATCAGAGCTGGATGAATAACCTACCGACAACCCGATAGAGGAACCCCATCAAGAGAATGTGGCCCCGGATAGACCTCTAACAGAGGCAATCCCACAGATTATGCAGATGATTCAGTTAGAGGATCCCCAGCCGATCCCTATTTGTCTCCAAGAAATGGAAAATATGAGCTCTTGGTTAGCCGAATTGAATGAAGGAGGAGACCCCATCCTCGATTTATTTAGCCAAGACCTAGGTGATGAGATGTGGGCAAACATTGAAATGGTCAGCCTAATCCCATGTGAATTCTGGGCCAGCCGCTCCGCGCTGGATAGCGTAGAAGGTGATGTTTGCGTAGAAAATGCAGAATGGGCAACAATAGCCGATACCACGACTAGGGACGCTTCGAGCACTGCATTTGGTGCACCTACAGAAGAGATGGTTAAACACCTCAAGCCCATCTATGTGAAGGCTTACATCAACGGCAAAACCATTAGCCGAGTGTTCGTCGACAATGGGGCTGTGTTGAATGTAATGTCGCTACTTACTTTGAAAGGCCTCAACAAAACCAGAGAAGATATCATCCCAACTAACATGAAAATGGCTATATTTATGGGAGAGGCTTTTGAAGCTTTGGGGATTTTAGTGGCAGAAATCACTGTGGGTCCCAAGTTAGTTAGGTCTACTTTCTTTCTAATAGATGGCAAGCCGTCCTACACCATTCTGTTGGGCAGGGACTGGATTCACACCAGCCGATGCTTCCTTCTACCATGCATCAAAAGCTCAACTTTTGGGAAGGAGACAAGATAGAAATTGTCCTAGCGAATGATAACCCGTTCTAACCATCAGAACATAGAGGTTGTCCTCTATTCACCCTATGTGGCTCCCATAGGTGTCACAAAGCAGTATGAAGAAGGATCTTAAGAGTCTTGTAATCTTACCTCACGAGTGTTTGAAATAAAATAATTAGCCGAACCACGGCTTACCTTGGAGGAGTTAAATGGTTGAGGAAACCCAAATCATACGTGACTGGTGGCATCGTTCTGAGGCAAGGATAGCTGATGCATCGCATATGGGGAACCACGACATCGAACCAACGCTTGCAGTCGATGAAGTTGAGCTGCCATTGGAACTTGAATCTAAGAAGGACTATGCCTAGTTTTGAATCTCAGGATCCTTTGGAAGATATCAACTTGGGAACTGAAGAAATCCCTCGGCTAACAAATATTAGTGGTTTGCTGAAGGAAGAAGTTAAACAAGGCATAACAACCCTTCTATTGCAGTATAAAGACTGTTTCGCATGGGATTATCATGAGATGCCTGGGCTGGCACGTACTTTGGTAGAACATAAATTGCCAATCAAGAAGGGTTTCAAACCCCAAAAATAGCCGCCCAGAAGGTATCACCCTCAACTGATGCCTCAAATCAAAGTTGAGATCGAACGACTGCTGAAAGCAGAGTTTATCAGAATGGCTAAGTATGTGGAATGATTGGCAAACGTCGTACCAGTCAAGAAGAAGAATGGAAAGGTTCGGGTATGTATTGATTATAGAAACCTAAATCTAGCCACTCCTAAAGATGACTATGTCATGCCGATAGTCGACGTGCTAGTCGACTCAGCAGCCGCTAACGGTGTATTGACCTTCATGGACGGATACTCTAGCTATAATCAGATATCGGTAGCCGATGACGACATTCACAAAACCGCCTTCAGATGTCCAAGAGCGTTGGGCATTTATGAGTGGATAGTTATGTCGTTCGGTCTGAAGAACGCTGGTGCCACTTATCAAAGGGCAATGAACACCATCTTCCATGAATTGATCGGCAAGACTATGGAGGTCTACATCGATGATGTAGTAGTGAAGTCTAAGGACTTCAAGGATCATTTAGCTGATCTTAAACAAGCATTAAAAATAATGAGGATTCATAATCTCAAAATGAATCGAGCCAAGTGCATGTTCGGAGTATCGGCTGACAACTTTCTTGGCTTCTTGGTACACAAGAAGGGCATCAAGATAGATCGTAATAAAGCCAAGGCGGTAATAGGATCCGCACCACCCAAAACAAAAAAGGAGTTACAAAGCTTATCGGGAAAGATCAATTTCTTAAGGAGATTCATATCTAACTCGACTGTCAAGATGAAGGCTTTCTCACATTTGCTCAGACTTAAAGAGTCAGAAGAGCTGGTATGGGGTTCGGAATAGCAAGAGGCATTTGATCAAATTAAAAAGGCCTTAGCTACTCCCCCCGTACTAGTGCCTCCCGTGCCAGGGAAACCGTTGAAATCATATATTTTGGCTGTAGAATTATCTATCGGTTGCTTGCTAGCACAGGAGGCCGTTGATGGAACTGAAAGAATGGTTTATTATCTTAGCCGAATGCTCAACGATGCTGAAACTAGATATACTCATTTGGAGAAGCTTTGTCTGTCTTTGTTTTATGCTTGCACAAAACTCGAGTATTATCTGATGCCTCACGTTATATACGTTTTGTGCAAAGTTGATATTGTCCGGTACTTACTAAATAGACATGTCCTGCAAGGTCGATTAATGAAGTGGGCAATCAAGCTCACTGTATTTTCTCTCGAGTATAAGCCACTCAGGGCCGTCAAAGGTCAAGCGGTATTCGATTTCTTGGCAGACCACCCTGTGTGGATGCGGAGGACCCATGCGCCCCCTCTACAACATATATGGACGTCGTCCCTTGGACGCTGACTTTTGATGGGTCAAGAACCCAGAAAGGAGTAGGAGTTGTGATAACGATAATCAATCCTAGAGATGAAACATGGAGGTTCTCTTATCGGGTAGATTCTGACTTGATAAATAACCAAGCCGAATATGATGCTCTCATTATAGGACTCAAGCTCCTAGTCTCTATGAAAGCAAAATACATCAAGATTCGCGGAGACTCTCAGTTGGTTATCAAGCAGTTGGCTGGGGAATATGACTGCAAGGATCCGAATTTGTTGGCCCGTCATGAAATGGCTAGCATGTTATTTAGTAGGTTTGCATCATCTACATTAAGTCATATTCCCAGAAGCATGAATGTTGAGGCTAACGACTTAGCGTAAGAAGCTTCTGGATTTAGAAAGTCACTACTCACTTTAGAGTATGACGAACTGCCAGCCGAAATGTTAGCCGTTGATCAAATCGACTCGTGGAGGCAGTTACTAATTGACTACCTAAAAGATCCCTCCAGTTGCAAGGACATCAAGGTTAAAAGAAAAGCCTTGAAATATGTGCGCATTGACGATGACCTCTATAAAATGAGCGTGAATGGAGTACTACTCAAGTGCATTGCCAAAGAAGAAGCCTTGAGGGTCATGGGAGAGGTCCATGAGCGGGGCCAGTGATGAAGTGGTTGATCTACCGCCACGGCTATTATTAGCCTACTATCACAGCTGACTACTTCCAGTATGCAAAAAGAAGAAAAGAATGTCAGAGACACAGACCAATCCAATGGGTAGTAAAACCTTGGCCCTTCAGAGGATGGGCTATGGACCTCATCGTCAAGATTCACCCACAATCGGCTAAAGGCCACAATTTCATTATCGTGGCTACCGATTACTTCACTAAATGGGTGGAGGCTCAGTCGATGAAGAGGGTTCATTAGACAGATGTCATTCAATTTATCCAACACCAGATCATATATAGATATGGTATCCCTGAGACGATTACATCTGATCAAGGGACGATGTTCACTGGTTCTAAAGTGATAATATTTGCTCAGAAATTCGGGATCAAAATAATCACATCTTCGCCTTATTACACACAGGCGAATGGGCAAGCCAAGGCAGCCAACAAACTTATTGTGGACACAATTAGTAAGAACGTGGAGGATAAACCAGGAATGTAGCATCTCACTCTGGATGAAGTCGTTTGGGCGATCAAGAATTCTAAATCTACAACTACCGGGACGACACCTTATCAGCTAACCTATGGCCAAGATGTAGTGTTGCCGTTGGAAATTAATGTCAAATCTTTACTGGTGGCCAAGCAGAACTCTCTAAGTTTAGAGGAGTATCAACAGGCCATGCTAATGGAGTTAGACCAGCTAGATGAAGATCGACTGATGGCCCTAGAGAAAATTGAAGCCGGTAAACGTAAAATGGCTAAAGCATACAACAATCATGTTAAGACTAAGAGGTTTGCCGTAGGAGACTTAGTTTGGAAAACCATTTTGCCGATTGGGATGAAAGATCGTAAATTCGGCAAATGGTCACCAAACTGGGAAGGACCTTCCGTAGTAAGCCAACTGATCGCCTGCAACGCATATCGACTAATAAACATGCATGATGAAGAAATAGATAGGAATGTAAACGGAAAGTATCTTAAAAAGTACTATCCTTCGATTTGGGGCATGCATAAATAAATGATAGCCACAGACCGACTGCCTGGTCGCACAAAATAAGCTGATTCCCTCCGACGGGAGATGTATGGCTAAATGACAGCCATAGATCGGCTGCCTGGTCACAAAATATAAAGCCATTTATTTCACACGCTTGTGTCGTAAGGTTGGTTGCACTGCTCAAGCGAAGAAATGCCATCCCAAGTGGTCAAAGATAATGGCCCATCAAATCTGCGAGGTTAACCCTAAATTTGCTCAAGAATGCCGAGAGCAATGCTGAAGTTAAAGGGTGGGATATGGATTCCCACATCTAAGTAAACCAAGCACAAAAACATAGGTGCCTCGCATACCTGAACCCGATGTTACATCAGAAATCAAATTCTGATAATACGGGGGCATCAGAAGGACCCAAGCGCCTCCATTCGGCTACTGTGACTAACTTCACTCGGTCCAACCAACCCGAATAATGAGCGATCGTGGTTGGCCAAGTATGAAGGTTAGCCAAACATCGGCCATCGATGAGCCAGTCACAAGTAGAAAGAAAGTCGTGCTTTATCAGGCTGAGGTACTGAAATAAGAGAGAATCACGTTGTTCCGGTCCACCATACGGAGTCAGAACCAGTTGTTCATCAATGAAGGCCAACGCGGGGGTCAAGTCACTATCGGCTAGAATGATTTTTTCTGATCTCCGAGATAAAACAGATGAAGTTATAGTTTCCGGCCAAGAAAAGGGCCAAAGATTAGGTGAGAAACCTATGGGGGATACCATTCCTTAAATAACCTTCAGAGGCGCGGCTGAGATTAGTTTATTATTTTCAAAAGCACAGCCGAAAATCATCAAAGCCAACTTGTGGTAATGAAGACGCCTCGGTTAGAGGGGAAACATATCTCAAAAAGTAATCATTATTGCATGCACTGGAGACGAGACGATTGAAGTGGACATGCGCGGCTGTTAGACTGAAACAATGGCTACTTTCGAATACATCAGCTCAACAGTCACACTCGAGTTAATGTAGGGGGGCAATTATTAACACTCAAAAATAATTTAAGTGTTTAGCCGAATTCAGTGACAGCCGAACTATTCCAAAGCCGAATTTACTCCTGGCCCTCGACTACAAGAACTTCATCGGCTACTAAGGCATCTTATCTGAGTTGTCAGTTAGAGGTACGACTGGGACCCACTCATGTGCAGACGCCTCAACGACCAAGTCAAAAGGATTTTCAAACCCCCATAAGCGATAACAACCAACGACAGCTAAAAGAAAGGGCCATTATCCGAGCAAGAGGAGTAGAGGGCGAGAAAATTGGCACCACCTCCCCCATAGTCGGCCATTGAACTTAGTGTATTACTTGATGGCTGACATGGGGGGCACGTTTGTACAGTTTTTTCCTCTTGTTGTACTATAAATAGAATTCATTCTTTGTATATACGAACACACATAATAAATCAAACAACTCAAATTTCATCTATCTTTATCTTTTATCCCTTACTTTATCCTTTACTTTTACTTTACTCGGTTGTATTCATGTTTCTTACCTCTTAGTTTACTCATACCACCGTCCTAACGCTTTCTGGAGTAGGTGGGGAACCCATCGCTGGAAATTAGAGTTCCGTTTCCAGCCCAAATCTCTTAAGTTAAGGAATCAATTTGTCTCCCGATTTCATCAGCCGATAAAACGGCAGATAGCAGAATTCGGGGCGAGAACACTTGATTAATCACTCCATCATGACGACTTTTAATATCTTCATACTTGTGACTGCATCTTGCTTTCCATATTTCCCAACAAATAATATAGGGAAGACTTCGAATCATGGATGAATGTACACTGTTAAGTGTGTTGATCATCCACCATGTGACAAGAGTGTTTCTGATTCTCCCTTGTCTGATGGAGATACCACAAGGATCATAGAAGAATTTTCAGACAGCAATAGCAGGTTCACACCCTTGTTGAACTTCAAAAAGAACTTCTACCCGTACTAACATAAATCTCGCTTTAAGACATTAATTTGGTTAATGGGTGGTATTAAGCACCTCTTAAATTAGGTATCTTGATTAATTTTTCTAATTGCTTTATTAAAAAACTTACATTTTAAAACTATTATTTTTGCTAAGCTTGGTTAAGGCAATTGCGAATATTCAATCATACTAATCAACATCCCAAACAGAAAGTCAATCATAACGACTGCTAGCTTTTATCTAAAAATAACTCATGGACTTGAGAAAATAATTATTTAACTAAATATATTTTACTTGTGGTACATGGAAATAGTTTCTAAATATTATTTCACTTCAATAATATGTACTATTTAAGATTCTAAAATAGGTCTTCCTCTTCTTTGTTTGTAGCTTTGAATCAAGACGATCTAACGTGATTTTTGTGTGTAATATAATAAGATAACTAAGTTGAATATAACATTGATGTGAGGTATGAGTCCATCAAATATAATAGAGAATAAGGTTCTCTGCTATTCTGTAGAGTAAAGACAAACGGTAAATAACACAAGATATTTACGTGGAAAACTCCCTCAACTTCCACTAAAACTGAGAAATATTTAGATTATAACCTGTTGCAACCTAGGGATTAAACTATTAATCCCTCACTCCTTACAATAGCTCTATTGCAAGGACACACCTTGACAACCTTTAGCCAAGAGAAATTGTTAACCTTTCTTACTCACAATAACTCTATTGCAAGATCTTTAAAATGACTCTATTGTACAACCACACCTTGACTGACTCTAGTCAAGTTTACAACTCAAGGTTTTAGAAACCAAAATACCTATAAAGACAGCTTCATGCAAGAAGTGTAGGTTTACAATTTAAAGAACAAAAGTCAAAGACTCAACAAACCTAAGGACTTGAAACATCTTCAGTGATGGAGAACTGGTCTTTGTGTTTGTTGCAGCTTCGTACTTGGTAAGTGTCCTCAAGGAATGGCTACTTGCACTTAAGACATATATGATTTTTTGATTTTGAAAGCTGCAACTTTTTACTCCTTAACATGTTGTATATAAAGGATGAGTGAATGAAGTGATAAACCTTAAACCTTGGACCAATAGACAATCCGCAACAACTCTGCGGCAGTGCTGCTACAATGTCATCGCCTTTACAATTGTAGAGTTGACTTGCATGAGTGAATCTGGTCCATTCAAAATGAAACTGGTTCCTTTAAACAAGTTTATCGATTCATTAAAACAATATCACAAACATAGCATACATTATCAATTTCCCCCTTTTTTATGATGATAAACTCGGAGGTCAAGGTTAACAATATATGGCATGTATTATCTAGGAAATTTCCCCATGAGGGCCAGATCCCTGCTTGTTTTGTTCCCCCTAAGAATCAGGCCACCTTCATTTTTCCTTCGTTCATATCACATTCTTATATCTCCGTTGGCACTTGCTGCTTGTTTTGTTCCCCTAAGAATCATGCCACCTTTATTTTTGCCTCCTTTCATATCACATTCTTATATCTATGTTGGCACTCATTTACATTACTTCCTTTTACCCCCCCCCCCCACTCCTTTAATTATACCAACTTCACCTTCCTTCACGTCACCCTTATTTTCCCATTTTGGCATTATTAAAAAGGAACAGAGAAAGTAGCATAATAGCAATACAACACAAATAGCAATAATACAAGAGCAGGATAAGAAGCATTGCATAAAGTAGATAATAGTGCCCAGGTTTTAATAATCTTAAACAAAACATCATAGTAGTTACAAGAGTACAAAATATGATACTTAAACATCTAGTGATCCCAGGTTCATTAACAAAAGAAGGAGGATTGAGAGGAAAAAGATACACGGTAGAAAGAATAGCTATCATGGAATAATAGAAGGAAACCGCAAGGGATAAAAGGTCAGGTTATTTTATCAACTTTATAATTGTGTCAATCCTAGCATTTAAAGCCCATCTGATCTGTGTCGGGTACTTTTTCAGTAGAGAAAGTTCCTAGAGACACGGATAAGGTAAGCCCAAGCAGGGTGTCCACATCTCTTTGTGAGACCGGAGTTCCATCCCATACATGATATACGGTATGAATATGGGACTCAGACTCCCCTTGAGTGAAGGAATCTTTTTCCTCAGCAGAGTTTCCATATTTTAGTTTACGAATAGTTTCCAGGAACCCAGACACAACCTCAACTGCTTCACTTTCTAGAATGAAATGTCCTCTCTTTTTTCCTTCTCGGAGATTTCCATCAAACATCTGGCCAAAATATGACTCAGATTGTCCTTTGTTAGATGCCTATTGTGATTTACTAACCAAGGGAGCAGTGGTACCTGGTTCTTGTGAACACTCAGTAACTTTTTCTCATTCTTCTCCAATATTGTTCACATATCTCGGTTGAGCAAAATGGCCATCCATCTTTAACTGATCATACTTTGTTTCAATCGAAGGCTGTTGCTGACTGAGCACTTCAGGACATTCAATCTTTTCTTCAAGTTCAATAGTACTCTCAATTAATTGAGATGCTCAAACTGTATGAGAACTATCGCTATTCAGAAATTGATCTTCAGGAGTAGGGGATAATGACTCAGAATAAAGGTTCTTTGGGTTTTGGTCTTTTTGACTGTGAGGATGATCAGAGTGAGCAGATGTTGTGGGTGAGGCTCGGTTGGGAAGAGGGATATTTAGTAGTATGTTTGCAGTGTTTGTGTTTGATGGATTTTGGGGGTTTGAAGATGAAGCAACATGGTTGAGGGTAGGAGAGTTTGGAGATGGAGAATTATAGTGCAATATGATTTGATTTGAGTTTGAAAATAAGATGAGACAATTCAATGATGGTATTTGAGTAATGGAGAAGAACTAGGTATGTTGAATTTTGAGATAAGGAGAGAATGAGAACGATTTTGAAGTGATGAGTGAGAAAGTGAGAAAGATATAGGTGATGATATGAAGGAATCGTTTGGGATTAGATGAAACAAAAAAGATGTATCGCTTCACTTATTTCTTGAATCTTGAACCAGTTCATCATCAGACATAGTTTAAGCAGGAGCAATTTTAACAACGTGGCACGCTAGGCATTTTAAACAACACATTGATGAAACTACTAACCTGAGTTGCAGAGACCAGGTTCCCTTGACAGTGTTGAGAGTGAGGCAAAATCTCTGAAAAATACAATGTCACTCATCCTTGCGTTGTAAGAGATCGCCAAGTGGTCAAAATTGTAACATTGGAGAGCTGAGTTAGATGTTATAAAAAGGTCTTACAGCATATACCTTTCCCAACTCATTTGAAACTTGATCAAGTCCACCTCTCTGACTTCTTTCACAAGGCTATATACATAGTGTTTTTCAAATGACCTTATAGAGAGGTCTACTACCTGGTCTTCCTTTTAGCAAGACTTCATGCAAACCCCTTTTCAATATTGCCACTTAGGAAGTGATGTCTATCATTAATATAATCTTGTCTTACACTGGATTATCATCCACATTTGGTGCACTTGTACTGTTATACAATAAGTCCACACAATCAGTAAACACGCCAAAATTCTCAAGATGTTGCTTGATCCAAAGTAGTTTGGCACAATAAGAGTTAGCAACTACATCTCAACTTTCGCATTGGACAGAGCCTCATAGTTTTGTTCTTTGAACCCCATGAGATCGCACATAATCTCTGAGAATGAACCACTCAAGATGTGCTCTTTTCCATTCTTCAGATGTCTAGCATGATCCGTATCAGCATAATTAAAATTAAGTCAGAGTTATCTCCAGAGGAATAGACAAAGACCAGGTCTTGAATCCCTTTGAAATGCTTTAGAAATACTTTTGCTGCCTTCAGATAGGACTCTTTTGGACTTTATTTGAACCTCTATGCATGGCATTCATTAATAGAAGAACTAGATGCGTCCATGTCTGGTTGAGTAGCTGTGTCTACAGAAGTATTATACGATTTTGATATTTTTCATTTCAAATCCTTTTAGCATCTTCTTGAAGTGTCTTCGTTGACTGATCATAGTGATTTTAGAGTTTGCTTAACCTGGTTTATCTCAGACTAATGAAGCTCTTTTATGCACTGCTCAGGTTGACCAGTGCCTTGAAGGTCTGAAAAATCATGCTCTATAGAGTACCTCATCATATTCTCCATAGGCTGGATGTGGTTCTTGAAGATTCAACATCCTCATCTTTCTTGACTTGGTTCTTTAGATCATTCATTTCATTTTAAATCCCACCGACTTATCAGGGACCTTGCGGACTGTGAACTTGAATTGACAACCCATGCACCCGGTCCCTCACCGCTAGCTTGTTCAGTAGTGAGGAGCTTGCATACTCCATCCATCTTTCCCTCAGTTCAGTATCATCATCCAGACCACATAGATATTGAGATTTCAGTGGTACTTCAAACATTGTTCCATTGATGCACACTCCTAATGTCATAAGAAGTGTCTTGTTAACATTTTTCTATACCAAGATTACAGCCTTGCCTGATATTTTCAATGAACACGCTTTCTCTTTGAAGGATCTGGAGTGAGAGAGTGATCTTAATTTCTTCAAACATATACCTGGAGCAGCCATTAACCTTTTATCATGAATGCTTCCTCTCACTCCATCCAGGGAATGCGATTACTTCTTTGGTCTTGGAACCCAATTCAACTTATATCCCTTCAAGTTATGAAATGGATGAATCAGACTTCTTCTGGTCCATGCAGGCAAAACACACTTCTGACGTTGAGGACAAAATTCTTCCTTTTTGTACTTCTTCTTAACAAGCTTCATATTCATTTGAAAATCTTGGATTCTGGTCTTGTAGGTATCCTTGTAGTGACCTGTTTGTCCGCAGTGGGTACATAACCAATTTTCAGAGTTGGAGATGTACTTGCTATGTGGATTATGATGAGATTTTGCCTTTTTGAATCCAACACCTTTTCTACTTCTTGTTTTACACTTGTACATGGAAGTGACTACTTCAGAGGACCATGTCCAGCGAAGTGATTTATCAAGATCATGTTTTACTTTCTCTAGGTTCTCTTCCAGTTGTCTACTCTTCTCAATCTCAATGGTGAGACTTTTTTTGACCTTCTCGAGTTCATTTTCAAGATCAAGATGGACTTTACTAGCTATCTCATTTCCTTTTGAGGAGACACCCATCCAATTCTTGACGAAAAGATAAGGCAGAAAGAAGAAGAAAACATGAAATTAGTGGAAAATAAGATAGTAGAAATAATCGGAAAAGATAGTGAAATATCAGATCTGAAAGATATAATACAAGAACAGTATAAGTATATAAACTTACTAAAATATGGATAAAGGAAAAGAGATAGCAACAGATCTAGAAACTGCTAGAAGAATGAGTAGGACTAATATCTACAACATATATGAACGTTATGAATATGAATATGATAGGTCTAATGATATTAATTTAGAACAGTTTGATACAGAAGATTGGAATTCAGAATGAGGACAATCCACTCCTTTAGGAAAATAATAAGATATAATAAAATGATATGGAAGTGTAAAGAAATTAAACGCCGTTTAATAGAAATGAAACAGACAGCTGAAAAATTATTAAAAGAACAGAACGAATGGTTAGATCAGAGAAAAGAAAGTAACATATTCTATAATGAAGAACAATTGGAAAAAGTAGATAAAATATGTTCCAATATAGCAGAAGCGAGTAGACAAATAGAAGAAATAAATACAGAAATTATAGTACATGATCTTATAATAAGAGACCTAAAAATAGACATAGGCTTTGAAACAAATCAATATTAAAAAATGAACTCATCCTTTGAAGAAATTAAAAAATTAAACGAAGCAAAATGGTTATGTCAGAAAACAAAGACTTTATTAAAACAAAAGAAGAAACATAAAGAAATGGAAAGAAAGTATAAAATAAAAATATTTGCTATGGAAAAAGAACTAGACCAGACTCAAAAAACAGTAAAATCTGAAGAATTAACAAGATTATATATACAGATAATACAAACACAAGCAGAAATAATATTACAAGATGAATTCATAAAAGATATAAATATAGATCTATCCGCAACCAGTAGTTCTTATGGGTGAAGAAATATTAAGAAGACAACAAAATATGTTAGGACAATTAGCATATATAGCAGAAAAAAGATTAGAATATAACAGAGATATAAATCAACATATTATAAGTTGCAGAATAGGTATAGACCTAATAAAAGAAAGAGACCAACGCTTACAAGAAAATTCCGAACAAATAGAAAATCAAAAGGAAATCATTAGAGAATTAAAAGATAGGTTAGCATTAAAAGACGAAAAGATAAGGCAAAAAGAAGAAGAAAACATGAAATTACTGGAAAATAAATTAGGAGAAATAATCGGAAAAGATAGTGAAATATCATATCTGAAAGATATAATACAAGAACAGTATAAGTATATAAACTTACTAAAATATGGATAAAGGAAAAGAGATAGCAACAGATTTATATAAAACACACTACCAGATGGATGAATATGAAGGAGGAACAACACAAACATTGAGTTTTAAACCCGAAACATATCAAAAAATACAGAATGAAGAAGAAGAATTATCGATAAAAAAGATATTTAAAACAAAATGGTTTGAAAGAAATAAAGAAATTAGGTATATAATCCAAAAACACGAAAACATAATAGACACGACAAGTGTAAATGGAAAAGCCAGAATTAATTTAATAACCGATGAAATAATAAAAAGGGAATTATCAAAATTATCAACAAAAGAAGCCAAAAAATACATAAATATATATTTTGGAGGTGTAGAGTTTACTATAAAAGCATATTTTCAGAAAAATATAGATACACCGAAACAAATATACATATTGGATGACAGGATACTAGAAAATTTACAAGACGCATTAATATCAGTAATAAAAGGAAACTTAATATACCAAAAGTTAAAATTTACAGTACAACCTGATTTTAGTATCTCGTTAAAAGATGAACATAAAGACTTAGCTTTAACATTATACTATAAACTAGATGGAATAAAAATGCCACCAGGAAGTAAAGTCATAAGTATAGAAACAAAAATGGTGTATGCCTTAACGGGAAATCATCATGTAAAGAAACAACACGAAATGAATATTTTAGTACCAAAAATGTACCAAGACATTCTAGAAAGAATAGAACATAAAGAAAACTCAAAAATAACAATACCAAAAGAAATACATATGAACTTTAGCCGTAGAACCACAACAATGCTACAAAGGATAAGACCAAAGATAGAAGGATCCATGTTAAGTATTACAAAAGAAATGTTAACAAAACAAGAAAATCTGAGGATACCAAGAACATTGGATTTAGTAAATATGACAAGTAATAGATTGATTATTAAAGTAATTATATTCAACGGAATTACATCAACTGACTGTATAACTGAAATTAATACATGAGCTGTAAAAAGCTTTGTACATATAAGTAAAGTAAATGAGAAAGACTGTCAGCTAATTCCACCAGAAACTTTCAATTACCCTGAAAATGATAGAGAAATAATAGTTATCAGAAGCATTAATTTGAAATTTAAAATTCAAGATTTAGAATACAAGATAAATATCGCAGTCGTAGAATATGACAGTTTTAATGAATTATTATTAGGAAGTGATTTTCTAACTATGATAGACTATAGAATTACTAATAATGGAATAGAAATTAATGATCAAGGTAAAACAAGATTTATTAATAAAATATGAATATTCAAGAAAAAATCAATAAGAAGAAACCAAAGTTAAAAAGCATAAAACAGATGTTACTAGAAGAATTCATAGATTCGCAGCTTAAATACTTAGCATATAGTGCTAAAGAGATGAAGTTAGAAAATGAGATAGAGCAATTAGAAAAAATAAAAAATAATAAATCTAATAAAGAATGGATAAGTATAGGAGATGGATGGATGAAAAGGATAAATAACCCTGAGTAATTTTAACGAAAAAATCGATGAGATATGGACGAAACTAATAATAAGAGAAAAATTAAAAAACCTTTTCACAAAAATGGATGAAATAAAAGAAAATCAAGTTCAAACACGTGAACTAATAAGAGAAGAACTAACAAAACTATGGAATGTATCTGAAGTACCGACACTCAAATAAATACTAGAACAGCTAAATACAATAGTAGCCCAAGTAAACAAAGAAAGGAATAAAGAGAAACAGATAAATGAAGGAGAACCCAGTAACCAAGAACAGACCATAGGAGATATAGTTGAATTAAGAACTACACAAGCTGAGATAGTACCAATAGATGCTTGGAGAAGAAGTAAAACCCCTATAATGGTATATATTAGTCAGATAAAACCAAAAATACCAAAAGAAGTAGCAAAAACATTAGACGGTCTAAAAGCATTAAGTAAAAAAGGACAATTTTAATGAGTAATACCGAGCATAGCGCAGTTACATTTATTAGAAATCATGGAAAAGATATATTAGAAAAAGAAAGATACAAATATGAACCTATGAAAAAATAACAGGATCCTAAAGAAACCTTAATAAAAAAAATGAAGATAATTTAAAAGAAAGAAATATTAATGTTGAAGAAAGAAATTTAAAACTTGAAAATAAAGCCCAAAGCCAAAAGATAATAGAATTGGAAAAAGAAAATACGAAATTAAAACTATCCACCAATGAAGAATGATTAACAAAGTATAAAAAATACAAAACTAAGTATAAAGACACTAAATACAACTTGAACAAGACTAAGGTAGAAGTAAAAGAAACAAAAAAGGAATTAGAACTAGTTAGGCAAGAAATGAGTGAATTAAAAGAGGAATTACACATCATGAAACAACAAATAGCAAGGTTAAAATGAAAAAAGAAGGTAAGAAGAATACACAACACCAGTGATGAAAATGATAAAAATAGCAATATTAATGATAGCAATAGTACAGATAAAGAAGACGTGACAGGTAATGAAGTACAAGTAGCAAAAAATACGGAAGAAATAGAAGATGAAAATAATTCTGAAATGGTACAGGAAAACAACCAAATACTAGAAGCATTACAAAAAATGCAAAGAGTAAATGCAATTATAGAAGAAGAACCTGAAAGCGATATAGAAGATGAATATAATGAACCTTTTGAAACAGAAATAGAATCAGATAACATAATAAATGAAGACACCAATGACTACCATGAAGAAGAAATGGTAGATCCAGCCTTAGAAGTCATAACAAGGAAACCTACTAAATTACCACCACATATACCAGTAGGACATCGAGCAGAATTTAGCGAATTTGTAGGATCAATGGCACAAGGAATAAATATGAATGGATATTTTTTAGACTTAGATAATGTTTATGATGAACAAGAACTAAGCAGAAGAATAAATGATTGGAATGTAGGAATGTCTTTAGCATTAATGAGTTCGGCACATACTAGTGATTTAGACTATATGTACGAATTAATATCTAAAACAATGATTGGAAAAGTAGCATTTTGGTTTGAAACCATAGCCTATCAAATGAAAGGAGAAATATTTCATCATGTTAAAGATTGGAAGGGAATATTAATGTTATTCGATATGGTATTAAAAAGAGAATTTCTAGGAGAAAGATGGCTAGTAGCCAGAGAAAATGTGTTAGCAGAAAGAAAATGTGAAATAATAATGAATTTAAACAATATGAAATGTTGTAAGATCAATAAACTACCAGAATATACAATAAGTTTTACTAAATTCTATTATGAAGCAAGATTTTTACCAGATGAAGGAATAATATACCAACAACTTTATTATGATCATTTACCAACCCCATATAATACAGAGATAACTAAAGAATATAAACAATTAGAACCAAAAGCAAATACGTTAGGAGAAAAGATAAGAGTATTAAGAGCTTATCTAATGAGAAAATGCGAAGAATATAGGTTACAACAAAAGGTTAAAAAAGATAAAAAAAATTAGGATTAAGAGAAATATGTGAATTTACAGAAAAGAGATTAGCATTCGGATGTGATAAACAAGAAAAAGAACGCAAGTATAGAAAGAATAAAAAGACATATAAAAAATATAAGAATAAAGTTTTTAATAAAAACAGAAAATATACAAGGAATTATGATAAACCATATTACAAACCCTACAGAAGAAGAAGATATAAAAGGTTTAGGAAATATAATAATACCCCCGACACAAGAAGAAGGTTTAGAAATAAACGAAAATTTAGAAAAAAGAGGTATGTAAAACCATTAGAAACCAAAGAAGCACCTAAAGAATGTAAATGTTGAATTGTAATGAAAAATTACATTATGCAAATAAATGCCCTAAATTAAAGAAACAAGGAGTAAAGTATATTAATACCACACAATTTATTATGAGTTTAGAACAAATAAAAGAATAAAACAATAAATGGTATAGTGATGAAGAATTTTATATTAGTCAAACTGAAGAAGAAAGTGACATAGAAACAGGAAAGCTTAATTATATAAATACCTACTCAGATAATGAAGACATCTCTTCAGATAGTAATTCAGAATAATTGGTAGCAATCTACATAGAAGCCCAAGTAGAATACAAACCCAATAAAATGATAAAACAAAAAATCTTTATTGATAGCGGAGCAGACATGTGCCTAGCACGAAAAGAAATATTAGAATCACATAAGTGAAAAAGATCTAGGACACATAGAATAAGAGTGGCAGGATTTAATGAACAAACTAAAAAATTAGATACGATAGCAGAAAATGTAAGGATAGTGTTAAATAAAACGATATTTAGATTACCAATAATATACCAAGATAATATTATGAGTCAACATGTATTATTAGGAAATAACTTTTTAGATTACTTTAAAACCCAAGTTATAAATAATAATAATACCTTAAGCTTACAAACACCTTGTAACAGGTGGATTATATTAAAAAGAATATTACCAGTGCAAACATTAAAATTATGTAATAGGATAAATAGAAATAACAATTTGCAACTATTAAAAGAAAAATACCTTGGAATGTTAAAAGTAAACTTTGGAGAAAATCCAATACAATTGTGGGAAAAAAGAAAAAATATATGCTGAGATAAAATTAATAACTCCTAATGACATTATCAGATGTAAACCTATTAGATACAGTCCAACAGATCAAAAAGAATTCGAAACACAACTAAAGGAACTACTAGATCTAAAAATAATACAAGAAAGTAAAAGTTCACATAGCAGTCCAGCTTTCCTAGTAAGAAAACATAGTGAACAAAAAAGAGGTAAAGCTAGAATAGTCGTAGACTATAGGGAACTAAACAAAAAAATAATATTTGATGGATACTTTTTACCATATAAAAGAAACCTTATTAATAGATTAGAAAATAAGAAATGATTTAGCAAGTTTGATTGTAAGAGTGGATTTTGCCAAATAAAATTAACCAAAAAATCAAAACCTTTAACAGCTTTTAGTACCCCTCAAGGACACTATGAGTGAAATGTATTACCCTTTGGATTAAAAAATGCACCCCAGATATTCCAAAGAAGAATGGATCAAGTATTTAAAAAATTAACAGAATATTGTATAGTATATGTCGATGATATATTAATATACAGTGATAATCTAGGAGATCATATTAAACATCTAGAAGAATTTATAAAAACCATAAAACAACATGGAATCTTGTTATCTGAAAAGAAATCTGAAATTTTTGAAGATAATATAGAATATCTAGGAAATATAATAGATAAAGAAGGATTTCAACTACAAGAACACATAGTAACAAGAATTAAAATTCTTAAAGATAAACTAGAAAATAAAAAGGAAGTGCAACAGTTTCTAGGAATAGTAAACTATGCCTCAGACCATATAAAAGACTTACCGGCTCTAAGAAAACCGTTACAAGAATTGATAAAAGGAAGAAATAAAACATTTGAATGGAAAGAAGAACATGATAAAGCAATAAAAGATATTAAAGAAAAGGTAACAAATCTACCAAAACATAGAATACCAACAGATAAAGATCAATTAGAACTCTTTACAGACGTCAGTGACATAGGTTGGGGAGCAGTCCTCATAGCATATGACAAAGACGATATAGACAAAGAAAACCCATTAATATGCGGATATGGAGGTGGAACTTGGAAGCCAAATGAAAAGAATTATCATATCAATGAAAAGGAACTATTAGCTGTAAAATTTGGAATAAAACGATTTCATTATCATTTATTACCAGTAAAATTCGTAGTCCGAACTGATAACACACAAGTAAGAGCATTCATTACTAATAAAATAGACCCATTACCAAAATTGAATAAAAGAAGGAAATGGCAATCATTCTTTTATTGTTATAATTTTATTGTAAAAAATATATCCGGAAATAAGAATCTTTTAGCTGATTTTTTAAGCAGATACCAGGATGTCAATTAACAGTGACAGCTTTGATGACTACATCAACAATATAATAACTGAAGTTATCAGCAGCAACCAAGTCATGGCAACAAAAATACAAGAACTAGAAGGAATACTCAAGCAAAATAACAGCCTTATTGAACAATTGAAGGAATGCCTGTCAGACTACCAGACCTACAAAAACCTAAGAAACTCTCCAAGAGATACCATGGAAACTACCAGCTTTCCTACTCTCAGTTCAAAACTAGCACACCTACCATCAACATCCCAAATGCCAACATCACAAATACTATCCATGGCTGAAAAACTAACGTTTTCGCCAAAACTCATTACCACTTATGAAACCATTACCAAATATTACACCTATAAATCCAACCCCAACATATTACGAGCCTCAAGATTCAGTAAGTATCCAATATATTTATGTCTTGAGAAAACAGATCCAAATGTTGCCTATAAACTTTTTAAATATGGATTTTTAGACAAAATCATGGTAGATGATACCCTTAACAGTATATCAAAACTACTGAGCACAATATATCAATCAATCCAATCTATGAGAGATACATTCGGACTAGGAATATATGGAATACAAATATTTGATACTTCGACAGACTTGACAGGAAAATCCATTGTTTTATGTCAACTCTTCAAATCAGGAAGGAATACTAGCATTACTGGAGATAATACAGACTCCAAAAAAGAAATGCCATGCAAAATAAATCAGTTTCAAGAATGGCTAAGCAACAAAAGAGTCATTGGACTAACAACATTAGCAGGAAGACTACAGGATATGATCAAAGTAAGGAAGGCAAGCATCATTGGGACTACTAAAGGAGGAGAAGTGGAAGAACTAGTTACCATATATTAAAATCATGATATAATAATCCAGGACACAGTAGAACTTACCAACATGATGAATAGAATAATAAATTTAAAACATAAACATGCCAAAGAAACCATAGAACAATACCAAGCCATAACCAAACAAAAAAGGAAGCCAATAGCTCTACGAGATATGAATATGAAACAAGTTACGAGCATAAAAGAAGAAGGATCCAGTGATCCGTTCTCTTAAAAGCATAATAGCCTGGTGGGGAATAATGTAGTTTTACTACAATAAAACCCATATATCAGCATAATAACATAACAATCTGGCCCAATGTGATTTATCACATAAGCCCAAAATGATATTAGCATAACAGCAAGAATATTATCAAAAAAGAAAATCAAGGACAGCAAAAGAGCAGGATGCCGAACATATCAGCCTTCGAAAAAGAGACAATGAAGATGACATCAACAAATCAAAAGAAAGATGCCAAACATATCAGCCTTGAGACAAGAAGACAAAAGAAGATATCAGCAAAAATCAACAAAAAGGAGTTGTGACAAATGTAATAATTTAGCTTGTACTATAGCATGAATAGTAGCAGGAATAGTAAAGCCGCCGAATACTGTAGCACCACAGTAAAGGTCGCACAGTAAAGGTCGCATAGTAAAAGTAGCACAGTAAAGGCCATAACAATGTAGCACCCCGAGGTTATCTATATAAAGAGCCTCATTGTATCAGTTGAGAAGTAAGTCTTTCAGAAATACAAATTCAATCTTTGATATATTCTCTCTCTCTAAATATTTTCTCTCAAATATCAGAAATCTAATAGTTTTCTATTAATCAAAATCATGTCTAGCTAAAACCTCATATCAGTCTATAATCCTAACATAATAATATCGTAATCTGAGAAGATCTACTTCAAGAAATCATAAGAATAAGAAATAAACTTTGAAGAACATATAATTAAACGCATATTAGTTCAGGAACCTTGACTCTTGCTGGAATGCTTGGAAAGAACTGTAGAGACCTCCTAAGCACCTAGGCCATAGTACCCGTAACGCGAGGAAGCAAGAAAGGGGAAGGTTGCCAGGGTGAAGTTGAGATTTCCGGTGATCCAAATATTACTGCAAAAGGTATGGTTTCTTTACTTGTATGTTTTAATTATGTATTCAATAAGTTAATTTCTATAATTATGGTTTTGATAAGTAGAATTTCTATGATTATGATATTAAGAATCTGGAAGAGATTATAGATTGATTTAAAATCAAAATGGTTATAATACTTATGGTTATAATACTTGTTTGTTGTTATTATCTTGAATATAACTACTTTAAATTCCGCAATAATCGTAATAATATTAGAAATAATAGTGAAAATACCACCGATGTTCTTCCCTCTTTAGGGTTATCAGGTGAGGAAGAGATCCGCCCTGAAATTATTTGTTTTTTTAGACACCTCGTCTGCATGATCATTTAAATTCATGACAGTGTCTCCCAAAACTTTTTTTCAAGATCCATTCCACCAAGATTTTCAGTTAACACATCCCTTTCCATTATGAAGCTATGATATGCATCGATTAGCATATTGGCTAAGGCTCCCAAAATGTTTTTTCAAGATCCACTCCACTAAGATTTTCAGTTAACACATCCCTTTCCATTATGAGGTTATGATATGCATCGATTAGCATATTGGCTAATGTTATCATTTTTTTAGAGTAATGCTTAAAGTTCTTTTGAACATCAAGAAAATTTACCTCATCTTGTTCATTCATGTCATCAGCATTAGTTTCAGCCACAATAGCAAATACTGACTCATATACAAATAATCTCTCATCAATAGCCATCATGGACGTATCATCTTAGTTATCTTCTCCTTAAGATTCTCTGGAGGAGCTCCCCCAGATAGCCAGAACCTGCTTCATTGCGTTGTCAGCTGCAATTCTTCTTTTGAGTTTCTCAGGTACCAGATTCCTGTTTGCTACCTCTTCTGAGTTATTTCTGTTGTGAATAGTACATTTTTTGATGAAATGTTCAGGTTTTCCGCACTTGTAGCAATAGTCGTTTCCTCTGAGATCATTACACGTGTTTCCCTTTCTAGAGAAGTTTCCACCTTTTCGGATCATTTTCTGAAATCTTCGAGTGAGGTAAGCCATATCTGACTCGTCACCGTTTGAATTACTCTTAGCGACCTTAAGAACCAGGTTCTTTGCTTTCTTTGGCTCCCTCCTCTCATCATCTCTTTGTTTTTTCAACTCATAGGTTTTGAGATTTTCAATGAGCTCATCAATGGTCATCGTTTGCAAGTCCTTAGCTTCTGAAATAGCATTGACTTTGCTTTCCCAGGAAGAGGGTAGAATGCTGAGAATCTTGTGTATGAGCCTGTGAGTCTTAATGAATTCACCAAGAGAGTGAAGTTCATTGATAATAGATGTGAACTTGGTGTGCATGTCCTGAATGGACTCTCCGTCTTTCATCTTGAAGAATTCATATTCTATGGTTAGCATGTCTACTTTAGACTGCTTCACTTGACTGGTTCCCTCATGAGCAGTTTGTAAGGATTCTCATATTTCCTTTTCACTTTGACAAGTTGAGATTCAATTGTATTCATCTGGATCAATTCCACAGACGAGGATTCTTAGCCTTAAATTTCTTCTCAACTGCTTTTTTGTGTGCATCATTGTATTCCTTCCTTGATTTTGGAGTGGTTGTACAACCAGCTAGATCCATATTCATAGGAACATGTGGACCATCACATATGACCTCTCATAGCTCAGAGTCTTCTATCATGATAAAGTCATGCATTCTTGTCTTCCACCACTCATAGAATTTTTTATTGAATCTAGGGGGTCTTGTGGTAGATTGTCCTTCTTCTAGGTTTGGTGGAGTAGCCATGAGAGATTTCCTTTATAGGTGTTAACCTTTTAGAAAGTTTTCGCTCTGATACAAATTGATGTGATGTATGATTCCACTAATACAGTAGAAAACCAGGTTCTCTACTATTCTGTAGAGTAAAGACAAAAGGTATATAACACATGATATTTACGTGGAAAGCTCCTTGTTCAAGGGATTAAAAACCACAATCCACCATTGTAGGATTTTCTCAACTTCCACTAAAACTGAGCAATGTTTAGATTATAGCCTATTGCAACCTAAGAATTAAACCATTAATCCCTCACTCCTTACAATAACTCTATTGCAAGGACACATCTTGACTAACTCTAGCCAAGAGAAACTGTTAACCTCTCTTACTCACAATAACTCTATTGCAAGATCTTTACAATAACTCTATTGTACAACCACAATCACACCTTGACTGACTCTAGTCAAGTTTACAACTCAAGGTTTTAGAAATCAAAATACCTACAAAGACAGCTTCATACAAGAAGAGTAAGTTTACAACTTAAAAAACAAAAGTCAAAGACTCAACAAACATAAGGACTTAAAACATCTTTAGTGATGGAGAATTGATCCTTGTGTTTGTTGCAGCTTCGTACTTGGTAAGTGTCCTCAGGGAATGACTACTTGCACCTAAGACATATATGATTTTTTTATTTTGCAAGCGACAACTTTTCACTCCTTAACATGTTGTATATAAAGGATGAGTGAAGGAAGTGATAAACCTTAAACCTTGGACCAATGGACAACCCGCAGCAGCTCTGCAACAGTGCCGCTACACTACCACACCACAGGGTCAGCGAATTTACAGCTGTAGAGTTGACTTGCATGAGCGGAACTGGTCCATTCAAAATGGAACTGGTTCCTTTAAACAAGTTTGTCAATTCATCAAAACAATATCACAAACATAACATGCATTATCAGTATTAAATTATATTGGTTTGTCATGACTTGCATGTCACAATTTTGAAATGTATTTTGTTTCTTCTTTTTTGTTTATAGCTTTGAAATCATAACGATCCGACGCAATTTCTAAGTAATTTAGCATGAAGTTGTACCAATTTATCACAACTTGCACGTTATATATAGTTTATTGGTTTTGATTTTGCTCGTTGATGTCTCTTTTTTTTGTTTTTATTTGGTGGAATATTCAACCAAGAAATATAGAGCTACCCCAAGACAAAAGATTCCCAAAGCCATGAGAGTGACCCTTTGAATCTATCACTGCCAACTTGGAGATTCCTCTAATAATTCAAAATTTAACAATGAATTGAAAACTCCATTTTTTAGTTTGACTTACAAAATTTCCATATACTTTGTAGTGCATAACGTCACAAGAAAATGGCCTCTGCAATTCTAAATTGTTTTTCCTTCTCAAGTAGGAGTTAATTGTTGACAATCATTGCTTTTACAGTACAAAGATTCTCACTTTGTTGCTTATAAATGGTTTCTTTTGTTATAATGTAATTGGGAGATCTATTATCACTTCACTCACATGGCTTCATCCCTTACAAACTGTCCACCTTTTCCATTTTCATCAAAATATTATACAAGTGATGGGGATAATTGTGTGAGGCAAAGCAGTTTTTTTGGAGGTAAACCTGTTCTTAACCAGGGTGTTGGCTACTCTGTGATTCTTGGTTTTGGAGCTTTTTTTGCAGTCTTCACTTCTTTCCTGGTATTCCTTCTACTTTTACCTTTCTTTTTCTCGTGGCATTTTTTCATATTTTTCTCACTGATATAAGTTAAATTCTTCTTTTATACCCCTTTTTATATGACATACTTTGATTCGACACTTAGTTTTAAGAAAGAAATACGTTTGAAACTTATGGTGTTAAATATGTATAGCTATAAAAACTTATCACTATGTGTAAAATAAGAGAGTTAAATAACTTTCAAATTTAGAAAAATGTTATTCAAGATCAATGCAAGTTCCTCTTTGGACAACTATAGGACAGACGGCCGCCTATAGGCAGTAGGGTAGGGTGAGTGGTACCGTACATATTTGCAAGGGATTCCCTATCCGGTGTGTCTGGCTAGGCTATTAGGCACCTTAAGTTTGTTCTTTCATAGGCCTATCCAGAAGTCTCAAGTTCCGTTGGCTAATTTTGAGTCAGCTCTATTTATTGTCCTATTCCCTTTCCTGACCGAAGTCACTACGACTTATTCATGCAATTAAAAATTTGTTTCCCAATTGTCTAATATCCCTTTTAGATTCTCTTTGGCATATGGGATTTAAGTTCTTTACTTCTTTTTGTTTGTGTACTTTCTTGTGTAATGCTATAAGGTTTGGCTGGAGAAAAGATACGTTGGTTCACGTCATACATCAGAATGGTTCAACACAGCTGGTAGAAATGTCAAAACAGGACTAATTGCAAGTGTAATTGTGTCTCAGGTACAATGTTTTGTTGTTGCCTAATGCAAACCCAGACAAGAATTGTTCCTTTTTATGGTTCTCTAAGTTACAATCAACTTAATAGTAACATCTTCATTCTTTTGTAGTGGACTTGGGCAGCTACAATCTTGCAAAGTTCTAATGTAGCTTGGGAGTATGGAATTAGTGGACCCTTTTGGTATGCAAGTGGAGCTACTATTCAGGTACATCAAATTTCTTGACCTCAGGAAGATAAATTTTCTTGAAGTTTCTCTAATTTTTTTTTGTTACAACAGGTTCTCCTTTTTGGTGTGATCGCAATAGAGATCAAACGAAAAGCCCCTTATGCTCATACCGTATGTGAAATCGTAAAAGCAAGGTTTGTGGTGAACTATGCTAAAGATGAAGATGATTTTGATGTATCCATATAGTCTGTTGAATATTATTTACTCAAATTTTCAGATGGGGAACTGCTGCTCATCTTGTTTTTCTGGGGTTTTGCTTCTTGACAAACATTATAGTAACAGCCATGTTGCTTCTTGGTGGTTCTGCTGTCGTCAATGCACTCACTGGTGTTAACATATATGCTGCAAGTTTTCTTATCCCTCTTGGTGTTGTAGTTTACACCTTAGCAGGAGGACTAAAAGCTACTTTCCTGGCTAGCTATATACATTCCGTCATAGGTATCTATTTTAACCTCTTTATATCAGCTTTACTCTCTTTCACACGCTCATCTAAAGGAAATTTGTGGTTATTGATTTCAGTACACGTGGTTTTAGTCATCTTTGTGTACCTAGTATACATTGCAAGCAGTGAACTTGGAAGCCCAAGCATCGTTTATAAACGTTTATTGGAGGTAGCAAGCAAATCAAGAAGTTGTCAAGAGCCAATCTCCCATGTTGGACAATCTTGTGGACCTGTTACTGGGAATTTCAAGGGGTCTTATGTTACTATGTTGAGTTCAGGTGGTTTCGTCTTTGGTATCATCAATATCGTTGGCAATTTTGGTACAGTTTTCGTTGACAATGTAAGCTTTTTCTTCGTAGGATATAGCAAGAAACTAGCTTATGCAATGTTCCATTAATCATCCTTTTCTTGAAATGGTAGGGATATTGGGTAAGTGCAATTGCTGCAAGACCATCATCAACACATAAGGGCTATTTGTTGGGTGGTCTAGTTTGGTTTGCTGTGCCATTCTCTTTGGCAACATCACTAGGTCTAGGAGCACTAGTTCTTGATCTACCAATAACAGCAAGTGAGGCTAGCCATGGACTTGTTCCTCCAGCTACAGCTATTGCTTTGATGGGAAAAGGGGGGTCGATTCTTCTCCTCACAATGCTCTTTATGTAAGTTCCTGATCAAGAATTACCTATGGATTATAGTCAGACCTCTCTATAACAACAATTCAATATAACTGCCAAGTTTCTTTAGGAACCGATTTGTCATGTTATGTCATAGGAGTATTACATGTTCTCTATAACAATATTTCGCTATAACAACGAAAAAATATCCGAACAAATGACGTTGTTATAGAGAGATTTTTCTGGATTCACATACCTTTCGTTTTTATGACTTCGTGTCTATTGATTAGGGCTGTCACATCAGCTGGTTCGTCTGAGCTAATCGCGGTCTCTTCATTATGTACGTATGACATCTATCGTACATACATCAACCCTGATGCAAGTGGAAGACAAATTCTAAAAGTTTCAAGAGGAATTGTATTAGGCTTTGGCTGCTTCATGGGCATTTTAGCAGTAATTTTGAACAAGGCTGGGGTTTCTCTAGGTTGGATGTATTTAGCAATGGGAGTTTTCATAGGTTCAGCAGTTCTCCCAATAGCTTTCATGCTTTTATGGCGAAAAGCAAACGGTTTTGGTGCAATCCTAGGGACAGTTATTGGCTGTTTATTAGGGATAATCACTTGGCTATCGGTCACTAAGATCGAGTATGGAAGGATAAATCTCGACACAACTGGTAGAAATGCACCAATGCTTGCAGGGAACCTTGTTTCTATACTTACTGGTGGAGCTATTCATGCTGTTTGCAGCATTTTAAGACCTCAGAATTATGATTGGGAAACTACAAAACAGATCACTGTGGTTGAAAAGGAAAACAGTGAATTGCCAGCCGAAGAGTTTAAAGAAGAAAAACTCAACAGAGCCAAAGCCTGGATAATCAAATGGGGCATCGGTTTCACATTCGTGATAGTAATTCTCTGGCCTATTCTTACACTTCCTGTGGGTAAGTCTAAAAAAAATTTCAATCTTTCTGCAACTTTAGTGTACACAGTTCGAGTGCTCAATGATTAACTAAGTTGCAAACTTGATATTGCAGGGCAATTTAGCAAGGAATACTTCACATTCTGGGCTGTAATATCTATTGCATGGGGTACTATAGGGTCAGCAGTGATTATTGTGTTACCATTGATGGAAAGCTGGAGAACAATCCAAAGTGTACTTAATGGAATGTTTACAAATGACAGAGTTATGGAAAAATTAGAAGACTTAAACTCCAAACTGAATGCATTCATTATTGCAATGCCTGAAGTAGAGAGGGTGTATTTACTTGAGAAAGAAAGAAGCAAGAAAACGGAGGCATCAGAATCTGATCAGATTGTTGCTTCACCAAGTCATTGAATTTCCAGAGAAAATAAGCAGATCAGTGTGTATTTGATCTAAAAGATCACAGAGATCTGCTTCGTTCCTGAAAAAATTATAACGGCATATACATATCGGAGGCAAATCCAGAATTTTAACTCTGATGGATTTCAACCTTTAAGCTTTAGCACTGAACGCACTGTATATATTCGGCGTAAAATACTAAGTTCGGTTGAACTCGTAGCACTAAGGCTACTACATCTGCCACTGATACATACTGTCTGTCACCTTCTGCAGAATTGATTGCATAGCAGCACTACGATTTTCCTTCATGTCCAAAAATAGTGTGATAGGGCTCGTTTGGTAAGGTGTATAAGAATAGTACTCAATAGGGTGTATTAGTAATGATGGCGAAGAGTCAACATCGAGGTGCCAAACCTTCCCATCGAAGCTCTTGGGGAAGATCAACCTCTTATCCCTATAAGAATAATACTCAATAGGATGTATTAGTAATGCCGGGATTAGTTATGCTAATGCACTGGACGAGGTTGCCCTTTTAAGACTTATATAGTGAAATAGTTAGATTTATCACCTTCATTTCCAAGCACTTTTCATGATGGTAAGTAGAGCTGCATTTGTCACAACACATTAGGTACCCTCCATCAGCACAAATCATGCAAGCATCATAGTATGAGTCACTAGCATCACGCTGGTTTCAATTAAGTTAAATCGACAAAAATAACGTTCTTCTGGCAGATCCCAAGCTTGAATCATGGAAGACGAGAGAAGAACATGTTTCATCAATGAAATTTTTCTCATAAAGTTTACTAGATGTTACTCCAGCATGACTATAGAATTCTGCTACTGTGAAAACATTATAGCAACAGGAACATAGTATGCCTTCTTTTTTTATTTTCGTCTCCCCTTCTTCCATAGCAAAAAGTTCTGCATTTTCTTGAATTACATCATAATCTATAAGGCATGAAAGCATTGTTGCTTTCCTTTGTCTCTGGCCATTTTCTTTGCTTTTTCTCTTACTCCATGTAACTTTTTTCTTACTTAAAACAGCAGAATTTTTTTCTTATTTGGGTTTGTTCTAACCAAAAGTCGCCAAGATACCACAAGTTAACTTTTAATGAAACGATGCTATAAGCATTATTTGCTACCCTATGATTCAATTAATAAAACAGTGGCCACCATTTCTCATTTTAGCATTATTATTAGTCTATCCACAGTACAGGAATTTATGAATTATAGTTTGCTGGCCTTTGAAATACTCCCTATAGATTTGGCCCTCTGTCTCAAAACAAATTTATGTCTTTCCAGGTTTCGGGCAAATCATCAAAAATTACTGTTTTAGGAGACATGTAATGTGGTAAACGACCACGGCAGTACTTGATGATTTCATCTGCAGTTGCATTATTACCATCCTTTAGTTTCACAAAGGCACAAGGTGTCTCACCCCAGTAATCATCTGGTCTTCCTACTACAGCAGCCTCGAGAATGGCCGGATGGCTGAATAGTACTGACTCCACCTCAATTGTGCTAATGTTTTCTCCACCAGAAATAATGATGTCCTTTGAACGATTCTTCAATTCAATCTAACCATCAGGGTGCTTCACCACCAGGTCCCCACTTCGAAACCAACCCCCTTTAAAAGCATATTCCGTGGCTTTGAGATTCAAGTACCCATTCATTACAGTGTTTCCTCTAAACATTACCTCGCCCATGGTTATTGCATCTGGTGATATGCTCTTCATTGTAGCTGGATCCTTCACATCTACTTCCTCCATACCAATATGGTGCAATCCCTGACGAGCCTTGATTTTTGCCTGCTCATCAGGTGACAGAGAGCTCCATTCAGGTTTCCAAGTGCAAACTGTTCCAGGACCATAGGTTTCAGTTAGACCATATGAGTAAGTAACACCAAAACCAAGCTCCTCCATCATAAATAACACTTGAGGAGGAGGTTCACCGCCAGTCATCACTGCTACCTTCCTTGTATGGCCTCCGGATACTAGGAGGTGCATTTATTATCATGTTTAAAACTGTAGGCGCACCACCCATGTGGTTCACTTGGTGCACAGCTATGCTTGTAAAAATTCCTGCAGCGGTAGCATTCCTAAGGAAAATATTTGTGCCACCTTGTGCTGCCACACCCCATGTAAGGCACCATCGAACAGTCCATAAGTAGACAGGCATTGAAGGCATTTCATTGAGAAGAACAGCAGCCAGAGAATTAAGATATGCTCCTCTGTGACTGTAGACCACCCCTTTTGGACTGGATGTAGTATAAAGGGCAGCCCAGTGCACTAAGCTTCCGCTATGCGCGGGGTCCGGGAAAGGCCGGATCACAAGGGTTTATTGTACACAGCCCACTCATCACTTGGCCATACCATCTCAAAATTAGGTCTTCCTGTGGCTAAAAAGGGCTCATATTCCACACCTCCGGGTATCATGGTTCTACTAGATAGCTGTCTGTCACGGTCGGGGATTAGGACTAGATGGGGCAATTTGATCCTTCCCTTTGAAAGAATCTCTAATGCCCCCTTAGCAACATCAAGGAACTGGTAATCTACAAATATGACTTTTGCCTCAGAATGTTTGAGCAACACCGACACCATTGCTGAATCATGACGAACATTAAGAGTAGAAAGAACTGCCCAGCCATAGGTACCCCAAAGTGTAGCTCATACATAGCAGGAATATTTGGTTCCTTATTAAGCCTAGAGTCAAAAGCATCTCTATTCTTTGACATGAAGCACTCATGGTCCTTATTTTCTACACCCAAGCAGCTGTTATTTTTCTAACAGACGAGTTCTGTGAATAAGTCTTTGACGAGATAGAACTCAAAAGAAGAAGATAGGCTTTAGAGGAATTGATATGACGATTCCATTTAATGTGTTTGTGGTGGTTTGTCTTGGAGACTCGAAGTAGACAATGAATAAGTATTTTGAATAGATTGATAAAAATTTTGGAGGCTACCGTGCATAAGATTCCCAGAATAGTTGAATTTTGGAGATTTTGAAAATGGTAGGGGATTGTTGAAGGATTTTCAAATTGGTTTCCCAACGGTCCAATAATTCTACTACATTGTTAGTAATTTTTTTTATTACTTAATTTTAAAGTTGAATTTTAAGTAATTTTCAAATAGACAGTTAGTTGGTTCAGAAATTGAACAATTATCTCTGACCAACTGTTGTGTTTAAATCCCAATAATTGTGTAATCAACTGATGTGTCTCTTCAAAATAGACATGTTCCTGTTTAGAAATAGACTATCAAAATAACAGAAAGCTAAATTAGATCTTTTTCTCCTTCTCCAAATCTCTTATACTTATTTGTTGCAGAAAATATTTATAAGTTAGATAAATTCTGCTTTTCTTTTGAGGAACTTATGATTTGATTTGTTTGTACAAAGACAAATTTGAATAAAGGGTTTCATTGCATCCTAGGGGAAATTCGCAATCCCCTTTGCATACCTTGTGGTGGGGGCAAATATTCCTTACGAAAAGTGGCATTGCTATACGCCTTGAAGCTATTCTGCAGAAATCTATTCTAACCCCCGGTATTATTATTCTAACAATTCGATGACATATTTAATTTGAGATTTTTCTCTACTTAATTCACCCGATTGAGCCCTCATATATTGTTGACGCTTCAATTGACAGGTTTAAACGTGCTATGAGTTTGTCCCATGTCTATTATGGAATGGGGTTCGATCTTAGATAATTTTCACCTCAATGCGAATGAGCTAACTTTTAAGGATGAGTTAAGTGAAAAAAGTATCTATTAAGGTAGTTTTGGGTCGAATTAGGTACACAAATTTATTTCTTACATAGTACACGTCAAATTTAAATATTTTCCCATTTTAAACTCTTTTAGTCAACGGATGTGACATGACAACCTGCGCGTGGGAGGACGGGTGGGGGTGGACTAGAGTGTCAAGAGAGCCTAAAACGTAAAATCCAGAGACACTCGATCCAATTAAATCAGAAAAAAAATATTATGTATAAATAAATTGTACACTCTGTCCTGGATATGTAATTCATTCTCTTTGTATAATTCTGGTTAAAATTTTTGGATTTGTTTAATGGATTATCATTCTGTATGATCACGAGTGTTTTCGATTTGGGACACTCTTTTTGCGCTTTAAATACATTTCCACTATATTAAGGTGATTAAAGGAGTTTATGCGCAACGCATTGATCAAAATAGTGGGAAAAGCCCATGCACTAGAATGGTAGAGCAGGGGCGGATTTAAGAGGTGCCTCGGCAAAAAACTAGTATATTGTATATATAGCGTAGATTTTTTGTGTTTATGTACATATTGTTGGAAATTTGCCTTTGGCGGGAGTTGCGACCGACCAACTTTAACGGCTTAAACACTAGTGTTACGTATGTTAGAGAATCCGGTTCTTCACACATGCATGATCTACTAAGTACGTAGATAACCGTAGGGCCAAGAATCGTCAAATTTCATTGAGAAATGAAAGAGATATTGGTCCACGAAGTAAGGTGTTTGAAGCATGGAAAGTGTGGTATTGTGTTCAATTCTCCCTCATCGGTAGAGGAAGAAAGAATTGTTGTGTATATAAGACTCGAAATTGGTTTGGGGTTTGGGACCCCAAGGGGTATCCCATGTGTTTAAAGGAGGGAGGACCTAGATGTGCTTCGGTTCAAGGAAAGACCACACGCGCGCCGCCACGCCGCCTTGCCCGTCCGATGGGTTCGCGTGGTCGTCGATCGTGATATTATCTTTGGGCGAGAGAACTTTTCAAATGCGGTTTGATCCCGAAGTTCCAGATGTACGTTCGGACGAATTCTTTCAGATGTACAGTTTGGTCTGAAGTTTCGAACGTCGAGAATTTGGACAATGGCTGAACGCAGCTCTCAATTCAGGCCATTTATTTTGTGAATTACTCCCTCCTATAATGGCCAAATCCGTTGGTCTTTCACCATTTATGTTGGTGACTTTACTACCTCCATAATGGCGTTATTTGGCTATTATGGAAACGATTCAACCCTCTCCATCACCTATATAAACACCCCACTTACACCATTGTTGAGCACTAAGAACACACATATAATATACACGAAATCGAAGCTTACAAAAAGGGTAAACTTTTCTTCTTCCTACAACTTCAAGGCATCATTTCGTTACTCAATATTCTCCACGGTAGCTCTTGAGTTTCCTTTGCTCAAGTGTTCCATTGTCGTTTTATCTTGGGAGACAAATTATCCAGACGTATAAAGGATACACGGGAAATATTGTATTAAGGGCAGAGTGCCACACTCATTTCGGCAAAACCAGTTTCCATTTTTCCGTCTTCAACAAAATTGTAATTTAGTTTTGTGATTATATTGTAATTTTCAGATTACTAGTTGAGTTATTGAATCTTTGTTTATCCTTTCGAATACTTGTAATAGTTATATACTTCCGTCTTGCTTTATAAAGTGTCATAGAGCAAAAAATACCCAACAACTTAAGACAATATTTGTATAGTATTACTATTAGTGTTCGAAAGATGTCGGTCAAAAGTTGTGTGACCAAATCGGGATATGGAAATGGTTTTACGGTAGAAGAGTGATGATGAACGTATTCATAGTGTCACCGCTACGAAGACTGGTGAGGAACAAGCGCTCTCGAGAGCCTGAGGATGTCAATCTGGGACAAGAGGAGAAGATCGAAGATGTACTTTATCTTTGCGGCCAGAAGGCACCAGATCTATCCTGACAAAAAGATCCGAATAATGGTAGAAGAGGCTGACACTCAGTTTGATGAAGTGACTGGAGTGAGCCAGAATCCGAAATTGGGATAAGTAGTTTTTCTTACTTGTCAAGAATAAAGATTAAATGAGGTCTGATTAAAAATTGATTAAAGTAAGGAGGAATATGAAAATAATTTATATTCCTTACGCTTTAAAAATCAGAAGTTTAATCTCATTTTCTTTTCCATTTAAAGATTGGATTGTAAATCATTTTAAAAAGATCTGTTCCTTTAAGTGTAATTATTAAAAGTGGGTAAAGTATGTTCGCACATACGAGGGAGTAAGCGCCAAGAATTATCTGGGCACCAATCATAGCGGAAGAAGTCTAAAAGTTAAAGACGTAGAACCTGTCATACTATTTGGCAGAAGATCCTTCATAGGATGATATTGGACACTCAGTCATACAAAGCCTCCGGGCGACTGGAGTGGGCCAAAATTCCTTTGATATGATGATATTGGACACTCAGTCATACAAAGCCTCGGGTGACGGAGTGGGGCTTAATTCATTTCATAGGAAAAGTAATGGACACCTAGTGTGGTGGGCCAGAGTTTACAGGTTTTAATGATCTGAAGGCCTAAAGAAAGGCAGTAAAGAAATTGGACACTCGATCCGCCAAAGCAAGTGGGCCGCAGTATCGAGATCACATATGATCCGGTTACGCCAACCACGGGCAAGAGGTTGTTCATGTGAAGCAACGCCCACCTCTAAAATCAAAGAATTTGGAGAGGTTGTCCTCAATAGGACTTGAGGGAATGAGATCACCAAAAGAGGTGATACATGTTCCTAACTTGGTTTAAGGGACGTTGTTGGTCAAGTTGGTTTGAGACTAGTCCAACAGTGCAGTAATAACTAAGAATGGTACAAAATGTCTATAGCCCAGATGAATGATATATTTGTAATCCGTGCATCTATGCCATCGTAGATTAAGACACGCGTTAAATAGTAAGTCATTCAAAAGATAACGATATTGAGATTGTTGCCTCCTTTCGACATAAACCCTCAAAATGAATGTGAGGTAGGCTGAAGAGGCAAAATCACCTTTCCAAATTCCGTCAAGGAATAGCGAAAGAAGCACGCTCATAGAACTTAGTCACACCTCACTTGGGTGATTTGAAGTTTATACAAAATAGTGGGGGGAGACAAGTATGTTGTGATCTTCATTGATGATGGTACAACGTATGGAATCCTTTGTTTGATAAAAGCAAAGATGAAGTTGTTGAAGCGGATAAGCGCCACAAAGCGTAAGTTGAAAATCAACTAAGCTTTATGGATTGCGAAATTCATAGCGATAGAGGAGAATGTGGCGTTCATTAAACGACGGTTCATTACTCACCTCGGCCTAACGGCAGTTAGCGCAAACCCGCACGCCTAAATTATGAGGGCAAGGCGATCCTTACCGCTAATGCGATCCTCGGCGGAACTCGCATAAGGATAAGGATAACTCTCCAAGTGGGAGACATGAAAAGGATCTCACATACAAAAAGTTGTGATGTGTGGTGGCTTGGTAGAAGTTGGACTCACCAAACAGGTCAAGTTCGACTCTAAGATCAGATTGCATATCCACCGGATCCTCAGAATAACAGTAGTACTTATTTCGCTTGGCGTCAAAGAATGTTGAATTCTTATAAGATAACTTTCCTTGAAAAGGAAAAAGGAGTAATTGCTCAAGGTTAACAAGAACCCGCGAGGGCCTGACTGTCCGGAACTAGACGTTCCGTATCTACAGGACTCGAAAGTTGCTGGCTATCCGGAACTTAATATTCCAGATCTACAGAACTCAGGGATTCTAGATGTTGAACCGAGATGTGGGGGCAAAGAAGGGACAAGGACTTGTTCCAGTCCTTCTAGCTTGTATGGTTAAGAACGAACCATGGACAATTAACAAATAATTGTTATCTCCAAAAGCGCTGCTTTGGAAAGAAGCTAAAGAGAGAAATATATTCCATCATATAGAACCATACTTGCGTAATGGTTGATCTTCCTCCGGGAAAAGAACCTTTGGGTTGTGAAAAATGATACTCAAAGTGAGTACAAAGTAGATGGATCTATCGACGAGTTCAAAGCCTCGGCTACTTTTGCATACGTGCTCTAGGAGTAGCTTAACATCATGGGCCATTGCGGTCTGCGTGGCATGAATGTTAAAAGCGACGCTGGCCGGAGAGTTGGAAGAAGAGAATCGAGTTGGTTTACGGATCGTTGGACTTCTTCCTACGAACTTTCATCTTGGTCCCCGAAATGTTTACATTTTGGTCTGAAAGTTTGAGATAAAGCGAAACAATGAATCGAGCACGAAACATTGAATCTGAAGTTAGAAAGCCAGCAGTTGAGAATCAACAGTCTGAAAGTAAAAGTCATATTGAAACAAAGTCTCGATATGAAAGATATGGATATCAAGGATGACATCTTAGGAATTGGATTTCTAAAGACATCTAATCCGATGGTCGATAGTTGATCTCGTTGAAGCCATCAATGGATATGAATCATAAACCGATTGGAATCATGATGCACCCATAGACAAGGAAGCGATACGCACAGATCATGTGTAGTTCAATGTATTGTACACACTACAACCGACCGGTATCGTCCCTACAAACAGATCAGTTGAACTAAGTTTCATGATCTTAATACATGATCAATAGAAAGTGTTAAGTCGGATATGACGCGATATGAATTATTCGCTTATCTTCGGATTATAGTATTCGGAGGTCCAGCGGTTACGAGAGAACACAAAGGTGATGCAACCAGACATCGATTCAAGAACACCAAAAGCCACAAGTAAATGTGTATGTGGTTCTTGGAAAATTCTCTAAGCAAACTTGCGTCGGCGATTCATGATGGAATCGGAGTTTATCGCTTTATACAAAGCATGAAAGAAGTTGAGTAACTTCACGACTCAGAGGGCGTCCCCTTTATCGGAGAAACCCTTGTGCCTTCAGATTATACATCGTGGGCTAGCCGTCGGCTTTAGGAAGGACACGGATGACGGCGTCTGGACATATCTGCGAATTTGTCGGAGACATAAGATCGTATGGCGAGTTGATCATCACGGTGTCACTTCCTTATTTACTAACTAAGGGACTACCGGAGATCAAGTGTTACTCGTTTGGGAATGGGCTTAAAACCCAAAATATACTCACCAATACAGTGGTAACTCAACCTTACTAGCTGGAGATCGATGAATTTGGTTCAATGGGAAAACTAAGGTGTAAGGTTCAGTTGATCGCTTCAGTGGAAGCATGAGCACTTCCGGATAGTGATTTCTGAAAAGAAACACCAACCAAAGTCGCTCCCGCGATAGACTTTAAGTGCTATCTGCGGTGCAGGGTAAAGGTTAAGTTTTCAAACACAATGCTCCTCAACGGTTGAGGTTAGGTTTTGGGAAACTTTTAATGGTTCCTAACACTTGTGAAGTGGGGTATAGCAGGATACCTTAGGAGACCACCTATTTAAGTGTGAGGATCGGCCGTGCCAAAAATGAACGCATTTTAGAATCCAAGACGTTGTCCATGGCCAAAACGGACAAAACATTACGAAGAAGAGTGGAATTTGTTGTGTTGGTATCATTGTCTGTAGCTTACGCACTTAAACACCGACGGTTCAAGACATCACGTTCAGCTAAGATAAGTAAAATCCGATGGTATTCAACTATGGAAGGTTCAAAGTGAGGCTACCTCTCTTATGCAACATCGGTCCAATTGAAATATTCTTTGAAATAAAAAGACACCATGAGTGTGCGCCAAAAATCTCTTTCAAGAGGGATTGTTGGAAATTTGCCTTTGGCGGGAGTTGCGACCGACCAACTTTATGGACTTAAACACTAGTGTTACGTTATGTTGGAGAATCCGGTTCTTCACACATGCATGATCTACTATAATGTGAATAGCGTAGGGCCAGAATCGTCAAATTCATTGAGAAATGAAAGAGATATCGTCCGTCAGTAAGGTGTTTGAAGCATGGAAAGTGTGTGGTATTGTGGTTCAATTCTCCTCATCGTGGTAGAGGAAGAAAGGAATTGTGTATATAAGACTCGAAATTGGTTTGGGGTTTGGGACCCCAAGGGTATCCCATGTGTTTAAAGGAGGAGGACCTAGATGTGCTTCGGTACAAGGAAAGACCACACGCCATGGCCGCCGCTCGCCCGTCCCGTGGGTCCGCTCAAGTTCCGGGTTCTCGTCCACGGGTCGGGCTATGGGCCTTCGATATTATCTTTTGGGCGAGAGAACTTTTCCGGAAGATGCAGTTTGATCCCCAGAATTCTTCGGATGTACAGTTTGGTCCCCTGAAGTTTCCCGAACGTCGAAATTTGGGCGATCGAAAGTCAAACGCTAAGCTCTAATTCACCCATTTATTTGGCTGAATTACTCCTCCTATAATGGTCAAATCCGTTGGTCTTTCACCATTTATGTTGGTGACTTTACTACCTCCATAATGGCCATTATTTGGCTATTATGGAGGCGATTTTCAGCCCCTCCATCACCCATATAAACACCCTTTACACCATTGTTGAGCACTAAGAACACACATAATATACACGAAATTGTGAAGCTTACAGTAAACTTTTCTTCTTCCTACAACTTCCAAGGCATCATTTCGTTACTCAATATTCTTCACGGTAGCTCTTGAGTTTCCTTTGCTCAAGTGTTCCATTGCTGTTTTATCTTGGGAGACAAATTGTCCAGGACGTATAAAGGATACATACGGGGCAATATTGTATTAAGGACAGAGTGCCACACTCGACTCAGCAAAACCAGTTTCCATTTTTCCGTCTTCAACAAAATTATAATTTCAGTTTTGTGATTATATTGTAATTTTCAGATTACTAGTTGAATTATTAAATCTTTGTTTATCCTTTCGAATACTTGTAATAGTTATATACTTCCCGTACTGCTTTATAAAGTGTCATAGAGCAAAAATATCCAACACATATATTAACTTTGGATACATGAACAAATGCAAAAGGTTAGCTCATGTAATCCAGGTGTTCAAAATTATCTCTAGTATCCTAAGTTTCGTTCTTAGGGACAACATTATTTTTTATGTTTTAACTTTTGTTGTTTTTTTCGAACCTCCTGAGTGAAAATCGTGGATCCACCATTGATGATAGGGTAAGGGTATATGTTTCATGTTTGTTACTTTTTTGCTTTACACTCCCAAGGGGCCTGAAATATGTTGTTTCCATATAGTTTCACTAGCGCCATTAGTCAGTATTAGATTGACCTAGTTAAGGGTAACACAGGAAACAGAACGAAGCACTTCGCATTACTAACTAAGCATTGGAAGGTATATTAAGACTGGTGGAGGCGAGGCATTAAATTCTGCTATAGGTCTCAGCAAATCTGTATGGTTTATTTTTTAGCACTAAATTGATCTTATTTACCAACTATCCAAGGTTATATTAGGAATTAGGAAAGTCTAGGTGAAGTCAAGAAAGAGGGCAAGGAAAGTTACAGTTGGAGGTTTGTTTAATCCAGGGTAGATCTGAGTTAAAAAGAATTTTCATTGTGTTTTTTTGGACAAATGCTTGACAATGCACACTTGCTTTTAGTACAGTCCGTTAAAGGATGCCACAAAACTCATTTTGAACCTCCACACTACTAGCACATAGCGAGGAACTGGAGATCTTTCCTTTGATTTAACACATCTGTGGGTAGTTCATGACTTCATTCTGTAAGTTGACGGAAAAGTTTAGCGTGGTGGAGATGGTATTTGTGTCACACTGTTGCATGAACCTTCTTCCTAAACAATCACATTTTCTTTTCATGCGCAAAATGGAAAACCTATAACTAATCATAAAGTAGCCGATTTCTGTTTGCTATGTCTTGTTTCCAGTTTTCTAATTTATATTGGTTAGCTTGCATATGTTCGAAGAGGAGAGTCTTGGAGTAACTGATAAAGTTGCTGCCGTGTAACCAGAAGGTCGGGTTCAAGCCGTGGAAACAGTCTCTTGCAGAAATGCAAGGTCAGACTGCGTACAGTAGACCCTTGTGGCCCTTTCTTTCCCTGGACTCCGCACATAGCGGGAGCTTAATGCATCAGACTGCCCTTTTTTTTAGCTTGCATATGTTCGAGGCTCGCTCATGGTGTAACTCCGTCACAAACTCCATGTTGTCTGATCAGGCTCCTTGATTATGTGTTGGCAAATTGTAGTGTAGTACTCAAGCAATATATATGCTTCTTTTTTTAATTTCTGTTTATTCATTTGTACAAAGACAATTTTTGGTTTCTAGTTAATCTTACTGTTTCCTTTCCTCCTTGCAGTGGCAACCGACATCTGATACACAAATAATTTGGCTATGAATCTTATCTAAAGTAGTGTAAGTATTTTGTGTATTAAATGTTGTGTTCCTTTAGCATTAGTACTGCTTCTATCAGCTAATATTTTATAGCATATGCTAGTGTTAATGAAATTGCAATTATATTGTGTATTGGAAGATTGTCATGGAGTGATAAGAATAAGTTGAGCAAAACGAGGGGTCAGAAAAGAGACGACGTCTGCTAGCCATGTCTATAATACGTTATATAGTGATCTGCTTTCCTTATTTTCGCTGTATAATTATCGTATAGATAGTGATCTTACTTTCTCAGATTCTAAGTTCCCCTTATTTGTATGAATGATCACCTTATTTGTATGAATGATGTATCATGCTAAGCATAAATTAACCAAGTTCAGAAAAAACGCCAGAGAGGTAATGATACATCTTCGATGGTAAAAGTTTCTTGATTGATGATTAGGAAGAAAGAAAAATGATACCTATGAAGAAAATATGTGACAATTCCACTACAGATTTCAGCACTACCATTTAGTTTGTCACAACATTTAGCAGAAATTGAGTTAGGATCTTCTTGAGTTGTAAATTAGCATCTTCCATGCTAATTCTCTCTTCAGGCAAGTCATTTGTGCATTGAAGAGCTAATTCCATGATTGATCTGAAGCATCTCTCTTTAGAAGTAAAATTTTCTTCGTCCAGTGAAAATAGATTAATGTCTACTACATCCACCAATCGGTTTGGTAATGATTGACATATCAATCTTTTCAAGGTGAAGTCTCCAACGAATAGATCATCGACAGGGCTCTTTCTTGTAAAAGTCTCCATTAACAAAATACCAAAGCTATAAACATCTCCCTTGGTTGACACTTTGCCTTCGGACCCATACTCTGCAATGTTTTTTCACGTAATCCCATTAATGAAAATAATTAACGTCATTTAAAATTTACAAATTAACTTGGTAATAACATTTACCTGGTGCCATGTATCCAATAGTACCCAAGGTCTTGGTATGTGCTGTTAGTGTCTCAGCTGTTAGAAGTTTGGATATCCCAAAGTCACTCACTTTTGCCACCATATCTCCATCCAAAAGTATGTTACTTGGTTTCAAATCACAATGGACGACAACAAACAAATGACCTCCATGCAAATACTCCATAGCAGAAGCCACATCAATCATAACCTTTAATCTTTGAGTTAAATCCAAAAATTTGTCGGGAGAGTGAAGCCAACATTCAAGGTTTTCATTGGGCATGTACTCTAGCACCAACAGTTTATAATCAAAATTGGCACAGCTACTTATCACCTTAACAAGGTTTCTATGTCTAATGCTACGTAAAACTTGGCACTCCACATCGAAACTTCTAAATGCATGTTGTAGTTCTGTATTGAATACCTTTATTGCCGCAACCATTCCATCTGCAAGCGTCCCTTTGTATACCAAACCAAGGCCTCCCCTTCCAATCAAGTTTGCTTCATCAAAGTTGTTTGTCCCTTGAGCAATATCATGGTACGAAATTCTCCTATGTACTTGACCAAATGTATCAACTACAGGAAGTTCCCTACTCCTTTTTCGGCATTTCAGAAACAAAATGATGAAAATGGTGGCGACTAAAACTCCTGAGGAAACTGATGCAAGAATAGAAGTTAAGACTTTGCTCTTTCTTGTTCTGTTAAGGCTACTGACTCTGCATTGCATCACATGGAAGCGTGATGATCCACATAATGCAGGGTTACCCACGAATGATTCAGCTGTAAAATTTACGAATGGCCCTCCTTCTGGAATTTCACCCGTGAGCCCATTGAACGAGACATTGAAATATGTGAGATGTTCAAGATTCCTCAAGGACTTGGGGATCATGCCTGATAGATTGTTCCTAGACAGATCCAAATATTCCAATGAAACCAAATCTTCAAACAATTCAGGTATAGGACCGTCTAACATATTCATTGACAATGAAAGGCTAACCAAACTTTGTAGTTGGCCAATTGTGCTAGGAATCTGATTAGAGAACTGATTACCAGATAAATGTAATATCCGCAGACTTTTTGAGTTTCCCATTTCTACTGCAAAAGATCCATTTAGCAAATTGGAGGACAAATTGAGAATTGAGATATCTTTGTTCCTCCAAAAAGTTGATGGAATAGTGGAAATTAGTGCATTGGAATCTAAGTAGAGTTCTCTTAAAGAAGAAATATTTCCAAAGCAACTTGGTATTTCCCCAGAAAGTTGATTTTTGCCCAAGATAATTTGGTACAAGTTTTCCATGTTACACAAGTTAGTTGGTATAATTCCATCTATATTGTTGTTCTCCAGGCTAAACCTTTGCAAATTCCTCAAGTTCCCCAGATCGGGAGGGATCGAACCTATAAGCTTATTGTGTGCCAAGCTTAACCATTCCAGGTTCCTCAATTTACTGATGGTAGTTGGTATTTTTCCTGTGATACCACTATTAGGGGCAATGAAATATTCAAGGGAAAAGGACCAGTTGCCTGAACCTAAAGATTTTGGAAGACTTCCATTAAATTGGTTTCCTCCTATTTGAACTGTCTTCAAATACTTGCAATTAGATAATGAGGTAAGAAAACTTAACTCGTCTGTAGATGGACCATTCATCAATTGGTTTACTTGCAAGTTGATGAATTGAAGCTGTTGCAGATTTCCAAGATTCATAGGTACATGTCCACTAAACAGATTGCGACCAAGATCAAGTTGGATAAGCTTGGTGGAATTCACAATGGAGGTAGGAATCAGCCCGGTGAACCTGTTTTCCCCAATATAAAGGCCTTCAAGATTTGGAAGGCTACTGCCTATGTTTGAGGGAAGTGTTCCTGAAAGCTCATTTGCTACAAATGAAATTTTTTTTAGTCCAGAAATGTTGTACATAAGCCTTGGAACTTCACCCGATAATCTGTTTGGACCAAGATACACTTCTTTCAAATTTACAAGATGTTCAAATTCCTGAGGAATGCCACCATGTAGACTGTTCTGACCTAGGTCTAACATCTCTAGATTTGACAAATTCCCAATAGATGATGGAAGAATTCCCACCAAATTGTTCCGTCGTAGGCTTAATCTTTGAATTGCTGATTGGTTCTCAATTTCATTTGGTATATGTCCTGTAAAATATAAGTAAAATTGTGTGATTACTACACTAAAGAGTCCAATATTGTATAACAGAATTACTGTCACTAACATAACAGAAAACTGTTAGTTGTATGCTTTATACTTTTATCTCCAATAGTTCAGCAATCTTTGTAATCTGTTTCAACGCCTTCTTGAAGATGAACAATAACAAGCCTAAAGGTTTTCTGCTTATGGCATTTAAATTTCAAATATTGGCAACATGAGAGCTATTCATTTACTTCTTCTATTCTCTTTTTCCTCCTTTCTTATATGTTAACTGAAGAAATTGGTCCAAAAAAGAAAACTGAAGAAAGGGAACTTAAACTACTAATTTGTTGGTCAATCAATTATCTATATATGTTAATTATCTCTCCTAAATTGAATATGGTTTAGAAAAGTGTTACTCCTAACTTTTTGTGTTTTTAAGGGGTTAAATTACATATACATACAATGAAGTTAAACTATAATTTGATAATCTTTAGTATTAGTTAATTGATTGCATAAAATTTTATTTGGTTATGCAATGGAAATTACCAGGATAAATAAGTAAAGAGTGTCAGCTACTGAATTTATATAGTAGACACAAACTAGCATTGAGCCAATGTAGTAGTTGGTATTGTTGTTTGAAAATGAAGAACAAAGAGCTATAAATACTAATTTCTAATAAAGGACTTGAAGAGCAAGTTTGGAAATGTCGAAGATCTCTAATGCTACGAGGTGAGAAGTCCAGCAACAAATGTAGTACTAAGCAGTTTCAGTTTAACCTCTCAAAGTTGTTAAACTAGAACATTGTTAGACTTAGAACCAAAATAAGTACCTGTTAAGTTATTCCATCCAAGAAATAGATGTTGAAGCTTTTTCAAGTTCCACATGTCTCTAGGCAAGTTTCCTGTAGGATGGGACATTACACTAAGTTATCTTCTCATGGCCTATGATTGTATCACTAAAAATTGTTGCAACCTTTATTGTCAATATGAACCAAAAGTTACAGAAAAGAAAATGATTCAGTATTTTTACCTGTGAACTGATTATATGATAAGGACAAATATTTAAGCTCTTTGCATTTGTCTAAATTGCTTGGAAGTTGGCCAGCGAGTTGATTTTTTGCTAAGTGTAAGCCCTCCAGCCGTGGAAGATTATGGCAAATGTCATTTAGCAAAGTCCCAGACAATGCATTAAAATTCAGATTGATGATCTTCAAAGAAGAGACATCGAAGATCGATAAAGGAACAGATCCAAAGAGATAATTTTCAGAAAGATCGAGCGACTCGAGCCTTTTCAGTAATCCAAGACTTGCTGGAATTTGACCTGTGAGATTATTCATTGACAAGGACAAGTACTTCAGCCTCCTCAAATGGCCGAGTTCAACTGGGATTTCGCTGTGGAAGCTGTTGTTGCTAATGTCCACGAAACTAAGAAAGGTGAGGTTTCCAATTTCTTTCGCGATTGAACCTCTCAGTCTCAGGCTATTGAGGTCTAATACTGTCACTCTTTCATGCCTTTTACTGCAAGATATGCCTATCCAATTGCAAATTTCAGTCCCTTTTGTCCAGTTTTTGGACAATATTCCATTGGGGTCTGAAGTTATATGAGCTTTGAAAGCTAAAAGAGCAGCCTCATCAATTGAAATGTTCGCTGCATTAGTATCCAAGAGGTACATTAACAAAAGGAATGCTATAATCATAGTCCTCGCAACCATTTTGCGCAACTTCTCTAGCTATTTGAGTGGGGAATTAGATAGTGCCTGAGTTTTCTTTTTCAAATACCATCTATATATACTTTGTATTCATCTAATTGCTTCAAAAGTTGTTTAATTAATTAAAGGCCATGAGGATATCATGTATTAGCACTAGTTTATGGCTAGTTTTTTTTTCCGAATGACACTGACTATAGTTTTGTCTTGGAACAAAGAATCTAAAGTTCAATGTCAATGATCAACATATATACGTAATATGTTTGAGCCCTTGTCTTTTCTTTGCATGTTGCTGAAGTTGACTGCAATTCAGTGCTGAAGGGAAATCAATGGTGGTGAAATTCCGTAGTGATAGTTAAATAATTTACTTTAGTTATATGCCTTAATGTTTATGTCTAGATTCAAGATAAAAGAATAAAAACACGATTTATATGGTGTAGTTTTAGGCTATAATGTCATCATCCAAATGTAAGCCTCTGTTGAATAGATGCTTGACAAAAGAATGTTAAGTGGTATGGTCAAATTGGCGAATGTAACATGTAATATGCGGGTTTACGTGAACACAAGAATTTTTGTCCAGATCTTGTATATGTATTAAGAAATTCACCAAATATCTTGTAATCCCTTACATTGTTGCATATTAACGTAAAATTGATGTAGGAATTCATAAACTTCAAATCTTAAATTTGTCTCTAAGGGTTCTTGCTTTTCTCAAGAAATATGAAATGTCAAGACCATTCATAAATCATAACGGGAGGAAATAGTAAAAAGGAAGTCAGGTTGACAAGAGCTCAAGTCTGTTTCTTAATTTGACGAAAATTATGTAATTACAAACTTGAATTAGTAAATTGCATGGCATCACTATACATGAGGCAGACTCATTCAAAGTAAAGTCAATTTTTGAAAGAAACTTTGCCTAGTTCTTATGGTAAACTCAGATTGTGCTTGCTGCATCTCTCTGTTGAAACGGAAATTGGAGTTTCCCAATTTTATATTACTTGGTTTATTCTAACGTCTAGTGCAGAATCTGCATAGAGTCAATATTATTTATATAAAAATACAAGTCAAAAGAAATTTGCATGGCTCATGGCTCATGGCTCATGTTGTACTTTGAAGGAGTCTACCTTTATTGGGTAAGTTATTATATGCGAGGATCATCAAATTCATGTATGTTTTCCGAATTGGGGATTCAAAGTCAATCTTGTCATAGTAAGAATGCTTAACATGTAACATGCGGGTTTACATAAACACAATAGTTTTTGTCTAAATCTTATATATGTATTAAAAAATTGAGTTCGTTGCGTTTTGCACCCCTAACGTATGTCCTCTTTTGTGATTCTGTCACGACCCAAACCGGAGGGCCATTACGGGCACCCGGACCTTACTTGCCGAGCACTACTAATCATATAATTACCACCTGATTGTAATTAAGCATGGGCCATGAGGACCACCACGAGGTAACCTGCTGACACATACAAATAATAAACTGGAAAGGAGCTACGTAAAATCCTGCAAACAGAAGAACCCAACCTATGTACATATACATACTAAGGCCGACAAGGCCATACATGACCACAATACACATGACAACTATCTACAAGCCTCTAAAGAGTACGGACATCATAAAGTCGGGACAGGGCCCCGCCATACCCCTATGCATATCCAAAATATCGTACCACGACTAGACTGCAACTCTGGAACAAATAGAGTGCTCCAATATCAGTTGAACCATCAACCTACTAGTGCGGACCGTCACCCTGTCTACCTAAGCATGCGGGCATGAAACGCAGCGTCCCTCGATAAAAGGGACGTCAGTATGAATGATGTACCGAGTATGTCATGCATGAAGAACAGCATAATAGAGACATGAAAGTAATATGAGACAAGAAACAACCAACCAATAGAGAATGCCTCTGAAGGACATAATATGCCTAAGTGTCATGCACAAAGCGGTCATACATATAAATATGCATATATAACGTCGTATCCCTTTAGCCTCTGTGGGCATCCCATCATATCATACAGGCCTTTGTGGGCATAATCATCATCATATACCAGTTGATCAGGTGGTGGTGCGTATATAACGTTGTATCCTTTTTCCTATCCCCATACATATATAATGCATACATATAGTAGTGTATATAACACATTTGAGGTCAAGATATATACATGAATATATTGCATGAATGATAATAAGACACTCTGAGTTATTGACGTAATATCGTTGCACCTCCAATTAACATTATGAACATTAACATATTTCTCATATACCTCAATAGGGATCTAGGAGCATATTTAGACATGCTTTGAAAATAGGAATGAATAAAATGAGCATCCTTAACTACTAAGAGTAGAATCATTTATAGGGCAATATTACGTTTACGTTTCGTAACTTAGAAAATGTCAAAAGAAGGATTTGTCTTAACATACCTTAAACAAGTTTGAACCATATCGCTCTACCCCAAGCTTTCATGAAACGAGTGACTACGCTAACCATGAGAGTAAGGATGATGAGAACTAGTACACTCGGAAGAGAATCAAAGGATGGAATTAGCTACAAATTACCTTCTAATGAAATACAAGTTATTGCCTATATATATTATCCATAAACTTGTTGCTGCACTTGTTAAAAGAAAATCATTCAATTATATGGAGCTTGAACTTAACTCTTTCTAGATCACCAAACCTTCATTTTTCAATCTTGATTAGCCTTGAACACCTTATGTACGTTGCTGCATTCTCTTACAAATAAGCACCATTTTCATTGCAAATTCATATGATAGCTACATAAGGTGAAATGATAAGTTATTACCAAATTGGTGGTTAGGTAGTAATCCACTTTCTAGATAGTGGGGTCCACATCTGCCTTTTAATCTCTTGAATACTTAATCTACTCTAAAGATGCCACCACCTACTATACATGATTAGTCATTAGTTGCTATATTCCCATAAATCCACGTGTTAGCCACCAAATTACACTTATGCATTAATTATTTCACCTTTCCCCACTAATCTCAACAATTAACCAATTGCTAAATAATTAATTCTTGATTTTAATTCACTTAAATAGTAGATCATTTTAGCACACTTGATATCTCCATTATTAAAGTCATGTGATATAACAATAGTCTATAGCCTCTTTTGTCATACACAAAATATCATTTCTAGTCCTCGTTGTCACACTTTTTAAAATCTTAAATTATTTCAGAACTGCATCCTTTTATAAACTAAGCTCTTCATTTGCGTACGTGAATATGACATAAATCCTCCAAGGTTCGGGTCTACTTGCATACGTCTAGCTGCTCAAACCATTGCCCGAAAGTACGGGGTGTTACATTATTTCCCCCTTAGAAATATTCGTCCTCGAATGTTGGGGTTTTCACATCTAGCTTTCTCGTGATCACACTTGTCCTCATACAAACGCCCTTTACCTGCAGACCAACTAATGGCTATTACTTCTATTCCAATATTCAATTCTTTTGATTAAGGCCTAGGTAATTCATTCTAGTCTCATTTAATATCTATAAGTTGGGCTCCTTCCTGGCTCTCAACGCGAAATTTATCTCTTATAATTTCATATGCCCTTAATCCCTAACTTACCCTGAACCAACCACTCTAGTCACCTCTAGGCTCCTCGTCTGGATTGCCGGTTGTCTTTGTCTCTGTTGCGATTACATAAAATATTATTATAACTTCTCCCGTAAAGAGTTAAACAACACATCTAACCTACCCCCAACCAGTTAATCAGCATGATATGAGTGTGGGGTTTCTGAATACAAGGCTACAAGGGTTCCAATCACGTATCAACCGTCCATCGGTGAAATCTCAGATCTTATTAGCCTGCTAGAACCGTGTTGTGGTTCTGTTACTTCTACTCTGGTCACTTCTTTACAATCTCAACACATTACTACTAGAATATCATTTGTTCCCTTATAACAAATAATAAGTTGGTTAAGGATATTTGTGCTTCATTCCTCTTCCGCCTCCCATGTCATCTCTCCTACCTTCTTATTCTCCCATAGGAATTTTATGGAGGCTACTTCTTTAGTCCTCAACTTGCGGACTTGACGACCTAAGATAGCAACAGGAACATGTTCATATGATAAGTCCTTTCTAACTTTCACATCGTCAGTCGGTACAATCCGGGAAGGGTCCCCAATACACGCTCTTAACATAGAAATATAGAAAACCAGATGAACAAACTCTAACTCCGAAGGCATGTTCAATTCGTAAGCCACTTGGCTGATTCATCGAATTATGCAATATGGCCCAATGTACCTTGGAATGATCTTTCCCTATTTTCCCAAATCTCATTACACCCTTCATAGGAGAAATAGAAGACCCAATCATCCACTTGGAACTCTAAGTCCCGCCGACGCACATCTGAATACGACTTCTGACGACTCTGAGATGTTAACAGCCGTTCTTGGATAAGCTTCACATTCTCTATGGCTTGGTGACTAGGTCTGACCCAAATAATTCTGATTCGCCTACTTCGAACCATCCGATAGGAGATCAACATTTTTGTCCATACAAAGCCTCTTATGGAGCCATTTTAATGTTAGCATGATAACTGTTATTATACGCAAATTCAATAAGGGGTAGATGATCATCCCAACTTCCTTTGAAGTCCAATACGCGAGCTCGTAGCATGTCTTCGAACGTTTGAATTGTACGCTCGGCCTGCCCATCTGTCTGAGGGTGAAAAGTTGTGCTAAGATTAACTTGAGTACCCAAACTTTTTTTTAAATGATCTCCAGAAATTAGCTATGAATTGTGCACCTCGATCAAATATAATAGAAATAGGCATACCATGAAGGCGAACAATCTCTTTAACGTACAACTGTCGCGCCCGTTTTTGACCTTGCTGGGTCAAAGCGGAGCACAGACGTGTTCGGTGATTCCTGGGTAAAGAATTGAGGAGTCGCCACCTAATTATTTTTTACGGTGAATTAGGACACCTAAATATTAAACTAAATGCTGCAATGTAAACTCCGATTTTAATGATCTGCGAAACTAATGAGATTCTAGGTAAGGGTTCTTTATTATCCTAAAGAGAAGGGGTTAGGCATCCTTTAAGATCCGCTAACTTGCGGTTATCCGGTCAAACTCAGGTTAATTATTGCTAAGAAAATGCATGTTTTTAAAAGGTATGAAGTTTTAAGGAAAGGATATTGCAAATAATTTGAAAGAGATGCATTTTGTACATGTATGCATTTGTGACAATAATAAGGAGAAAAGCAATTCATTTGTAATGCCAAAGGAGTAATTTTTGAAAATCATTTTTTAGTTGTGCAATTAATAAAATAAATAGAAGATGATCAAAATTTGTTTTGAAAATTTTAAATATGTATGATGAGCCTAAAAATAAATGAACTAGCGGAGGGTTTCTAAGTTTGAATTAACCAACCCCACAAGTAAATAAGCTAGAGACGGGTTTCCAGTTTTAGACTACCCTATGAATTAATTCTAAGTCTACCTATTCTAAGCATTTCAATAGTTACATAAGTGCGATAAATAATATTACAATACAGAGCGGGATAAAAGCTGAATTAAAGAAAGTAAAACAACAAAATAGACAAACTCCGAAAAAATATCTGCCTTCATTGACTTTGTTCCTTGCAAGCTGTCAAGAACAAACGGTTAGAGACAGTTTTAAAAAAAACATAACTTCGGATCCGTATCCAAAACAGTGAACGTTCTGATCACGGAGGGCTCAGACTTAGATTTGGAAAAGACCATTCCAATAGCGTCGTGGCTGCAAACATGTGACTAATGTGGCTATTTTGATTGTCTCGCCTACTAAACGTATTGGTCTCTCAGATGAAAAAGAAAAGATCACTATAATCATGTCGTGGCTGCGAATATATAACTTGTTGGTTATTTTAGTCACCTCGCCTACTAAACATGTTGATGTCGGATGAAATAAAAGGTTTAAGCCTCATCATTGCCCAGAAGTTATATTTATTTAGAAAAATACATATTTGGCAATTGAATAATAAAAGAAGCAATTTTTTATGAAAAAAAACCTTTCAAGGTTGCAAATCGGATAGAATGCAAACCTTATTTTTTAGGACTAAAGAAAGTGAATAATAGATAGCCAAATTATTTTTTTGAAAGATATTAAAGCATGCATAACGAACCTAAAAAATAGAACAAAGTAACTAGAGGCTAATTTTGGAACACACAAGACGGCCCTAAACAAATAAAGCTAGCGGTTGGTTTCCAATTCAAACGAGCCTAAGAATTAAACTAACAGCAGTTAGACTATCCTATTCATTCATCTATTCGCGGCCTAATTATTCTAAGCATTCTAATGACAGTACATAATTAAATAATTATTACAACCCAAATAATAATGAAAGACAAAATTAGACAATAAATAGAAGTAGCGGCTAGGACGGATGACAATATCATCGGCACCCTATTTGTTTTGAAGTTCCGAGAGCGGGGAATGCAATGAACATAGATGTAGTTCTTCATTTTGGACAAAGTCATGATGAGTCTCATAACGAGACTCTTCGTAGCTCTCGATGCATTTCATGTAAATAAAAGAAAAGAAAAGGATTAGTAGACGGAACGAAAATATAAACACATGTATATTCCTAATATATATATACAAGAAATATACAACATTAAATACACATAGGAATGAATACTCATGACCATATATTTTACATATCCTTAAGACATTATTTTTTCAGATTTGGCATATTAAAGTAGCCGAAGAATAAACGTATGCTAACACAACCGGCTCTAAATTTAAACAAGAATAAAAGAGGCAAGGAAGACCAATATATAAATTATGTAAACATACATGATAAAATCCGTTGAACTCATCTTAATCTTAAAGAAACATGACATTCATAAACTTAAATCAAACGCACATACTATTATATTAAACGTGGATAACATACTCCTTTTAAAATTGCACATATTAATCTAGAATATAACATGTAAATATCGTCATTTTAATCAATTAAAGTATGCTCGTTTTTTGATTTATTAGGCAGCCACCAAACTAACAACTTACACAACATACAATAATTTGAATATCAACAATCCGCTAGGTGTCCTAAGAGTATTTAATCAAGCCATAGCTCTTCCAAACACATATTAATCTTACATTATCCGTATTGCATTTAATAATGAACCCAAGATACCTTACAAAAGCTAATGACAATAATTAGTTAACCAAAACATCGAGGCAATATCATCTATCACGTATCAACTCCAAATCAGAAATATCTCAACGACATAAATACAATTATATAAGTAAAATCGTCTCATTATCATATTAATTAATCAAGACTACATTACTTAGCAAAATATCATGCTAAATCAAGCATAAACAACACAATCAAATAAGCTTAAAGAAATATAGAAGAATTGGAACGAGTCTAACCTTTTCCGGGTAGCGAACCGAGGCGTGTTAATCCGCTCGGAAATGTTAGAATTCTGATTTGTTGTAGATTTTTTGAATTCTGATTTTTTCTGGAAATAGGACTCTGTTTTTCTGATTTTCGGATGTTTGACCCATCCCGGAATGACCCGTCCCGACCCGGCAGTGACCCGACCCGACCCGGACCGAAAAAACAGTGAAAAATAGCTAAAAATCCAGATTCTTCACACAAAAAAAAACAATAATTTTGACCTATATTTCAGAATCTTTAAGTTGAAGAACACATGCAAGAACAAACAAAGATTTCGGATTGCCCCTTTTTTTTAGTGAAGAACAACACAAACAAAATATAATGCCAAACCTTTAAGGAGATTTCGGATTTCTTAAATTTCGGACCTAAAATGACCCGAAAATTCTAAGAATCGACCCTTCAAAGATAGATTTTTGGACCCCCCAAAGACGGATTTTCGAACCTCCTTAAATGAAGAACAAGGGGGATATTTATAGGTGAATTTCCCCCCCAAGAACGAGTTTGAAATTTGAAGTAAAGGTAAAGAAAATCTGAATTTTGGAAGCGGATTTTAGGGGTATGGGTATGGTGAAGTGATGGGAGGGGTGTGGTGGTGTCAGGGTTGGTGGCAGGGAGTTGGTGGTGGCAGGGGTATGGGGAGGCGACGTGGGGGGGAGGGGTGTAGGGTGGCGGGGGGTGAAGGGTTTTTAGGTTTAGGTTTTCTTTTTTTTTTGTTTTGTTTTTGTTTTGGGTTTTGGGGTTTAAAGGGGGGAAGATGGGTGATGGGTCGGGTAAGTTGGGCCGGACGAAATGGGGGTGGGCCGTCGAGTGGGCTACGGGTTGAGAGGGAGTTGGGCTGGGGCGACGGGAATTAGGGGAAATAAAGGGAAGTGGGTATTTAATTGGGAGTTTGGTTTTGGGCTTGTTTTGGTGTGGGCCGAAAATTGGGGGGTTTGTTTTGTTTTGTGGGTTTTGATTTATTTTGGGTGAGGGGAGATTAAATGGGTTAGAAATTGTTTTGGGTTTAAAAAATATAAAAGGGGTTTAATATTAAAAATATTATTTTTGTTTTGTAAAAGATGTGAATTATTTAAAATAACATAACGATGTGATAATAATAAAAATTATAATATTTTGCGAAATGTTTAATGCTTAATAAAAAATAGAAATGCGATGCAATTTTGCGAGAATAAAATAACATAGAATTTTCGGATAAAATTTATGATTATGATAAAAATGCAAATGATAGTAAAAAATGCGAATGATAATAATAATAAGAGAATAATATATATATATATATATATATATATATATACACACACACGCATGTATGTATATAGATTAAAATTATTTTGAGTTGTTAAAAAATATTTAAAATTGCAAATAAATTGGAAAAGACGGGACAAAATTGGGTGTCAACAACAACTTTGCGTAGTCCTCAACTGTGTAGGTAGTTTTGACCGGCGGGAATTGACCTGACTTGATCAGTCTATCAACAATCACCCAAATAGAATCAAACTTATGATAAGAGCGAGGTAAACCCGTAATGAAATCCATATTAATCATTTCTCATTTCCACATCGGTATCTCAATGTTCTGAGTTAAGCCGCCGGGCTTTTAGTGCTCTAGTTTTACTTGCTGACAATTAAGACATTGAGCTACAAACTCCGCATTGTTCCTCTTCATGTCATTCCACCACTACATACCCTTGAGATCATGATACATCTTAGTAGATCCAAGGTGAATGGAATATCGTGAGCGATGGACCTCCATCATAATCTTATCTCGTAATCCTGCTACATTAGAAATACACAAATGGACTTTCCACCTGAGGTCCCTCTCCCATTATACTCGAAGGTTGCGGTTCCTTTTTGTTAAATATCATTCTCGATCTTCCCTAAAAATTAGATATTCATCATGACGTTCTTTTTCTTCCAGTATGAGGGATGACCTTGCTGTATTCCGAGTCATAGGGATATTACTATCTGAATCCTCCAATTGGACTCCTACTTAGCTAACTGATGTGTTCCCTCAGGTCAACTTCTCTGCTTAGTCCTCGCATCAGTCAGGCCGCTTGCGGGTGAATGATTCTATTGTCAACTTAACTTTGTTTACTAACTGGTGTGCTGAAAACTCTTATATTTGTAGTATCTCAATCGTGAACACTTTATGGACAATGTCATTGAATCTGAAGTGTGCGTATCATCGCAGTTAACTCTTTCGTACTTTCTCACTACTCGTAATTATAAACAGCTTCCTTTCTTTACTTCTTTTGATAATTATTCACTCATTTTCTTACTTGTCGTACTCTTCTTAATTCTAAAATATTCTGGTATACATACGTAATCTCAAACATTGCTCCTGATTCCAATCATTAGCGTTACTACCCCTTAAAGGATGAGTTGTTAACTTATTCCCTTATTCAGTACATGGAAGATTCTGAAAATTTTGCATTATATGACATTGGCCTACTATATCCAAACCTGGTCATTATACTTAGATTCGAATTCCTTCACTTGCCTCATGGCTAAGACTTTCTGTCAATGGCGCTTTGGGAAAAGATTTCCTTGATATCATTAAGTTGTAAACACATTACTTTATCTATCTCGTAGAACCTTTGGTCAGTTCAAAAATGCTCATAGACATCTGTATTTGCCTGACATTTTATCTTCATTATAATGTCATTATCTCTTGACATATATCTTTAATGTCTACCTTGTATCCATAGGCGTCATTGGCCCCTTTTCACTTGTTTAGGTGCCAATCTCGAGCTTTACTTACTGTTACTTCCGTTTACATACTTTCTGAGAGGTATGACTGCATATGTTATGGAACCGATGCTTTGTATGTTTAGATCCAATGACTTGTCAAGCTTTCTTGTCTTATCATTATTAGATATTTTATCGATCGAGTGCTCATTAGTCTTACCTCTACATTTCCATTTCAAGTTTCCTTGGGAGGGTCTCTTATATCAAAGTATTTCTAATACTATCTTCCCGAACATCAGAGGTTCGTCACCTTTGGCCGAAGAGTTCTTACTGTCCCTCATCTACTATTGGTCCTTACGCTGTTCTGGAGTAATCATACCTTTGTGAAACCTGCATAACTATAATCTCATTCACTTTTATCCTTCTTATCGTAATCCTTCCTTCTACTCGTCATTAAATGAAAAATATTTCTGCTTTGATACTTGATCATACCATTCCATTTATACTTATTAATTATTTTCATATTTTTTACAACCATTCTTTGATTGTTCCATAGTTCTTGTCCTCAATTGCCCCCCAACAAGCTATTGTTATCCAGAGATTATTTAAAATTGTAACATGCTGCACAATGAAGCCGAAGACCTTACTCGTCCAATACCTGTAGCATACCTTAGCTTACTAACATTGATACATGTAATTCTCAATAATACGCGGTATCACCCTTTACCCAAAGACGAGATGCTTATGTCCCCTTCCACTACCGTGGATAACTCGATCCTTATATATGACTTGGGCTCACCATTCTGGGTACGTCACTTTACGTGATATTCTTAAATTTACTGATGGTCACTTTTCAGACGATTCGATTGTGGCAATCCGTTCTCGTTAATGATATCCTGGGACAATTCCCAATCTATTGTAGGTAAGACATTACAATTTAGGTCGCACGTACATAATATATTCAGCCGAATTGTTGGGGTCTGGGAGGGTAGAATGTACGCAAACCTTATTTCTACCTTGGTAGGTAGAGCGGCTGAATTGTTGTACATAACATATTCCCTCATTCTAATCAACAAGAGTCATTGTAAAACGTGTAGATTTTCATAACCTACTAAACCTTCCAATGATGTCTTCTGCTTTTCATTTGTACAACTCATAATCATCTTATCCTTACCTTCGTGCATCAACTTGTGACACTTCAGAATGTTGTGTCCATAGCTGCCATACTAAACCAACCCCCATGTACCTTTGCGGTATAATCTGGCATGTGCTCGACCATACTGACTACAAGATGGTCGGGACGGTCTCACTCGACCTTTACAACTTTGACCCTGAGATAGTGGCATCTTTAAACCCTTTAAATATCTGTGATCCATGACTAATAAAATCCCTATGTTATGAGCTCCCTGACCCCTCAAGGGCCTATCTCTATTAGATGCTCTAGGATGAAGTTGTGCCTGGGAGGCAACCAATTGATTCAATACCTGCACCGCTCTCCTTACATCTTTATAAGACAGAGTCGGTGATAGGACTGATGATACGGGAGCTTCCCTCAACTCCTCTGGTACTTCTAAATTAGTCGATACATGGGAAAACAACTTACTCATATCCTCTGCCGGATCTGCCTCCATAGAGAGCATATTACTCGCATTTACACTCAATCCAACCTCAATCTCCCTGTTAATCATAGCCCTATTGGAAGAAAGCATTATTGTAATCATAATTATGATAAGGTTTACAGAGAGAAGCCTTACAACTCAGTTCTATAGCAGTTTCTAGATCAAGAAGGAAGGTAACCATCATCTTAAATGGCATGTAGCCTCTTATCTATAAGTGTGGTGCACAACACACCCATAAATAAGACTCTACTAGACACGACTTATAGACTCCATAGGACAGACCTTCTCTGATACCAAGTTTGTCACGACCCAAAACGGAGGGCCATGATGGGCACCCGGACCTTACTTGTCGAGCACCACTAATCATATAATTACCACCTAACCGTAATTAAATATGGGCCATGAGGATCGACACGAGGTAACCTATTGACACATAGAAATAATAAACTGGAAAGAAGCTACGTAAAATCCTGCAAACAGAAGAACCCAACCTATGTACATATACGTACTAACGCCGACAAGGCCATACATGACCACAATAAATAGGACAACTATCTACAAGCCTCTAAAGAGTACATGACATCATAAGGTCGGGATAGGGCCCCGCCATACCCCATGCATAATCTACTCTAAAGATGCCACCACATACTATACATGATTAGTCATTAGTTGTTATGTTCCCATAAATCCACGTGTTAGCCACCAAATTACACTTACCAATTAATTATTTCATCTTCCCCCACTAATCTCAACAATTAACCAATTGTTAAATAATTAATTCTTGATTCTAATTCACTTAAATAGTAGATCATTTTAGCACTCTTCGTATCTCCATTATCAAAGTCATGTGATATAACACTAGTCCGTAGCCTCTTTTGCCATACATAAAATATCATTTCTAGTCCTCGTTGTCACACTTTTTAAAATCTTAAATTATTTCAGGACTGCATCCTTTTATATACTGAGCTCTTCATTTGCGTATGAATATGACATAAATCTTCCAAGGCTCGGGTCTACTTGCATACGTCTAGCTACTCAAACCATCGCCCGAAAGTACGGAGTGTTACAGATTCGCACCCTGTCCTATTATTTTTTATGATTCGCACCCTAACCTCTTTATTTTTTTGCAAAACAATGAAAACACTCTTTCTCAAAATTTCCACAAGGACAAAATTGGAAATACAATAATAAAAATTGTACATGTGAGACCTTATCACAGAAAACATGATCATTTTTGCACCATCCAAGTATACGTTTTAATATATGCTTCCATGCCAAAACCTACGATTTTATTACATCCGATGTATCAAACCAGCTCCAAATGTTGAGTCTCTCATGGTGAAGATTCATTGTATCACACGCTAACACTCATATTAGTATTATTTCAAACTCTGAAACAAAAAATCTGCAATGAGATTCCCTGGGCATAAGGAGTAGTTTAAAAAAAAAAGGCAGTCCGGTGCACTAAACTCCCGCTATGCGCGTAGTCCGGGGAAGGGCTTGACCACAAGGGTCTATTGTCCGCAGCCTTAACTCGCATTTTCTGCCGGAGGCTGTTTCCACGACTTGAATAGATAAAATATTTGACAAAAATAAAGGAGCCTGAAAAACCATTATTCTTGCTTAAGCTGAGCATATTGCCTGAAGAGTGGTGTGGAAATGGCCAGAATCATGATAAACAGTTTGCATGTACGCGCTAGGGATAATTTTTAAGTGATGCTCTTTTATTTTGTTGTATTCAGCTTAGGTTCACATTGGAAAACTGATTTGTTGGTCATGATGCGGTGAAGTTTTTGTTGAAATCTCATTTTTAATTGCATCTATTTCTTTCTCATAAATATATGGTGGGATACAACAATTGCAGAAAATGGGAAGTAAGTAAATATTACAATTGCTAGAAAGGATAATCTAAAGATTACAATAAAACTGGAAATCAAGAATGAAACAAACTTCTTGTGTGATTTGCTGAGTCTAGTGATGGCACTCTGTCGTTAAGACAACTTCAAATCATATATATATGTATGAATAAGTTCTAGAGTAGCGGTATTCCTTTCGACGGATCGAAAATGAAGCTTTGTGAGTTTTGCCTCTACGCACACCTCACACTTATGTTGAGGGTTTACGTCAATAGACGGCAACAACTCCAACTTGATCAACCTTTAGATGGACTTGTAGTTGACATGTCCTAATCTATGATGCCATAAATTAGAGGACTCAAGCAAGTAAGAAGAAGCTTCAATATTATTGCTTGTACGTAATACAAGTATGGCGTTAACTTTGAAGAGGTCTTCACAGACAAATCCTCTTCCCACAAATGTTCCATTCTTAGTGATTACAAATTTATTTGACTCAAACACTAGCCTAAAACCAACATTAACCAATAAATGACCTGAAATTAAATTTCTTCTAATCTCAGGAACATACATCACCTCCTTCAGAGTGAGCTCCTTTCCAGAAGTCATCTTCAGGACTACCTTTCCTACCCCCAGCACGTCAGAGGAAGCGTTGTTGCCCATGAACAACTTCTTGTTTGTAACCGGTGTATAAGTGGAGAAGGCATCTCTATTGGAACAAATGTGTCTTGTAGTACCTTTGTCCATTCACCATTGCATGGGATTTTCAACAAGGTTTGCTTCTAGCACCACCGCTGAGAACTCTTCAATCATGTCATCCAGAAACTTGTGTTTGACGACGTTAACTTGTGCCTTGCCCTTAGCCTTGGCCTTCTCTTGTTGCTCAGTCTTGAGCTTGCGACAGTCCTTGATCATGTGACCTGGTTTCCCACAGTGGTGACAGTTTCCTTTGAACTTCTCCGCTGTTTGGGTCTTGCCATCTTTTGGAACTTGCGCTTCTTGCTTGGGTTCCCTTTGGCTCAGCGGGTTGTTTACCCCTAGGCGAGGCCTTCTTATTATCTTCCTGGATTTGGAGTTTGATAATAAGTTCTTCAAATGTCATCTCCTTTGTTTTGAGTTTTAAGTAACTCATAAACTCATTCCACGAGGGAGCTAACTTTTCAATCAGTGATGCAACCAAAAACTGCTCATTTGGTTTCATACCTTCCAAATCCAGGTGATGTAGAATCATTTGGAATTCCTGGACTTGGGACATCACTGTTTTACTATCCACCATTTGAAATTTCAGAAATTTTCCAACGATGAATTTCTTAGTGCATGCATCTTATGTGTTGTACTTCTTCTGCAGTTTCTCCCACAACTCTTTGGCAGTGCCTACGGTGCAATACACCGTGTAGAGAGGGTCTGACAAACAGTTCAATATATAGTTCTTACACATGAAATCACTATGACTCCATGCATCAAGAACCATTTCCATGCCATTAATGACATGGATACCTAGGCCCCATTCAGCCATTTCAGTAAGCGAAGGGTCAATTTCATCTCCAGTTTGTGGAGGATCTTCTGTTAGGAAACGAGCCATTCCCATAACAGTCAGATAGAATAGCATCTTATGTTGCCATCTCTTGAAGTTGGAGCACATGAACTTTTCAGGGCGTTCATGGTGGAATCCAGCGGGTGGAGGAACGACAACGTTCCCTTGAGCAACAGTAAAGGCCTTGGATGAGCCTTGAGAAATCAGAAAGGCATTAGGTGTGCCTTGAGCAGTGGGGAAGGCAGAGGGATTGCCTTGAGTAGCAGCAGCAGCAGAATCAGAAGCAATTTGTTCTCTTCCAGTCATCTTTCTAGGTACTTACAACACACTCTTGTCTTAAAATTGTGGGATACAACAATTGCAGGAAACGGAAAGTAAGTAAATATTACAATTGCTAGAAAGGATAATCTAAAGATTACAATAAAACTAGAAATCAAGAATGAAACAAACTCCTTGTGTGATTTGCTGAGTCGAGTGATGGCAGTATGTCTTTAAGACAAGATTACCCAGTATATCTCCTTTTACGTTGTCGGGCAATAGTCTTCCAAGATAAAACAACAACTTAACAATTGAGCAAAGGAAACTCAAGTGTTACTCTTGAAGAACTTTTAGTATAGTAACTTTGCTAGAGAGGAAGAAGATGAATTCAGAAAATTCTGGAGTATTTTCTAAGTGTTGTGTAGTGTTTTCAATTGAGCCAAAGGCCTCAATTTATAGTGTAAGGAGAAGACCCCTCAACTAGCCAACTAATGGCCTTCAATAGCCATGTAATGACACTTAATTGAGAGGTTACATTCAGCCAAATAATGGCTGAATTCATGTGCCAAGTAATGGAGAATCAATGCTCCAAAACCAGCCCAAAGGTCAGAACTTTCCAACTTCCCGTCGCAGCATTCTGCCTCCGAAGCGTCGCGGCTCTGTGAATTAGCACCGCGGCTCCAGTGACTGGACACCCAATTAGCGTTGTGGCGCTGCCTGGGAGGCACCGCGGTGCTCCGGCGCCTCGGCTCTGACAGGATTGCGCCGCGGCCCTTCGCGGCTCCGCGGCGATTTCCGACTTGTTTCATCTTACACTTCGCACACTTCTTCCTTCTTTTACCAAAGTGGAATACATTGTCATTTGGCCAATAACCGTCCATAATTATATGTCTCAAACATATTACACACGTACCAATATCTCTTTCACTAATGAAATTTGCCATACTTGGCACTACGTGTGCACGTGTGTGGAAACGACGTTTCCGACGTGTGGGGCCCCAATTGTTTGAGTCATAAATAATGGGATATACTTAATTCCACATTAGTAAATTTTTAACATATATATATATATATTTAAATCTTATGCTGGTTTTAACACATCCAACTAGGCAAGGAAGCTTTGAAGCCCGGCTGGATGAGCAGATGCATTTGTATTGTATGTTCGTTTCAAACTAAACTGGTAATGCTAATGATAACGATCTTGAATCCAGAATAGATCAGCTGCTCAAGCAGCTTCAACAGGTAACTTCACAAGACTTAGAGTTTAGTTTTGTGCCATTTTTTTCTTTATTATTTGTATTTTCAATTTTGGCCTGAATTATTTTTAAAAAGGGTGTTTTTGTTGTTTTGCAAAAAGCTAAAGAAGTTAGGATGCGGATCATAAAAAATAATAGGACATACGTTAAGGGTGCAAAACGCAATGGACTCGAAGTGGAGTGAGGTTGACAAGGGCTCAAGACTGTTTCTTAATTTGACGAAAATTATGTAATTACAAACTTGAATTGGTAAATTGCATGGCATCACTATACACGAGGCAGGCTCATTCAAAGTTGGTCAATTTTTTAAAGAAACTTTGCCTAGTTCTTATGGTAAACTCAGATTTGCTGCATCTCTCTGTTGAAACAGAAATTGGAGTTTCCCAATTTTATATTACTTGGTTTATTCTAACTTCTATTGCAGAATCTACAGAGAGTCAATATAATTTACTCCTAAAAAAATAAAGTCAAAAGACATTTGCATGGCTCATGTTGTACTTTGAAGGAGTCTACCATTATTGGGTAAGTTATTATATGCGAGGATCATCAAATTCATGTATGTTTTCCTAATTGGGGATTCAAAGTCAATCTTGTCAAAGTAAGAATGCTTACATATTTTGCTCCTGAAATCAGTATAATTACAAGTCTAATACTATATATAAGCATTGGCAGATGCAACATCCCGGCACTAGTTACAGCTGAACCCAGTACTTTTAATAAATAGTAGGTTTGAACATAAAATTTTAAAAATATAAAAGTTGAATGATAAGAACGTTAAAGACTAAAGTGCTCATAGAGTTTAAATCCTAGATTTATCGTGGTATACAATATATATAACAAAATATTAATTGGAAAAAAAATTCCAAAGGTTATATATTAGTATTTCTACGGATGCAATGATAATATAGTCAATGTATGTCATCTTTATTCAAATGAATGAAGAGTTCGGAATATGACGAAAACGCATCTAATTTTTGGTGGAAGTTCGAACTTCAATTTTAAACAATTTATTTTTTAGAAATTTATAGAAGAAATACTCAAAAATAAAAACGAAGAGCAAAGAAAAGATGGAAATTAGTGGCGAGAATGAGTACTGTTTTTTTTTTGTTTTTCACCCGGTGTTCGTTATCCGGATTGGAGCCCGACTATATCCGATTTTTCCATACTCAAGACTCGAACTTGAGACATCTGGTTAAGAGAGGTGCTACGTAAAACCCAGCAAACAGAAAAACTCAGCCTATGTACATATACATACTAAGCCGACGAGGCCATACATGACTACTATACACAGGACAATTGTGTACAAGCCTCTAGAGAGTACGTAACATCATAAGGTCGGGACAGGGCCCCCAGGATTAAACCGCAACTAAGGAACAAGTGGAGTGCTTCAATATCAGCTGAATCAACAACCTACTAGTGCGGACCGTCACCCTGTCTACCTGAGCTTGCGGGCATGAAACGCAGCGTCCCCCGACAAAAGGGACGTCATTACAAATAATGTACCGAGTATATCAGGCATGAATAATAGCATAATAGAGACATGAAAGTAACATGAGACAAGAAACAACCAACCAGTAGAGAATGCCTCTGAGGGCCATAATATGCCTAAGTATCATTAATCAGACTCCCAACCTAGCTAACTGATGGAGCTCTCTTATCAACTCTTTCCTTTCGTCCTGCACCGACATCGAGCTAACCATCGACTTGCGACTGAACGCGTCTGCTACAATATTAGCTTTACCGGGATGGTATAAGATGTCCATATCATAAACCTTCAACAATTCAAGCCACCTCATTTGTCTCAAGTTCAACTCTTTCTGTTTAAATATGTATTGCAGACTTTTATGATCCGTGAAAATGTCTACATGAACACCATACAAGTAGTGCTGCCAAATTTTCAGTGCATAGACCATCGCGGCCAACTCCAAATCATGTGTCAGATAGTTTTTCTCATGTTTCCTCAATTACCTTGAAGCATATGCAATCACCTTACCATGTTGCATTAGCACGCATTCTAAACCTGCTCTCGAGGCATCACAATACACCACATAGACTTATGGACCCTCTGAAAGAGTAAGGACTGGTGCCGATGTTAGTCAGTCTTTTAACTCCTGGAAACTCTGCTCACAGACATCAAACCACTAGAACTTTATGGCTTTTTGTGTCAATCTTGTCAATGGTGCTGATATGGTAGAAAATCCGGCTACAAACCTCCTATAATAGCCAGCTAAGCCTAAAAAGTTGCGAACCTCTGATGGAGTCGTGGGCCTCAGCCAATTCCTCACCACTTCTATCTTGTGAGTGTCAACACTTATACCTTCATCTAACACTATATGACCAAGAAAAGCCACTGAATTTAACTAAAACTCACTATTGGAGAGCTTAGCATACAACTTACGATCTCGGAGCATCTGTAGTACTACCCGCAAGTGATCCGCATGCTCCGCCTCCGAGTGAGAATAAACCAGAATATCATCTATAAATACTATCACAAATACATCCAAAAATGGGCGAAACACGTTGTTCATTAGATCCATGAATGTTGTCGGCGCGTTTGTGAACCTGAATGACATTACTAAGAACTCGAAGTGCCCATACCTTGTTTTGAAAGTCATTTTCATAATGTCCTTCTCCTTGACCCATAGTTGATGGTATCCTGACCTTAGGTCGATATTTGAGAAATATTTTGCATCTTGTAACTGATCAAACAAGTAATCAATTATGGGAAGAGGGTACTTATTCTTAATAGTGACTTTATTCAGCTGCTGATAGTCAATATACATCCATAACGAGCCATCTTTCTTTCGTACAAACAATACCGACACACCCCAAGGGGATATGCTAGGCCTAATGAAGCCTTTCTCAAGTAGATCATTTAATTCTTTCAATTCAGCTGGAGCCATTCTATAAGTAGGGATAGATATCGGTTGAGTGTCTGGCAACACATCTATACCGAACTCAATCTCCCTCTCATGAGGAAGGCCTGAAAGTTCATCTAGAAATACATCATGAAACTCATTAACCACCGAAATTGATAGAAGGGTAGGTGGTTCAGCATTGTCATCCCTAGCCCGAACAATATGGTACATACAACCTCTAGAAATTATCTTTCTTGCCTTAAGGTATGAAATAAACCTATCATTTGGCGTCACAGTATTATCCTTCCTTTCAAGGACTGGCTCACTTGAAAACTGAAATCTAACAATCTTTGTTTGGCAATCCACATTAGTGTAGCACGATGACAGTCAGTCCATAATAATATCAAAATCAACCATTTCTAACTCTACCAGATCCGCTAAGGTTTGATGGTTACAAATTAACACTTCACAGTCTCGATAGACCCGTCTAGCTACTACCGACTCACCAACTGGTATAGATACCACAAATGGCTCTCTTATCAACTCAGGCTCCATACCAAACTTACAGGTAATGAAAGGGGTGACATATGATAGATTGGAGCCTAGATCTAACAACGCATATACATTATGTGAAAAGACTGATAATATACCTGTAATAACATCAGGTGATGACTAATGATCTTGTCGAACCATCAATGCATAAATGCAGTTCTGGCCACCACTGAAGCTAGTTGCTTCACCCCTACCTCTACCTCGATCGGATGATGTCTGATGACTTTGCCCTGACGGGCATACTGAAGATGACGATGAAGCTGCTGCAGATCCGTCTGGCTGGGACCTAACACCTCCGCCTCTTGTCAGATATTCTCGCATAATATGACCAGGATGACCACAAGAATAACACCCATCTGATCATTATTGACACGGTCCCGGATGGACCTTACCACACTGCTCGCATCGAGTCAATGGTGGCCTCATCTGACTAGAATCCCCTCTATAATAAGACCCTGATGCTCATGAACTCTAACCTGGTCCATATTGAGCAAACCGATCAACCCTCAACCTCAAAAACGGTAATGATGCACTAGCTGCCGGGTAGGATGGGCGCCTATAAAACTGTGGCCTAGGCCCACCTCTGAATTCTCCTATGTCACCTACGGATCGGGCGCTCTTATGCTGGCCCATATCACGCTCTCGATCTTCACATTATTGTCTCTTACGATCCTCTAGATTTTGTGCACGGTGGGACGGGGGGTTTAATGAGACACGTAGCAAGGGCTCATCCAGCTAGGTATGCCCAATACGAGGCTTCAAAATCGGGTGCGCAAACGTCCGCTCCATCGGGACAAGGTTCACATACTGATACTGTTCCGGATAAAGTATATGGTCAAATTAACCCTATGACGGGGGGAGTTGTAGGCCCTAAATACAATAAACATAGAGATATGGAAGCAATAGCAAAATTAGTTGTTGTGGAGGGTTTGCCTTTTTCATTTCCTTCATCTTCCGATTTTGTTCATTACATTAGAGATATGTACAATCCTGCTTTTAACGGTTTTCCTAGATCAACTGTTAAGAGAGATGTATTTATATTCGCACATAAATATCAACAATATTTACGTTATTCATTATATCATTTTAATGGCAAAGTGGCTATCACTTCTGATATAGACCGTAGTACTAACGGTCATAATTATTTAACGATAACTTGTCATTGGATAGATTATAAATGATCTATGCAAAAACGTATCTTAGCGTATAGATATATAGATGATAGGCACACTGGTACTTTTATTGCAGAAAATATTTATCAAGTGTGCGATTATTACGGAATAACTGATAAAATTATGACTATTACATTAGATAACGCTTCTTCTAACAATTACGCTATTACAATTTTAAAAAATAGTTTAACTCCATCTTTTCCAGATCATTTTCATATCAAATGTGCGTGACATATATATAACTTAATTGTAAAGGATGGTCTATCACTTTTTGAAGACATTCTTAGTAAAATACAATTTGCTATAAACTTTATTTTTAAAAATAATAGAATACAACGAAGAAAAGAATATAAAAAAAACTTGTCACGATTGCCAACTACCTTATAAAAAAATTCCAGAAGAAGTACTCACTAGGTGGAATTCTTTATACGAGCAACTACTTGTTGCTTATAACTATAGAAAACCTATAACTTTATTTTTTAACTCTCATAATCAAAATCCAGCTGATATGGTTGTAGATAGCGATTGGGTAAAAATTTCCGAACTTATTGTATTTTTAGAGAATTTTTTTCAAGCAACAAAAGAATTTTCCGGTATATATTATCCTACTATTTCAACTATGTTGTTTTATATAGCTCTAATATTTTTATTACTTAGTGAATATATGGAAAAACCAGCTTATATGGCAGCTATTAAAAAATGTTTATCAAAATAAAAATATATTTTATTCCTATTCCCACTATTTATATTATTGGTGTTGTATTAAATCCGGCTATTAAAATAGACGGTACTAAATCACTTATTGAAACTATTTACGATTGTATAGAAGTACTACCACCTCCAAGTCCCAAAAATCCAAATCACTCACCACCTATTGAACAAACTGAAGAAGTGTTGTCTAGCCTAGAAGACCAATGCAAAAAAGTATATAGGTTTTACCAACAAGAAAGTTCTAGTAACCTACCGGCTTCCATACCATCTTCTTCTTCTTCAACACAACCTCATAAAAGACATGATGTTTCTGCGGCTAGTATTGAAAGCCTCAGAAATAGAATGTGCGACCGTACCGCTACTAACCAAATTAGCGAGTTTGATATTTTTGTTTTGCAGGGTTCTATACCGTACTAAGTAGTTCTCAATGAAGAAGGACGTGAAGACTTGCTGAAATACTGGAGGGGGAATGACACTTTCAATGATGGCCCGAGATGTTTTGAACATTCAAGCGTCATCAACTGCGTCTGAAAGCGCTTTTTCTGCCGGCAGATATCAAATAGGAGACCACAGACACTCATTAGCCGGAGACAGCTTGGAGATTGTAGTATTATTTAGAGATTGGATACGAGCGGAGCTGAGAAGGTGCGGTCAACTGGAGTTCAACGAAGAAGAAGAAGACGAAAACTACAATGAAATCTTATCCGAATGTGGTGGAAGCGACGTGGATCAATTTGACCAACAAATATCAATTCCAACCGAAGAACCACAAGAAATTATTAAGAAACTAGAACAGGGTTTTTTTAGAATGTAATTTTTTTAATTGCAATTTTACTATGTAATTTGCAACTTTTGAACAACACCACAAAGTTGCAATTTTGACAATTGTATTTGTATTACAAAAAAATCATGTCTATTAAATAATATAAGAGGCACAAAAACTGTCTTGTGATGTTTTTATTACACTACCTTGTTTAATTATTGAGTTTTTTTATATATATGTTATTTTTAAAATTAAGTGCAAAAAGAAAAAAAAATGCGGGATCGGGATCGGGGCGGGACTACGGCAAATCCCGCCTATCCCGATCCCGCCTGACCCGCCCCACCCCGATCCCGCCATTTTCCCCGACCCGATCCCGTCAAACCCGACCCGCCGGCCCCGAGCCCGGCCCACTGGCCACCCCTAGTACTAAATTATATATTTTTTAAAATTTCTCCTTAATTTCATTACTTCTGTTGAGTGTTGATTTATTTCTAATGGGTATAATTTTTCTCCGATGCAAACTTTAGTCCCTGGTAGGTGCATTAACAATGATTTCGTACAGGTGTGTAATGCTGAGATTCATTTAATTTTTCTTGCAAAATCTATGATCTATTTGTCATTACTCTCTCTCTCTCTCTCTCTAATTAGTAGGCTAATTAAACGTTGGTCATGCAATATGAAATTATGATTTCATAATCTGATTTCAAATCAGCATTTGTTTATGAAATTTACACAAAATTTCAACTTCAACTTCATATTATGATTTCAAATCCCAAATTCTCCAAAAAGACATGATTTGGAATTTCAAATCATGATTTCAATTTTGTTTAAATGTAAATTGATCACAAGTTTATATTTTATAAAAAAAATCTATAGGTTGGTAGATAAATTTATCAATCATGTTTATCAACCATCTATATCAAATATAAAAAGATTTACAAGTTGGTAGTATATTTATAACAAGATTTACTCTTACCAACTAAATTTAATTCTACAATTCATGTTCAATTTTTCTTTTTATTGAACTAAGGTTCGATCAATAGATGTTGTATTTTTTAAAAAGGCATTTTAGTAGCATATTAACTTTGTTATGAACTATGATTTGCTCATTTGGTAAGATTGTATAAGAATTGGAGAAGTTTTGATGGTTTTCACAACTTGTGGGAGTTTTATGTTTATGATAAAAAATACAACTTAATAGCATGTGCAAACAAAACTTCAACTTCAAATCATCCTGATTTCATATAATGATTTTCAATCATGTCCAAACGGGTGTAGTGGTTAGCCTACATGCCAACGCACAAAATTATTGAAAAGCATTGGCTGATTGTTACAAATTTTTTCAATCGATATTGTGAGTTCAGTGAACATTTTCCCTAGACATATCATTGAGTTTGTTCCACAATATTTTTGCATTATTAAATTCAATGAGTACATAAAAAAAACAGTTTCACTCTTTAAGTGGCAGCAAGTACAAGTATCTTTTGTGATTATGCTTGTATTTTTCAGCACATTTAAGGTAGGTAATTTTTGTGGTCCAGACCTTTTCGGATCCCGCCCATAGCGGGAGCTTAGTACACCGTATTGCCCTTTTCTTTAATTGTACACTGATTGTTTGATGTCAAGGGGTAACGGGAGGAGAAGTTTTCTAGATCAGGGCCAGAGGTGGTGATTATTTGACACTTTTAGTTCATCTTTGTTCACATTGAGGGGCCTTGCTATTTGTCATCTTATAGTTCTGTTCGTTACGCATTTATTATACGAGAGATGGTGATTCAACGGTCTATACTTGATCAAACAAATGACTTTTGCCCTATTAGCATAGTACAATCTTCCGGCGAATGGGATTCAATTGAACGCCTTGGTTGTACATAGCTCTGTCGCTGCGTGCATTTCATGTCCTTTTTAGTAACAACTAAAGTTTTAGTATTAGTTTTGTCTAATTTTCTTTGTACTAGGTAGGAGTGTTGGTTGTTAAGTGTCTAACAACTCCAAATGTGATATAAATTTACAGGAATCATACCAAGTGAAATTCAGAATCTGCCAGCAATTCAAAGACACAGTCTTTTGGTGGGAACTCTTCTACCTTCGATGGGAAATTTATCAACTTTGGTGATGATAGATATTGGTGAAAATAATCCTCATGGCAACATTCGTACAGAATTTGGAAATCTTATTAATCTGAAAGAAATATATCTTGGTTCAAACAAGATATCAGGTCAAATTCCAAGCTCTTTTTACAACATTTCTGGATTAGAAATAATTGCACTTTCAGCTAATAACCTTTATGGAACTCTACCTCCTAGTATTGGCCATAGCTTTCCAAATCTTAATGGCCTTTATCTTGGGTTGAACCAGTTTAGTGGAACAATTCCTAGTTCAATATCTAATGTCTCCAAGCTCATTTACCTTGATCTTGGCCGCAATTTTCTTAGTGGGGATGTATCGATGAATCTTGGAAATTTACAACAGCTTCAACTGATCAACTTGCAAGTGAATCAATTGAGAGGGGAATTAGGATTCCTTACTTCCCTGTCGAACTGCAATCATTTGAAGCGTATACAAATAGGAAAGAATGCATTTAGTGTAAATTTTCCAAAGTCCATAGCCTTCAGTAATTGGTCTGATTCTCTTGAAACGTTCATCATAGCTGGAAATGGCATCACAGGTGAAATCCCTCTTGAAATCAGCAAGTTGAGTAACTTGATGTGGTTAAGCCTTGACATGAATGAATTGATTGGTTCAATTCCTCAAGAAAAAATTGCAAAGGTTGAGATTATCTTCAAATAAAATTAATGGAACCATACCAAAAAGCCTATGCAATATGGATGTCTTATATCGGATTGATTTGAGTGCAAATAAGCCCTCCGGGGAAATACCAAGTTGTTTGGGGAATCTTTCTTTAGGAGAACATTTATATTCAAATGCATTGAGTTCCATTATTCCACCATCTTTTTGGAGTACTAACAAGGATATTTCAATTCTGAGGTTGTCATCCAATTTTCTTAATGGTTCTTTGCCTTTAGGAATTGGAAGTTTGAGGAGTCTAAGCATCTTAGATTTATCAAGAAATCAATTCTCTGGAGAAATTCCAAGCACAATGGGACAACTACAGAATTTGGTGAGTCTTTCACTGTCAATGAATAATTTTGAAGGTCTTATACCTCAATCATTCGGAGACTTGGTTGCTCTTGCATACTTGGATCTATCCGAAAATAACCTTTCCCGAGACTGGTGAATCTTAAACAACTCAGCTATCTTAATGTGTCTTTCAATGAACTCACTGGTAAGATTCCAAATGGAGGACCTTTTGTAAATTTGACAGCTGAATCTGTCATGGGTAATGCTGAATTGTGTGGACCATCTAAATTCAATGTGGTGGAATGTAGAATCGACAGACCGGAAGGAAGAAAGAAAAGGAGGACTTTAACTTTTGTTCTTGCATCAATTGCAGTAGCATTAGTAGTCAACCATTTTCATGGTTTGGTTTCTGAAATACTGAAAAAGAAGCAGACAACTTTCTATACCAGATTTGTTTGGTCAATCGCATAAGAGGATCTCTTACTATGAAGTTGTTCGAGGTACAAACAACTTTGATGAGGCCAACTTGATTGGAAGGGGTGGCCTTGGTTTAGTATACAGAGGAACACTCCAAGATGAAAATATTGTTGCTGTAAAGGTTTTCAATGCAGAAGTACAAGATGCATTTAGAGGGTTTGATTTGGAGTGTGAGGTTTTGCGTAACATTCGTCATAGAAATCTTGTTAAGGTGATAAGTAGTTGTGCTAATCTTGATTTTAAAGCATTGGTGCTAGAGTACATGCCCAATGGAGATCTTGATTATTGGCTTTACTCTCACAATAATTTTTTGGATTTAAACCGAAGATTGAAGGTCATGATTGATGTGGCTTCTGCAATGATTCTTTTGTTGTCATCCATTGTGATCTAAAACCAAGTAATATACTTTTGGACGAAGATATGGTTGCAAGAGTCAGTGTCATCCATTGTGATATAAATTTGTCTCTGTGTGATTAATTTCACTTTTTTTTAACTAGATAGAAAGATAATTAAGAAGTACTAGCATCATATCACATTTTCTTGATTAAGAAGATAAATATATGACAAATGTTGCAGAATATGGATCAGAAGGCTTAGTGTCAACCATGGGAGATGTTTACAGTGATGGTATCTTGTTAATGGAGACCTTTACAAGAAAGAAGCCGATGGACGATCTTTTCGTTGAAGAACTCACCTTGAAGAGATGGGTGTTTGAATCATTCCCCGATAGAGTGGTGGATGCTAATCTATTTTCAAGAGAGGATGAGCAGTTTTCTTCCAAAGAGATTTGCTTTAAGTTGCTGATGGAATTGGCCTTACAATCGAATCACTATGAAAGATGTGCTTATAAGACTCAACAAGATTCAAACCAACTTTTTGCAAAGTGCAACTTACAAGCCAAAATGGAAGGTAAGAGTTCTTGGTGAGGACAAAGTAGGGGAAAGGGTTAAGGAAAGTTCTAAATATTTGCAATAAAATTTGTATAGTGCAATTAAATGCAAGTGTATTAACGGGTGATTGACCAAAACGCCATTGGAAGTGGGTGGTCTTCAACTTCTAACCTCATTTGCCTAATGGCCAAAACTTGAAGTTTAATAACTTTTGACTTTTGACATTGAAGGTTTGCCCATGGGGCAAGGAGGGGTCAAAAGTTCAAGACCGGATATTTTCAAGGTCATCAAATGTAATTTCCGGGTGTATTAGCCCCATCAAATGGGAGAGCGAGCGAGATGTTGAACACTCGAGGCCCCAACTTGCTCATATAGCCTAATGGTGGTTTAAAGTATCAGTGTCACGTGAGAATAGGCATGCACCTTAGATAGCTCTAATGCAGGAGGAACATATATAAGCCACTTGAATAAGATAGCTAATGAAGGAGTATATTTAAACCACTTGAATACAATTTGCATCCGCCATAGCACAAACATTTATATGATTTGAAAAAATAAAACAAGATTACATAAGAAGACGATGATGGCTACCATCTAATTGAGCAACTAGTTTGCACCTAAAATTTGATCGCAAACTTTGAAACAATAATCTATCTAGCAACATAATTATAGTGTAAGCCTTTGGCTTTGGTTCTCCCAGTGGTCATTTCATACATCTATTTTCCTTTTGAGCTTCAAGATTCCTTGTGTATGCACTACTTCAATTTCATGAGCACTAGATAGTAAAAACGTTTAAGATATGACACATGGGCCTAACTCAATCCCAAAAGCTAGCTCATGAGGAGAGAATTGTCCAAATCCATATAAGTAAATCACCAGTCCATTCCCAACCAATGTGGGACTCAAACCACTAACACCCCCCTTCTCGCCCAGGGCCCAACTGGAGCGTGGATCGGAAGCCCAAACAGGAATGGACCTGACTCTGATACCATATAGAGATATGGCACCTGAACCTAACTCAACCCCAAAAGCTAGCTCATGAAAGAAGCATTGTCCAAGTCCATATAAGCAAACCATCGATTCATTCCCCCAACCAATGTGGGACTCTAACCACTTAACAAAAAACTTCCATTGCTATTGAATACAGCTATAGTAAAAATAACATAGGTACACAGGTCTGTTCCTCCAGATAAGTTTTGTTTCTTGAGTTATTTTACAAGATGGAACTTCAATATGTACAACTTGGAAAGCCTCTCGAAGCTTAAGGTCTCGGTTTTTTCCACTTCAGGATACAAAATTGGAGTAACAATGGCAACTATGCGCGATTCTAAATGAAACGAAAAAATAATACCAATAAAACTATGGTAATTACGTACATATATACTATAAAACTCAAATCGTACACTGAAGTACAGTGGCATATGAGCAGAGCCTTCAAAGGCTGCTGCTATCATCAATTAAGAAAGTAAATTTTTTAACTGTTTTCTGCATATTCTGCCAGCTTATGGAGTACTATAAGCTTCGGTCAATTTGAACTGATCACACAGCATGTAACTGATTTCGAAAATTCAGTTTTATTCGATCAGCATCAACAACTTCTTTTTTCCCAGAAGAACTAGCAGCTGCTTGTTCCTTCAAGGCTTCCTTCTCCAGTTTCTTCTTTTCAGCATCAGCTTGCTGTTGGTTCTCATCGCGTGATTTTTTAAACATCTTCATGAAGACCACCAAAATCTGTGTCACTGCATCCACAAAGTAAAGAAATGGAGACCGCCAAATTTTGTCATGAACATCAAAATGAGGTTCAAAGAAATGCCCGGTTAAAAGAGTTGGCGAGGAGAAATCTGTTGAAGCAATTTTCACATCGATTGAACATACAACTCAGGGTTAAATGGTAGTATATGAACTTAACAAGATCCCCAGGACAAATGCAATTCGAGAAATCTAGCCAATGGCAATATGCACTCAACAAATGCTGCAAAAACCTTAAACTGTGCATCAGGTAGTCTTTACATTAAAGACAAACTACTAAAAAGTCGTATCACTGATAACAGCGACTGAAATTGCTATATCACCAAGAGTACTGTGTTAAACAGTCAAACGACTGTAGTTTTTTTCTTTTCCAGAAAATCTTACCAGATGAGACAGCAAGAAAAATTATAACATTCATATTTCTAACCTTGCTCAAAGGGGCATCGAGCTGGATCCTCGCCAAAATACAAGGATAGGGAGTCTGCACTCCTTCCCTGCGGATTTACAAGATAGAAACAATGAGCAAACTTGGGAAGGTTTAAACTTCTACGAGGATTTCAAATATAACATAATAAATGCAAGAAAACTCACCACTTCAATATAAAGAGTAGTGAGAGACTTGACATCAGCCTCAGCAGTATCAAGGAAATTCTTTAACACCTGAGAAGGAATGTACAAGAAAGTAACTAAAGACATAATTCAGATGTTTAACAAAATTATGTGCACGCCAAATCGAGGACATTGCAATCAAGTTTTTTAACCATCCATCTTGGACACATCATTCTTCTAAAGCGCTACACTGCTTCCTTACTTTGTCTTCACAAAATATGCATAATAAAGCTTTTTAATAGTAAATAGGGATCCTTGTATAATGAAGGAAACCTGGGGAAACCGAAATCCGCACAATGCCATTCATTTCACTTTTGTCGTAACAAAATTACGAGAATTTGTTGATACATTTAGATGTTGCATTTTATGATCTTCTCAACATATAAAAACACTTAGGATCAATTTTCGTAGAATAGACTGAATCATGTGGCATTGTGCAATACTAGAATACGCTTTCTACAAAATATTGTTAAGGTACATTGTCGAACGGCCTTCAACAGTTATTAGTTAAAGCTAAAAAGAAACATAACTTGGAATTCAAATGCAACCAGTTAAGGCATTGAGAAACTAGGAATATTTACATGTTACCAATCTCTTTTCTCACCTTCTGAAAGCCTGAAGATATTGCACCATCATTGTCGGATGCAGTAAGTTCTTGTTCAACTTTTTCAAGACCTTTGCTCACCGCTTGCATTTCTTCAGCCAAAGACTTCAGTTGGATCTAACCAATTAATATTACATAAACAAACATTTCAGTTCACCGTTATACTAATAGTACTCCTAGTGAAGACCATATATATAGCAAAGGTACCTTAGAAGCAGCTTCCAAGTGAAGAAGATCCTTATCGAAATCAAGCAACTCCGGCATTTTCTCAGCAAGGAGCTGACAAAAAACAACAAGACAGATTTACATATTTGGCATCACATTGGAAAGTGGAAACATACATATGGAGGTTAAGACACAAGAGAACTCCAGGCTGGCTAAGTGGCTGGTCAACCCCAGCTTGGCTCTCCGTTATAGAATCCAAATCCCTAATCCCAAATATCCTATGCTTGATTCCCTATTGCACCTGTTAATAACCCTCTCCTCCCTCCATCTCCGTGACAAGTGACATCTATCACTTTATATCATCTTTTGGAATCTCCCACCTTTGTCATTGGAAAAACACAGATGATACAAGCTACAAAAGAGGCATGGAAACCTCTCTCTTGTCGCTGCCATTGCTATAACCACTTCTGGAAGAGCGATATTCATCCTGACTAGCAATCTCCATCACCCATCCACAGCACCCTCTCTCCACACCCCTTTCCTCGTCATTTCTCTGCTTTCACCATTGTTTCTGCTGTAATTTAATTTCATCAGTGGTACTTGTGCCTAAAGTTGTTTTTAACTTGATATTTTCTTCACTGATTATTAAATTTCTCCCGTACAGAACTTCGGTTCATTGCTGTGAATTTTCAGCATCTGTTTTCCTTCTTTAATTATTTTCTCACATTTTTCAGCAGGACCAGCAAAGCAAATGCACTCTCTCCAAAAGCCATGAGAAACCTCGATAAGCGAGTTAGGACTAGCTTGTGTATTATTTGTACAAGAATAAATTAGTAATGAATTTAAGTTGTCATCATTTGTCTGCAAAACACCACAAAAAAATGTTAAGTGGTTGTAACTTGGAAATGATGTGTATTTGGTGCTTTAATGCATGGTTCTAAAGCTCTGTTTCTAAGAGCTCTCAAACTGGCAGTATGATACTATTTCAAAATCTTATTGGGATGCCTCCTTTTTCCATAATTTTTCCGGCATGTCAAAACAACGACCACTAGTATTAGTATGCCCCAATCACAGGATAGTTGAAGTCAGCTACATGAATCCTCATATGCATAGCGCAATATATCATTTGGACCTGTTTCATTATGATAATCAATCATTTGTCTTTTCAATCAAATTAGTGGTTCCTTTAGTATTAAACGTTCTCTACATTTTTTTGGACAAAGTAATAAAATTCTATTGATAGTTGGGCAAAAGAACGGTATACAAGTAGTACACTGAAAGTTTGAAGCCTCACAAAAAACATATGGTTCTCTACAAAAGACACTCAACTGTGCAAATTAACTCTCTACCCTTTCAAGAGCACTCCTATTTCTCACTCTACACGCAACCCACATAAGTCAAAAGCTCTCCTATTTCTCACTCTTCACACAACCCACATAAGTGTAAGTGGAGCAACCTTCCACGCCTTGTGTCTCCTCCATCGTATTCCGGGATTTCAGCTAAACAACCATTCTTATACAGTGTCGAGCATCACCCAAAGTGTATCAAACTAACACATCATTTCCCACCATAACCGAGAAGTTGTTGCACAATGTAAAGGAGATTATAGTATTATACACATCTTCACACGATCCCTTACACAAAACACCAGCCAACAGAAGTAATTCCCCTCTTCGTTGGATTATCATTCGTCAAGATCACCCTCTTATGGCTAACCAAGTGAAAAAACACACCTTTCTCGGTACATTAGGAATCCATACCGAAAAATGTGGAAGGCCATTTCCTTCTTGATCAAAAGTTTGTCCAAATAAGGACTTTTGCAAATTTTATCCTTACGCAGCCAAAATGAGACTTATGGGTTGCAATCAAACCTTAACAAAGGCAGGGACCAGACTATGGAGTCTAACTAAAAAGAATTTGGCCTTGCTTTTTTAATTCAAATCTTTGAGTGAGGATTCTTGTCGCTTCTCGAAAACAAAGATTAGAGTGGTCAATAATTTATTGAGTATTCGGTATATCTCCCGCGTTCATGTACAAACCAGTGTAGATGAAATAACACGAATATTTCCTGTGGTTACTCTATTTGCATCAATCGACCAGTGAAAGCGAGAAGTTTAAGATAAAAATACCTAATAACCGTCCTTTTAGCCAATTCCCACTTGAGTGTAGCGGAGATAGCCCTACAGAGGCTTGACGCCCCGAAATCAAGAATAGGGATGGGTTTGGTTCTTATACAATGTTAAGAAAATGGACCTTAGGTTAGCTCAACCTTTGTGGAGCACTTCAACAGAAGAGAAGAAGGAAGAAGTAGAGTGAAACAAAGAACAATGCAACTGGGAAAATGTTGAAAATAAAGTAAACAATATAAGGATTAGTTTTCAGATTTACATCTTTAAAAGTTGACTTCTTTTGAGTTCTCTTATTGCAATTTGGTCTACTTAATAATGAAGGAAACCCTTTTATCAGAGATTTGTTACACTGTCTCTTCTTGATCGAGTGCTGAACAGAAGCACCTATGCACATTTGGACTTCTCTGTTTCTTTCTTTTTAATAGGTTCTTTTTGTGTATTTTATTTACAACTGTTCATATAGCAAGATACATCAAGCTTGAAATTTTTAATTTCTATTAGAACTTCTATACCTAGTTTCATGTTTGATCTTCTATTTCATTTTAGAGTATTGGAGTTAATATTAGAGCTAGATGTCAGGTGCGGCACCTAGCCGAATTATCCCCCGTGATAGACGCGAGGTTTAGCTTCCCATGGGTGTGGCTTGACGCAAGCAAGCCTCTACATTTAGACAAAGTATGCCACAAGAAGTTATTGAAGGGTTAATGGCATGTGTGGCAATTAGCTATGCTTAAACGACAATTCAAGACAATAGATGATTTGGAAGATGAGCTTAGTTAGTGAAGGAAATGGCCTTTTTATTATAAAACAACTCTTAGTACAATTCTCGAAGGAGTACAGGAATTAGGACACTCATACAAGGCTTTAAAATTTTGGAAGATGAGCTTGGTTATGAGGAAAATGGTCTTTGTATTATAAGGCAACACTTAGTACACTGCTTGAAGGAGTACATGACATTAGGACACTCATACAAGGCTTTAGGATGCTTGGTAGTACACTTAGGGGTCGTTTGGTATGATGGATAAGCAAAAATAGTAAAAAAAAGGGCAGCCCGGTGCACTAAGCTCCCGCTATGCGCGGGGTCCGGGGAAGGGCTGGGATAAAATTTTAGTACCTCCTTATCCCATGTTTGGTTGGAATAAAATTCCGGGATAACTAATTCCGGGATTGTAGTGTTATTTTATCCCACATTGAGGGTGGAATAACTAATCCGGGATTACTAATCCCGGGATTAGTTATCCCGGGATAACTTATTTCCCAACTAAACGAGCCCTTAATAGTTTGGGAATTACCAGAAAGAACTATTGGTGGGTTGCTTGCTTACAGAAAGTGAGGGGTCCCCTATTATTTATAAGACCCAAGGATCATTCTAGACTCACAACGTAAGTTGGGGAAGGGGCCAAGTCAATGGTCGCATGGGCAACAAGCCTTAAGTGCCTTCTAGACACGTCTGCATGCAGTCTGACCACTTAAGCCCTCTGCATCGGGGGTTGTGCTCCAAACCATGCCAACCCATTGCAATCCATCACACCCTAGAACCATCATGCTCTCTAGAATCTTCCATGGCACACCCTTGGATGCTAACTCCCTCAAGTTTTCCTTGGCACATTATTGGTCATTCTTCCACATGCTCCCATGATGCTCCTAGGCTACATCACCCTTGCACTACTCACCATGCTTGGACGTTGTCCTTTGACATGTGCATTATCATCCTCCCGCATCATGGCCGTGCATAACATGCGCTATCAATGGGCGTTGCCTTGCGCATGTGCCTTGCTTTTGTCGCTTATGCTTCACCACGCCTCGTGTATGCTCCATCATCGCACCATCCTCTTGTGCTAACACTATCACACATACCAGCCATGCCTCCATGCAACGATTCCCCAATTTCATTTATGTTATTAAACTTAAACAAAGAATCATTTGACCTTGAATGTCGAAATCTTGAAAGCACTCACCTTCTCTCAGTTAGCCTTGTCCATGGCGTTGTCTGGCATTATGCCACACTAAATTTGTGAGCCTTGCTTGTGCACTATGGCTCCCACTTGTGCTTCACCACGTCTCATGCTTGTTCCATCATTATAGCATCCTCTTGTGCCAAACCTACCACGCCTACCAGCCATGCCTTCATGCAACGGTTCCCCGATCCTTACTTTATTATTAAACTTAAAACAAAAAATCGATTGACTTCGAATGTCGAAATCCTGAAAGCTCGATTCCTCTCAATTAGTCCCATTCATGGCCACCTTATTGCCCTTGTAGCATGCACGAATTGTGGCAGTTTTTGGTGGGTTATGACACAGAGCTCAAATAAACTTGGCACTTTGTCAACCCAATCTTGAGCTACTCGTCAATCATCATTGAGCCAAAACTAATTTAACTCAATTTAAGCTTAAGTCACCTTCAATTCTCTCAATTTGGAGCTGATTGATCTATGTTAGTACATAAAGGTAAAAACAGAAAGGCATGATAAAGCAGTAGTTCTACCTTGCACAGATAATGCATCAAGGTCATTTTGTTGTTTCTAGCACGAGTGTCAGAAAGCTTAAGAAGACTGTCCAACTTGAACCCTACAGCAGATCCTGCAATATAATTACGAAAAACAAAGATATTGTTCAGAGCCTCCACCCAACAACTGATCGTTCCGTATAAAGATTTAGATCCTAGAAAATTGTACCTCGTGCTGTACCCTGATTCAATGCATTTCCCAACGTTAGAATGGTCTGCATTATCTGACGTAATTGGGCAGATTCCTTCACCTACTCGACCAGGAAATGCAGTTAGAATCTAGTTAAAATCAGATGTGCCAAATCAAACTTCATAAGGTATTAAAAATACCTCTCTAGTAGCATCATTAATTGTACTCAGGTTAGTTCTCAAGTCCTTCACCTTAACAATTCAACATACCATAGTCAGCAGAAAAATGATTGACAGAATGCATAGACATAAGTTCACTAACAAGTACAAGAGCAAATACCTGATTAGAAAAAGTGATAGTAAATGAAAACACTCGTAACTTGGACTCAACACGTGGGACCTTCATCAGCTCCAGGAAAAACTGAAACACGTATTTATCCGGTTATAATTACTCATTAACTTAGAGGCTAGAGAAATTTGTAGTGTTCCACATATAAGGTCAAATTGAAGAAGACCTGCTCACACTTTCCAAGCATTGCCTTGTCCCCATTATAGTTCTGGAAAATACAACATAACCAGTAAGATCAAACTTTGAAATAAAAAATTAACAACTAAACGTCAAATCGCAAGTATCCACTGTCAACAAACTAGCACAACTAAGTTCACAAAGATAGGGGTAAATCAAGCAGAAACAAGTATGTATCTACATACACGATAGACTATGATAGATGCCCATATACACATCCATGCCCACCAGGAAAGGGAGTCATTAGAAATAGGTATCTGTGTGATTAGATATTGAAACAGACACATAAGCTTGCACAGCATAGATGCAAATACATACTGTACAAGCATGTAACCGCCAAATGGGTCATTGAGGTATCATTCTGCACAGCTACTTACAACACACATCAACAAAATCATACGCTACTGCTGTTCCGATGACTCACTGAATTAGTATTCTAACGTTAAATACAATTGCAAAATGTGAAGGTTTTGACTCTACTTGAATCTGAAGTATTTTCTCTAAACAAGAAGAGTTAAATGAAAATTGAAGCTAACTTCAGAAGATATCTCTAACATTACTTGTGAACTCAAAATAAATGACTAGACACACAATATACAAATATTATCGTAATTCAAAGTTTGCCATGGTAGGCAAGCACTGTCGGGATGAGAAAAGGGATATACCCTCAGTGTCTCCATTTCTTCTTTTGTTGGGCAAAATTTTATCAGATTTTCAACCTGATCAATGTCCAGAGCTGACGAATCCAAAGCCAAAATAGCATTCTGTAAGACATGCATACAAATAGAATTTGTTAGAAATCCAGGGTAAATTTTCCTTCAGTAACAAGAAAGCCTATTTGTATTTGCATGTTATTGGCATGAGATGAGTTTAAATTGAGTAATATGGTCTTGAGAATTCATATAACGGACCCCAACTTGTTTGGGACTGAGGCGTAATTGTTGTTGTTGTAATATTAGTAAAAAGAAATCCACGGTACACATTTCATTCATTTCAATGTACCTCCATTAAAACAAAAAAAAGAACTTCCAAAGAAACCATGCATGAGCATCCCTAAAGAAATGTTCACCACACTTATTGAACAAATGCATGAATCAGCATATTAATACCGTGCATTATGAAAACATGATTTGACCACAAAGCCTAAGGATAGAATATTTTATACAATAGCTATAGTGATTCTTTTGGATTTCAGCAGAAAAATATCCATTGAGTTTAACATTTAATTTTGATCTATTCAAGTCTAGTGAAATTACATGATCTTTTCAGCTCTATAAAGTTGTCAAAAAATAAGAAAATAAAAATGTCGTTTTGATTAGTATTTTTTTTATCAGGAAATTTTTTTGTATACTATAGTATAATATGCATAGTAGTTCTACGGCTAGTTCTTTTTACTTTAACTTCTATTTTCATATAAAGCTCATTTTCTCCTTGTATCAAAATATATGTGTCTTCTTATTCATTTCATTGAACTCCATCTATTTCATTTTTTCCGAATAACGATAGTGTCGGGTCGTACTTGTGCGCGTATCTCCACTAATCTATAGGACCTCCTACCAACATTGGCATGGGCAACTATGCCCTCCAAAACATAATCAGATGAGGAAAACCTCCTCGTCTTTGTTTGGTCTCTGCTAGAAAAAACACTTGGCCACACTCTGAAGTGCTCATTAAACTCCACCAATACGAGAAAAGCATAACTCGAACTGAATTACGAGGAAAATTGTGATAGGTTAACGGCTATCATAAAAATAGTTAAACTACCAAACTCCTCCTGAGTATGACTTAAACGTAGAGCAAAATGGATACAGATGATTCATATAGCCAACCCCGACTAGTTTGGAAATGTGTAGTTAACCAATATATACGTTCTTCATTCTTTTATTAAGAAAAAATATAGATAGTTAATTCATACATTGTTCTTTATTAAGCACAAATGAAGATATTTCACTTTAATTTAGAGTTCAATACATATTATAATCTTTTTACTTGAGTTCAATACATACAACAATCTTTTTTCTATTTTTGTTAAGGACCGCCTTTTAGTCAAACCCATGATGATGATTCAATAATTTTGCGTATCTATTTGATTTGTCAGATACTTCTATAGTTTTTGCAAATGTACAAAGGGAAAAAAAGAACTAAAATACTAAATTGTAATATTTTGGAAATAATGTCTTACAACATATACAGTCAATTGTATATGTTATTTGTTACTTAATTACAATTGATAAACGTGTGATGAGTCATTAATTTGCTTGGCTGTTTAGTTTGTGTTACTTTTTAAACTATAAGCAGCTTGATTTCAAAAGTTTCTGATTGTCCTAAAGCCCAAGTAAAGATTACTTAATCTAATTTTTTCATCTGATAAACAATAAAAGGCTATTGTCAAAAGACCCACATGTGGGCTAGGATACATAAACTAGTGTAATAGATAGAAGTATTGAAGCAGATAGTAGAAACAAGAAGACACAAGAAGAACTCACAAGCATATCAGGCAGGGGAATCTTGATTTTTGTAAGCATGATTTCGCAATTGTATGCCCTGCGCAAATCAATCTGACAAAAGCATATGTTAAAAAATAATACCGACCATTTAACAGTTAAACCAAAATGTAACACTTCCAGTCTTTCACTACAAATAATGGGAGTTCTGTAAAATAAACTCCCAATACCTCAGGAAGAAAAAGAAGCCAACACCCAATAGACTGTTCACCAACTATTTCAAAGTGATCTCATAATATATAGTGAAAGCTTAAAAAAGTAAGAGTTTCTTTTTATAAAAGTGCTTTATCTCTTCCGAAGTTAGCAACTAACAGATAAATTAAGAAGCATGTGAACTGCAATTCATTCTTGGTCAATGGCCATCCACATGGGATGCAATGTTTGATCACAGCCTCCGCAACCCTTTCATTCTAATTCATCTAGACACTTATCGCGACCTAATAAAATTACTCTGTTACATGAATGTACATTTCAAAGAAGGCAACTGTTTTTTTTTTATATGATTGACTACCCAAAGCTCATTTAATCATCCACATCCGGGTTGAGCAACCAGAAGTTCTCTATATGAACACGCTTGTTTCGAAACTTCACCTATGTTAAACCCATTTAATCCTTACTGTCCACTTCTTCTATTCCACCTTGTTAGCCACAATTTAACACTAAAAGCTCTCTTTAAAACCTATACTCATTAATTTCTTTATTTAACTAGTGAAGGAAAGAGATACATAATCATTCTACAACACTCACTTTACTACATGAAAAACTTGCTTGACAATGCCAATCTGAAGAATGAGTCCATGAGGCGTCCCTAACCTTCCAATTTGGCCTCTAACTAAGGTCTTGAGCATAACTCCGACAGTAACTTCACTTAGTATTCATTTTTCCGGAAAAGAAAATGATATACACTAATATAAATGGTCATAGTATCCTCAATAGATTTGACTCGTCAAAATGTCTCAGCTATTAGCTGGCCGAGTGGAAGTTATGCGTTTTGGAAGTCCAAAGTGGAGGTAAGCGGTAACACAGCTGCTCAAGGAAACAAGAAGCAAGGAAACTTTTGAATTTCATCCAATACTAGGGGTGTTGAAAGTGAAGGTCACGGGGCGGTCCAATACTCTCTTTCAGGATCAGATTTACTACTGATATTGAGTTACAAAATTGTTAGTTGGCCAGAGTACATCCCTACCAAGTACTCTGGACAAGATATCTTGGTCATCTGGAACTAGCAGCAATTTAGCCCATTTCTCATTTCAAAAAATTTATGTGATCCAAGCCTCAAAGGTGTGTGTTTAATTGTAAACCCCTTTGAGTATAAATCATTAAAACAATCGTCTTACATGTACTATTCATGGAGGACTATTGATGCTTTAATATGCCTTTTGATCTCATAAATATGCAAATTATGCTCATGCAATTCCAAATAATAGGCAATGCTGCAAAGTCAAGTATTTTATTTGGGCACGGAGAGAAATCATAATTGCATGGCAATTGATGACAGCTGATCTTGACATAAATCTAAGAATTCCAGTGCATGTATAAATGTAATTTCTACACTCAATTACCAGTTAGTCAAGTGCAGCAAGCATTGCTAAGAACCACTGTGCCGATTTGGCTAAGAGGGAAAGTATCAGGAGGAGAAGCATTAGCTAACAAGATAAGATTCGGTTTCCCTGTTCCGGGCAAGGAAGAAAGAGGAAGGAGATGAAAGTGAGTGAGCTAGATAACAGAGTCCTCCATTACATATCCAATTCTGATGGAGGAGTTGAAGGTTTGATTTGAGCCTAAAAGATCAAAATGTCCATACAAGTTGCAACAAGCCAAAAAGTGTTGTTAACACATAAAGCACTCTAAAGTGAGAGTGAGTGGCGGAGGAAGGGAATTAAGACAGAAATGAATTATTATCTTCAACAAAAGACAAGGTAGTCCGCCAGATAAACAAAGGAAATGTTTCCAGTACCTTCTTGGTACTTGGTGAACGTAATTTTTATTACCTTATCAATAAAAAAAAAGATTAACAAAGGAAATGGTCATTTTCATCTTATATGTCTATGATGTGTCTTGCTCAGAAATATTTAAAGAAAAATAAATAAAATTGTTTAACAGAAAATCATCTGCAAAATAAAGATTGTAGAGACTGGAAACAAGATTAGGCATATATAACTTGCCAATTGCACTTTCTCTGGTTTGTTGATTTTGGAACCACGTCGACCTCCACCTTTGCTAGTTCCATCAGTAGCTGAAGCCACCGAAAATAAATTTTCAAGCTCTGTAATATCAATTTCAGGTGCCCTGTCATATACATTAATAAAGTCTGATCAGAATTACCTGTAACAGACAGATAAAGAACAAAACTAAAGACAAGCTAGGCTAACTCAAACTGCTTAGAACTAGTATATATGCATTCTATTAAGCATGAGAAGTTGAGAACCATGAGAATGAAAGTGCTTATGATGGCCTGTAAAGGGGTTTCACAGGACACAAGAAATAGCAAACAATTTAGCTCTGAATATTAAATTGAAATGACACAGAGTTTTCATTGCAACTCTCATCCCCCAATTTTAAATCTGCATACCTGGAATCATTTTCCTTATTTTGCGTATCAGCCCATAAACTCCCTTGCATAGCCCGTGTAACTTTCGACCAATGTAAGGGTTTCAATGAAGCTTTTTTAGGAGGAATTGAAGTACCTCCTGCACCTCGCCCTTTCCCTAGACCAGCTGAGCCTACAGAGGCTCTTACACGTCCAGTAGATGGAGGTGGTGGTGGTGGTGCATTAAGGCCCTTTCCACCAGGCGGTGGAGGTGGATTGGTTGTCAAACCCCGCCTAGGAGGTGGTGGAGCATTAGGAGCCTTTGGTGCTGGTGGAGGTGCAGGCGGAGTGGGACCTTGCCTAGGAACTCCCAAAGGAGGTGGAGGAGGTGCAGGTGGCCTTTTAGCATTGCTTGACGGTGGAGGTGGTGGAGGTGGTGGCGGTGGAGGTGCCAACAGAGTTGGCCTATTTGATGTAGAGGATGGAGGTGGAGGTGGTGCTAGAGGTGGAGGGCCTTTGGAAGATGCAGAAGGGGGAGGTGCGGGAGGTAAGGGAGTTACAGAAGGCAAGGGCGAACACTTAGATGACATGGAAGGTGGAGGGGGAGGCGGTGGTGGAGGAGATGAAGGGGGACACTTGGAAAAGATTAAAGGAGAGGGAGGGGAGGAGGAGGTGGAGGAGGAACTGATAAGTTACAGTTAGATGGCCCCCGAGAAGGAGGAGGGGGAGGGGGAGGTGGTGGCGGAGCACTTCTAGAAGTAGAAAATGTAGGGACAGGAGGGGGATGTGGAGGAACAGAAGTAGATAAAAAGCTCTTATTAGGAAGTGGTGGTGGTGGTGGTGGTGGTGGTGGTGGTGGAGGTGGTGGAGCTAATAAAGTACTCTTAAAAGGAGGTGGTGGAGGTGGCGGAGGTCCTCTAGAAAAGCTATCAGGAGAATTTGAAGTAGGTTGTCTTGGCGGTGAATGTCCTCTATTACTACCAATTGAAGGTGGTAGTGGTGGCGGCGGCGGTGGTGGAGGTGGAAGTGATTTATTAGAACTTGCAAGTGCTGCAAGCAGAGGAGTACGTGGGACAGAAGAAGGGCCACCAAGTGGAGGAGGTGGTACTGAGACCTCATTGCTAGGAGAACCAAATGCCGGTGGGGAAGGGGGAGATGGTGCTGATGATTGAGGGACTTTTATACTAGAAATCACAGAGGCAGGTGACATAGGTGGCGAGGGTAACGGAGAAGAAGAGGAAGTTCTTGTATTGCAAACTCGAACTCCCTTTGAATGTTCAGGAGCAATGGCACCATCCATTGGAAGCTTCATTTGACCCTCAGAAATCTTGGGATCAGAAGTTCCATCAGAAGCCGAATCCTGTTCATCTAAAAAATTGACATCTGTTGTATTAGCATAATTAAGACTACTAGCTTTCTCTGAGTCCAGAAAGTCCAAACTGTCAGCAATACTCGAGGCATTGTTTTCTTCTTCAGAATCAAATGGGGATGAATACCCACTAATCCTACTTTGCAAAATTGACAAATCTTTCATATCATTCAGCACTGATAGTTGCTTAAACAACCACAACGCAGCATCATCTTCAGTATCCCAATCAGCACCACTAAAAAGTTCTTGTACCCTTGAAAAAGCTTCAATAGGAAGTCCACCAGTCTCCTCACCATTTAGAGCTGCAGTGGGAGCTTTTGCAGGAGATATGCTCTCAACATCACCAAATAAAACCTGCAAGCAGGAAGTATAAAATTAGAGGAGAAATATGAAGAGCAAAGATATCCACTTAACCAACACTAATCAGACAGTTGGTAAGAAATTATTCACCTCAGCTGTAAATCCTTTCGGATAGCGTGCCTTTGAATCCCATAGAATATCCATGTTATCGCAGTTTAACATCAAAATGTTAGACCGAATAAAAGCTGTGTTAAACATTATACGGAACATCATGACTTCCCTTTCAGGATCCAGGTCTAAGTGGACGCACTCCAAAACTACATCTCCTTGCACCAAACACTGAATATCAATCTTGATGACATCACTGTCCTTCTGCAAAACGAAAACAATTACATTGCCACACAGAAGAATTGAAGAAGACAAGAAACATGATGCAGTGATAGCAATTTTTCACCTGGCGATAATGTCGAAGGCTTCTACCTTTCTTCGGCATGGAGTACAACATATGAGTTGACAATCCATCCTTGCTGAGAAGGTTCCTGCCAAAAATACGGACAATTGGCCTGCACCCTTTTTGATTGTCGAATCTTGGAATGGCACGAAGAATGAGGCAATCTAAAGAAAGAGCTTGCTCAGGAGGAGGCCACTCGGGAGATATATTTCTTCTTGATATATATTGCAAGTAACGAAGCTGAGAAGGGAATGGGTTCAAAGGTGACAATAATTGTGATAAACCTTTAGGTGCCTCACGATAAACCATCTCGAGAGTTTTTCTCTCTCCACTTTGTAACTTTCTGAAAATCAAGAAACTGGCCAAAATGAAGGCTAGAAGGGGCCAACCACCTCTCTCACAGTGTAACAAAATTACATTGTTATGATTTCGAAGAGAAAGCCAACTCTCGCAGATACATAGAAAATGATGTATCAAAGACAGTGGCAATACAGGACAGCCTTCATATTGCCTTGGATAATCCATTACAGTTGCATCATACTCGCATAAAATCTCCGCGAACTGGCTCCTTTTCTCGCCTTCTCTGAAATTGAAAGCAAGAAAGGAGGAATCTGGAAATCCTTCGTGCAGTTCATTTATGATTTCGTGCAAGTAAAGCTGGTAAATTCCCTCGGGGAGTACTTCAGTCGAAAAACAAGAATCAAAAACTGTAGATATTCAACACGGAAAAAACAAACTTCAGAAAAATACAATGCACTACCAATGTTCAAAAAAACTATAGAATATAAAGCACATTATCAGGTCAAAAACTGGTTCATTTACCGTATACTCTATCATCAAGTTCCAGCAACCCATCTGGGGGCCTTCTATAGAAAAATCTACTTAACAGAGACATAATACTTAGCCAATATATCACCTAAATTCACCTGTCATCAAAGAAATTAAAACCCATTTTCATTCATATAGTGTCCAAGCATCAAAAGGGTCAAAGAATCAGCTCGTATAAATTCAAGAAAATGTAAAATTCATAAAAGAAAAAAAACTATCTTTACTTAAACAACTCAAAACTAGTCTCAATTTACGAATACCTACAAAGCTAAAATTGATTGAACTATTTTGCTAGTATTTCTGGGGGAAAACATGGAACCCATTTTCATTCATATTGTGTCCAAACAGGGGCGAATCTAAATGCTAAAATTGGGTCACGTGAAACAATGGCCACCCGATTAAATTCGATATATTATGTGTATAATTTTTGAAATATGTCAATATGATCTGAAGTAACTCATGGTCAAAAGAGACTGAGTGGTGCACTAGTTAAGGAGTTGTATTTAATTCCTAAAAGTTAAGGACTCGAACCCAACTTGCTGCACTATCTTAAAAACAATAGTGCATCGCTTCTGTGTCCAAATATCAAAAGGGTCAACAAATCAGCTCATACAAATTCAAGAAAATGTGAAATTCAAAAACAAAACAAGAAAATGCAGTTTACTTAAACAACTCAAAATTCCCACATAGCTAAAAGGCATTAAACAATATATACCACTAAAACAGCACAACACTGAAATATAACACACAAACTCACATAAAATTATATATATTTACAAGAATAACCAAAAAGGGAAATCTTTGAAGTGAAGCAAACCGCCAATTCGAGATGTGAGGTGAAGAACCGACAGTGTTGTTGTAGTAACGTTTTCTTCGATTTTTAGTATGAATTTGTTTGGTTTTATGATGTTCGGATTTGAACTCTTTGGAGTTCAAAATTTTGGGAACGGAAAAAAAGGGAAAAGATTTTGTATTTTAATATATGGTCGTTGTAAATTTTTGAAACTATAGAACCAACCCTATACTTTTCTTGATAGCTTTCCTTGGCCCTTGTTGTAGCCAATATTCTAATGAGGCAAAGTGCACATATATCCAATTTTGGATTCTTATTTAACGCATGCTCCTACTTGTATAAATTTTTGTAAGTTTAATCACTTTTAACATATGCGGTAGAAGCTGTAAAAGTTCACATTCGAAGTTATAAATTTTGCCTAAAATTTAATATATTATTTGTTCAAGCAAACTTCATACATTTTCATCGGAAGTATGAAGATATGCATTTGAAATTTGATTCCAAAACCTAATTTCAAATAATTAAAAAGTAAAAAAATGTCAAATATTTTAATTTAAAATTTGAAAATGTCTAAAGTTTGATCTGACAGCTCCAAACTTCAGATATAATAGCTAGTCAAGCAGTCTCCAGATGAATTAATTTGCATTCCTTTCTTTTATTTTGAATTTAATTATTTAGTTAAATCAATTCTCACATCTATTACAAATTTTCAAATAAAGCAAAATTAATTTGCTTATTGAAGATATCACTACGAAATTATATTTACACGGTAACTTTTAAGTTTATTGAAAGTGCATACACATGGAATCAAATTAATTGGCATGCCTCGGGCACGACTGGATGAATATAAAACATTATCATTTCCATAACAAAAAGGGAGCGATGGATCCAAAACTTGTTTACTATTATGGATTACTTACTACCCTCCATCTCAATTTAAATATCTTATTTTTTTAATATATTTTAAAAAGAATATTTTTTTATATTTATTAATTTTTTAATTTTAAAATAAATTTAAGACCATAATATTTAAAAGACATACATATCGATAATTTAAAATCAAAAATCTTTCTTATTTCTTAAATTTAGGTAAGTCAAACTCTTAAATTAGTACGGAGGGAGTACTATATATTTTCTCATTTAATTCACATCTGAGGGTAGTTTTGTCCTTTCCAGTGCTTCATTATAGCTTGCGTGTCCCTTGGAGGTGTATTGAACGGACACCTCATGGAGTATACTTCTCGATTTTTATTTTTTACTCTATCAATACCAATCTACTCTGAAGCAAGGAAAAGCAACTCTGGTATCGGTTTCACCACAAGTTTTATTCAACTACTGTGGGAAGTAAAATTTCTTTCAAGTCATTTCATTCCAATTTCTTTCTGCATGCAAAATTTTACAGGACTTGTTTCTAAGTAACTGCGGACATTTTTTAACGAGAATTTAAATCTTATAGGAGGGTTTGACACTGCATAAGTTGCTGATAGGTACGACATAGTAGTTGGATTTTGAGTTTTTTAGTGAAGTTATAATGGTATTATAGAAGGGTCTTGGAATAACTGATAAAGTTATTGTCATGTCACCCAGAGTTCACTGCTTACAATAGACCTGGTCCGGTCCTTCTCCGGATACACGCATGCGCACCGGGCTGCCCTTCTTATAATGGTACTATTAATTATGATCGTGTTGCAATTAAAATTTAGATCACTTGGTGCAGATATCAATTTCAATGTCAGTGATTACCGTGATGATCTAAAGCAGGTGTGTGGTATAGCTAACTATTGAGCCACCTAAGTCTGAATTTTTTTTACCTGACTTAGGAGACTGAATTTGGTTCGTTGTTATTGTCTTGTGACATGTCTAACTTCACAAAGGAAGAGTTTTTGCACATACTTCAACGTCGGAGCACTGGTTTCTGTAGAAGAAGTTCGAAATAAAGGGGAGAAACGCTGCCAAAAATGTGGACGATGTGAGGCTCGCATGTGGCAGTTTCTTGGAAGAAGTAAGTTATCGCTTATCCCGCAAATGCTTAGGCATATTATGTTATCAGTTATATAGATGTTTAAAAGCTTTCCTGGTGTATTATCATGTCATTATACTGATTTTATAAACTAGAAGGAATATTGCCTCATCGAATATATGCTTGCAGGTATATCTATATAAGGAGAAACGAACTATACACTTAACCGATGTGAGATTCTGATTATTGGATTTATTTATTTAAGGGTTCCGTCCTATAATTAGTTTTTTTCACTTCACCAACATTGTTCATACAAGAACGTGCAGCCTATCCATGGTAATAACCATTAAATAGCAGAAAATGCTAAGCAGCAAACAAGAAGAAAAAGTCCCTTTGAGTTCTTTTATAGGTAAAAAGTCTCTTAGAGTCTTAAGAATACTGTCTATCCTTAATGTAGTTTCAAGGGTGTTCCGACAGTCCAAGTTTCTTATAAATCGGCTTAAGCTCCGACAACCGGAGAAATTTTAAGGTCACTTTTCCTAAATGTCTTGGTCTACATCATTAGTCATCCGATCATGCAAAAAAGGAACTCCTTTCATCCTAATTTGTGTTACTTTTTTACATCTGCAGATGTTGATCGTATGTTTTTTTGACTTAATTCTCTTTTAGAACTGAAGAAAAGCACACTTTTATATCTTTTGTATTTAATGGAAAACAACCACCTTGACAGTTTGCATCTTGGACTGTTTGACAATGTCCAACGATGAAAACTTGACTTTCCCTCCTTTGTAGGTTATATCGTTTATGCTTTCAACGTTGACTAAACTTGGTCTTTTTCTCTTGCTCAGGGCGTATAACAAGGCTGCTATAAAATGCAACGAAGAGAGGCAATCACCGATTTTGAGCTAAGTACATATGAAGGGGAATTAAGTACTGACGTTGATAATGGAGGTAGTATGTTTAGGCTTTCCCGCATATTAGGAATCCATTAAATTGTTGCATCTTTTAGTACTCTTGCACTTATTGTGTTTCAGACCCCACTTTTGGGACTATTGTTTGTGTTTATTGTGTTTGAACGACATAGTTTCCCATCCGCGTGCAAGTGCAAGCCATAATGTAGATTTGAACTTGGGAATAGCCCCCCTATTTTAGCTGATGACCAGCATGGCAGTATTTACATTAACTTTTTTTCACATTGTTTTTGTCCCACATTGAAAAAATACATTTGTATCTCATGTAATAGACCATATATAAAGGATTTTACTTGTTTTTCTTTTACTTGCACTTTTAGCTCTCAAGAATAGTATTATTTTATTATCTTGTTATTGCTTTCTAAGAATTCATGTTATGAATAAAAGACTTTCATGAATTCTATCATGGTATCAAAGCCAAGAGCGCAAGTTAATATTTTTAGCTCGATCGCGGATCCAACTCCGCGGTGAGTTAGTTGGGGGTTCGCATGTAGCACGCCCCTGGTATCAGTTAAAAAATTGGCTTGTTCTTGGCTTGTTTTGGAAACTCGTGCTCGTTTTGGCTTGTTTTGGCTGCTCGTGCTCGTTCTGATCTTGGCTTCCACATCTGGGTTTCGTCTTCTTGGCTTCCGCATCTGATTGGTGAGATCTGCCCTTTATTATTTTGTTGCTTGTTATTTGGGATTGTTGCTTGTTATTTGGGATTGCTGCTTGTTATTTGGAATTTTTTTGTTTAAAATTCATAATGGCTGGAGGTGATTATTCTTTGCAAACTATTGGTGTTCGGTTAGATGAAAAAAATTATTCCTATTGGAGCTATGCCATGGTAAATTTTTTGAAGGGAAAGGGGCTTTGGGATTATATGTTTGGAAAAATCAAATGCCCTAAAATTGGAGATGAAAATTTTGATGAATTATTTAGGACTTGGGAGACCAATAATTCAAAGATTATTACTTGGATTAATAACTCTGTTGAACAAAGAATTGGTGTTCAATTGGCTAAGTTCAAAAATGCTAAAGAGATTTGGGATTATCTGTCAAGATTGTTTGTGCAGAATAATTTTGTTGTTAAGTATCAGTTACAATATGAAATTCGTGCACTAGTACAAAATGACTTGGGCATTCAAGATTATTTCTGTACAATGACCACTTTGTGGAATCAGTTAGCTATGACGGAATCTATTAAATTGCAAGTATGCGATGCTTATATTAAATGCAGAGATGAAGATCGTCTTGTTCAGCTATTGATGGGTCTTCGGTCAGAATTTGAGAATTGTCGTTCAGGCTTGTTGCACCGCAAACCCTTACCATCTGTTGAAGATGTGGTAAATGAACTTATGGCTGAAGAAACATGTTTGAAGACTCTAAAAGGGGTACATAAGGCTTCTACTTTCGTACTGGTAGCTCCTTCGTCTGCACTGGTCCTTGCAGCCCCTACACACCAGTATAGAACATCTATCATGGATAATTGTAATTATTGCAAGAAACTAGGACACTGGAAGAATCAATGTCCTGAGCTACGGAAGACGTTAGGTTCTAAGCCTCCACATTCGGGACAAGGACAGAAGCCTTCTCAACAGAAGCCATATTCTGGGGGTCAATTCCAGAACTCGTATCCACCGACTCAGGCTGCCTTTGTGCCCTCTCTTGATCACCCAGCTTCAGGAGTCTCTGTGAGTCACGGTACTGATTCTGTAGCTGACCAATTTCAGAAGTTCCTCGCCTTCCAACAGTTTCAACAGAATTCTCAGTCTTATGCTCTTTCTGTTCCTTCCGGCTCATCACCATCTATTGGTTCAGGTATCATTTCATCTTCTTGGATCTTGGACTCTGGAGCTGGAAATCATATGTCTCCTGATTCTTCCGTCTTTGTATCTATGTCTTCTGACCACCCTTCCACTTCTGTTGTGACTGCTAATGGCACACATATGCCATTGATAGGCATTGGCACCATTCATACATCCACTATATCATTACCTGATGTTTATTGCATTCCAAAATTACATATGAATCTTGCTTCTGCTGGTCAAATATGTGACTCTGGATGGTTTATTGGACTCTTCCCTAATTCTTGTTATGTGCATGATCTAAAATCCAAGAGAGTGATTGGGACAGGGCGTAGAAAGGGGAGAGGTCTCTATGTTTTAGATGAGCTGCATCTTCCTACTCATGCAGCAGTTATACCTGTTAATCTGTCTTCTTTTCATTTAACACCTTCCTCTTCAAAGTTTTATTTGTGGCACTCTAGACTTGGTCATGTATCAGGTTCTCGCCTGCGTTTTATGTGTAATACTGGTGTTCTTGGTGATTTACAATCCGATGATATTTCTGATTGTAGTGGATGTAAACTTGGAAAATTTTTTGCTTTGCCTTTTAATCTTAGTACTTCTACTTCTTCTGCACCATTTGATCTAGTTCATTCAAATGTTTGGGGGCCAACACCTATCCCTACTAAGGGAGGCTCCAAATATTATGTTTTCTTTATTGATGATTATACTCGTCATTGTTGGGTTTATTTGTTGAAAAGATGCTCTGATTTTGTTCATACTTATGCTGAGTTTCAAGCCTATGTGAAAACTCAACATTCTGCCATTATTAAATGTTTTCGGGTTGATTTAGGAGGTGAATATACTAGTAGGGATCTTTCTGGTATTTTCAAAGCTGATGGTACAATACATCAGTCTTCTTATACTGATACACCACAACAAAATGGGATAGCCGAGAGAAAACATAGGCATATTGTTGAGACAGCTAGATCCATGCTTTTGTCCGCTAGTGTACCTAGTGAATTTTGGAGAGAAGTTGTCCTTACATCTGTTTATCTTATTAATAGGATCCCTACCTCTCATAATTCTGGATTTCTCCGTATGCTAGACTATTTGGTCACACCCACTATATTCCCATTTGAGAGTTTTTGGTTCTACATGTTTTGTTCTACGTCCACATGCAGAGCGTACTAAGTTATCTTCTCGTGTAGCCATTTGTGTTTTTCTTGGATATGGGGTTGGGCAGAAAGGTTATCGTTGGCATGATCTAGTTTCTGAAAAATTGTATATGTCTCGTAATGTTTCCTTTATTGAGCATATTCCTTTCTTTTCCATCCCACCTACCTCACATGGCATGACAAAATCTGACCTTATTCATATTGATCCATTTGATGTTGATTGCCCATCTGATTCTACATCTATATCATTTGTTCCTTCTCAGTCTTCTGGCATATCCCTTGATATTGATACTCAGCCCCCTCCTACGCCTATTTCAAAACCTCTTGTGGTTGCAGATCCAGATCCACCTCGCTATCCTAAACGCACTATGCGATCTACTCAGGTATCCGATTTTGATTATTCTTGTTATGCTCCATCATTCGCTTCCTTTCTAGTTCTCTATTAATTCTCTCTGTCAGCCTACCTCCTACTCTGAGGCAGCTCGTGATCCTCTTTGGCAAGAGGCTATGAATGAAGAACTGGCTGCTTTGAACAAAACTGGTACTTAGGATTTGGTTTCTCTATCGACTGGTAAGAAAACTATTGGTTCTCGATGGGTGTACAAGATTAAGACAAAGTCTGATGGTTCTATTGAGCGATATAAAACTCGTTTGGTTGCAAAGGGTTTTGCTCAAGAATATGGTATGGATTATGAAGAGACTTTTGCACCTGTTGCAAATATGACATCTGTCCGGGTTCTTATTGTAGTGGCATCTGTTCGTCATTGGCATATTTCATAAATGGATGTTAAAAATGCTTTTTTGAATGGGGATCTTCAAGAAGAAGTCTACATGGTCCCTCCACCTGGTGTTTCACATAGTCCAGGACAAGTGTGTAGGCTTCAGAAAGCTCTGTATGGTCTCAAACAAGCTCCTAGAGCTTGGTTCGACAAGTTCTCCAATGTAGTATCATCTCTTGGGTTTATTTTCAGCTTTCATGATTCGGCGTTATTTGTTAAATCATCCCCTGCAGGTTGTATTTTGCTTTTGTTGTATATTGATGACATGATCATTACAGGTGATGATATTATTGCAAACCTAAAATCTACTTTATCTCGCCGTTTTGAGATGAAAGATTTAGGTCATCTACATTACTTTTTAGGCATTGAGGTAGCTTATTCTGAGAAGGGATATCTTCTCTCTCAATCTAAGTACACTGCATATATTCTTGAGCGGGCCCGTCTCACAGATACTCGTATAGTTGACTCTCCTCTTGAGGTTAATGTTCGATATACACCTACTGACGGGGATCCTCTTCCTGATCCCACTTTATATCGTTCAGTTGTAGGGAGTCTGGTGTACCTCACCATTACTCGCCCTGACATTGCATATGTTGTTCATATTGTCAGTTAATTTGTTTGCTCTCTTACATCTGTACATTGGGCTGCAGTTATGCGTATTCTTCACTATCTTCGAGGAACGATTTATCAGAGTATCTTGTTTCCATTAACCTCATCCTTGGAGCTTCGTGCATTTTCTGATGCAGATTGGGCTGGTGACCTAACTGATCGGAAATCAACTAATGGTTATTGTGTATTTTTAGGAGATTCACTCATCTCATGGAAAAGTAAGAAACAAGATGTGGTTTCTCGCTCTTCAACTGAGGCAGAGTATCATGCTATGGCTTCTACTACGTGTGAGATTGTATGGTTACGTCGGTTATTGATTGATATGGGTGTCTCTCTTTCTTCACCAACACCGATGTACTGTGATAATAAGAGTTCTATTCAGATTGCGCACAACACAATCTTTCATGAACGTACCAAGCATATTGAGATTGATTGTCATATTATTCGATATCATCTTCAGCAGCGCACTCTATCCTTGCTATTTGTCTCATCTTCGATGCAACTTGCAGATTTCTTCACAAAGGCGCATACCTTAAAGCGTCACCGGTTCTTTCTTGGCAAACTCTCGATGCTTCTATCTACACCATCGCGAGTTTGAGAGGGGATATTGACATTAACTCTTTCCCACATTGCTTTTGTCCAACATTGAAAAAACACATTTGTATCTCATGTAATAGACCCTATATACAGGGTTTTACTTGCACTTTTAGCTCTCAAGAATAGTATTATTTTATTATCTTGTTATTGCTTTGTAAGAATTCATGTTATGAATAAAAGACTTTCATGAATTCTATCAGGCAGCACATGCCAAATGGGAAACTCTGAATTCCAATGTGCCTCATATGGTTTGCCCGACTATAGAGGAGCCATGGTAATTTCGAATCAATGATCTTCATTCAGATTCTTTCGAGTAATCTGCTTATGAACTCTTAAAATGTCTGGAAAATCTAATAAAAATGTCAGTTCTTTTCAGTAAATCTGGTATGATTCCTTATAGAACTCAGAACTGCTAATGGTTAGCAAAAGGTGTGACCTCTAATAATGAGTTGTGTTTATTGGCTTCGATTAGGTGATATTTTAGGTTACAGCAGTATTAGCTAAAGGACCTTGGTTATGTAACACCCACCAAAGGGAAAGAGTTTGCTCCGTTTCTTGGTCTTATATTGTATAAAGCTCCCAACTTTACCTTTAAAAAATCTTTATTTTAATATTCAAGTTTTTGTCTTTTGTGTTTTTCCCCTGTTCTTTTGGATCTGTTTTGTCATTATGTTGTCAAGATCTTGTCTCAATCCACTGGGTATGTTGTTATTGTCAATTTGCTGAATCTTGATGAATGTTCTTGTGTTGATCAGGCTCCTCTAAGTAAAATGAGAGAGTAGGTAGATCATTGTAGCAAATTAGTTGCCAGTGAAGGCTCATAGGGGTGAGCAGGGAAAAAATGATGTTTTGAATGGGACAAATATGCTTTAGATACATTAATTTCCTAGTTGAAAGATGAGTTGTCACCAGATTTGGAGATCTATTTATGTGGGGTGTTTGAAGGCAGATGTAGAATTGAATGAACAAGAGGAAGTGGCACAGTTCTTGTGAAGAAATCTAAGGTTGTTATTGGATTTAATAAATAAGTATTACCATATGGCCTTTGTTTCATTACATGTTGCTTGTGATTTGCCTGTGGTATGTCTATTGTCTTTCTTCTCTTTTTCTTTGAGAAATAATGTAACAGTTTGTAAATAATATCGCCAATTATAACAAGCAATATTAGCTGGATGTATTAGCTAATACGCAATATTGTCCAACTTATAACCATTGGACCAGCACGGGCCAACCTTACCTAGTTATAATTAGAAAGAGCATAATAAGAATACATTTTACAACCATTTGGTGTTTTCATACCTTTAGCAGTGGAAAAGTTAAGAATCCAAGTTAATTTTGATCCATTTGGTGTAGAAAATTCTGTCAAATTGTCTCAAAATCAACATCAGGGGAGTTAAGATTAGATAGGTATATTCGAGTTTCGAGAATCAATTACATATCTTTGATAAATCAAAAACAAAATACATCAAGATTTTTCAAAAACTACCAGAAATGTGCCTTCTAATTTGTTCAAAAGCTAATCCAAACACAAGACCGTCTGTCCAGATTATTTTTTAAAAGTTCTCCACAAACTAATTATTATTTTTTCAAAATTAAATTCATATTCAGAAATGTCTAAGGACCAACAAGAACATAGTCCATTGGTGAAATTCATGGGAGGGACTACTAGGGAGATGTCACACCTTTTGTCTTGTTTCCTGTTATACCAATTTTGAGGCTTGGTTGATGGGCCAATGTGAACGGCCTTATTGGGTTGCTAGCCCAATTGAGTTTAGGGCCCAATGGCCTGTATCATATCATCAAGCATTGTTGGTGTCTTAAGGAATTATGAAGGGAAACTATTTGCTGGACTTTAGAATAGCACTACCGAGTGTCACGTCCTGAAAATTATGTGTTAAAATTGATTTTGTAAAAAAATAATAACGTGTGTGGATAAGAATATCGAAATTATTGTATTCAATAAAACTGCAAAAATGTTGTTTATGTTAGTAATCTGTACTCCAAAAAAAAACCAGTAAATAATAAACACTGAAAATAAACAAAATCAGTGTTGAAAAAATAAGAATAATTTTTTAAGAATATAATCGAGTCCACTTAGTTCAAAGTGTGTCCTTAAGGAAATTATTCCCCTCACAGTACTCGATGTTGATGGAATATCCCCTCCCAGGATAGAACGATTATCTTACCAGAATAGTAGTACTCCAACTCAGTAGCTGAACCACTCAACATGAGTATATCACATGTAATTGATTCGTGCAAGGTAAGAAGAAAGAAGATTTTGTAGTTGAAAAATTAGTAAGTAAAATTACGAAGAATCAAATGAATTTATAGCCATGGAAATCTTTGCTCAAGGTTTGCAACCTTCCGAACAATCACTAAAATCGGAAATTTTAAATGGGAAAGAAACCAAGTCATGGGTCCCACGGATCGGCCGTCGCGGTCGTGGTCACTAACGGGTAGGATTGGATAAGTTAATTAATTTAATTAAATAATAATTAATTAAATAATTAAAAATTAAAGAAAATTTGGTCCAAAAAGATTATCAATCAATAAGATCATTTGACCAAATCCAAATCCAAATCCAAATCCAAATCCTAATCCTAATCCGAAGCCGAAGCCGAAGCCGAGCCGAAGCCGAAGCCAAAGCCGAGCCGAGCGAGCGACGACGGCTTAAGCGAGGAGGTCCTTGCCCTCAACCCACTTTTTAATCGACAAGAAGGAGTAATTCTACTTATAAGTAGAAGAACATTTCTTTCACCACCGATGTGGGACAACTCCACTTTTCTTTCCATCTAGATGTGGGACAACTCCCACTTTTATTTCCCTACCGAGTGGGGATAAATGATTATTTTATAGAGCAAGAGGAACTCCTCCATTTTCCATTCAATCTATCATTTAATCTCAACAATCCCCACATGAATGGGGGAATGGCTATAAGATAAAGGAATGCTACCGACAAGTGTGATATACAGCCAGAATTGCGATCTGGATAAATAGGTTTCCCTTTGAACTTTCCGTGAGTGAACTTATATCAGGATATACCTCGATCAATCGGTAGATTTGATATTTTTTGAGCCGTCGAACTTTGTTGTATACCTAGACAACATAAGTCACACAATCAACCCTCAACCGCTTATGGTTCTTTACAGTTGTGTTCGCTTCCCATTAACACCTCCGGTTTCATGAGTGTGTGTAGAACGGGCCTTTACTTGTCATTCCACTTTAAAGCGCTTACACTTAACACTCACATAGGTGATTTCTAAACATATGGTCCTATATCCACATTATACGGGTCATACACGCGCATTTAGATAATCATTAAAGAATCTTAATGCTTTATTAACTCATTAACAAGCCATAAGGTTTTATCCTTATTTACGAACATTGTCTTCATCAGAAAATGGGTTGAGTTATTTGACAATGTTGAGCGTCACCACAACTTTGTTTGATCTCCTGAACCTAGCTCTTGGGATCTCGATCCGCTAGGTAGAGTTACCGCCTACGATGACTTGTCCTCGGCCTTAACCCCATTCCCATTGTTGATCTACTAACTCCTCTCTAGATAAGCCTTTTTGTAAGCGGATCCGGCCACGTTATCTCTTGACTTTACATAGTCAATCGTGATAACGCCTACTAGAAGAGGAGTTGTCTTGTGATATTGTGTCTTCGTCAGATGTGACGAGATTTTCAGATTATACATTACGCCTCCTGCCTCTACCTATTCTTTGCTGACCGTCACAATGTATACATATAGGAGCCAAAGGTTTGGGCGAATGGAATATCTTCTAAGAAATGCCATTCAAACCTTCACCCTTGTCTAAAGCTATAAATTCAGATTCCATTGTAAATGCACGATGCATATCTCTGCTTTGATGATTTCTAAGAACATCGATCCACCCCCAATTGTGAAAACATAACCGGCTGTGGATTTAACTTCAAATGACAGGTGATCGTGCATCACTATATCCTTCGATCATATGGCGGGATATTTGTTATAATGCAAAGCATAGTCTTCGGTGTGTTTAAATACCTCAAGACTCGCTTTCATTGCCATCCAATGAGTTTGATTGGGATTACTCGTGAATCGACTAAACTCGCTTGCTTATAGCACATGCTATATCCGGGTCGTACAATTCATAATATACATCAAACTTCCCAAAACTCGTGCATAGTCCAATCAGTGAGTCACTTTCACCTTTATTCTTTTGAAGTGCAAAACTTACATCAATTGGAGTTTTTACAACATTGAAATTTAAATACTTAAACTTGTCAAGTACTCTTTCAATATAATGAGACTGCGATAATGCTAGACCTTGTGGAGTTTTATGAATTCCGATGCCTAAGATCAAATCAAGAACTCCCTAAGTCTTTCATATCAAATTTGCTAGCTAGCATACGCTTCGTAGCATTTATATTGGTAATATCTCTACTCATTATCAACATGTCATCAACATATAAACAAACAATGACTTCATGATTTGGAGTATTTTTAATGTAAACACATTTGTCACACTCATTAATCTTAAATCCATTTGCCAACATTGTTTGGTCAAATTTCGCATGCCATTGTTTGGGTGCTTGTTTAAGTCCATAAAGTGACTTAACAAGTTTGCACACTTTTCTTTCTTTACCAGGAACCACAAAGCCCTCAGGTTGTTCCATGTAAATTTCTTCCTCCAATTCTCCATTTAAGAAAGTGTCTTGACATCCATTTTGATGGATTTCAAGACCATATACTACTTGATTACTACTAACACCGAATAGATGTTATTCTGTATGAGTATGTGTCAAAGTAATCAAGGCCTTCTTTTTGTCTATAACCTTTGACCACAAGTCTTGCTTTATATTTGTCAATAGTGCATCAACTTTCATTTTCCTTTTTAAAAATCCATTTTGATCTTAAAGGTTTATTTTCGGGAGGAAGATCAACCAATTCCATGTATGGTTGTTCAAAATTGATTCAATCTCACTATTGAGCCTCTTTCCCAAAATCTTGAATCGGAAGAAGACATCATTGCTTTAAATGTTTGAGGCTCATTTTCAAGCAAGAATGTCACAAATCTAGTCCAAAGGAAGTAGATGTCCTTTGACGTTTGCCATACGCGCATCCGCTTTACTTGGTGTATTTTCCTTTGGTTCTTCAGCGGTCGTTTAGATCTTTCACTTGACGACTCACGTTCAGGTTTATCTGAATAAATATTTTCAAAGAATTCAGCATTATCCGATTCAATTACCAGTATTTACATGAATTTCGGGATTGTCCGAGGTTGTGAACCAAACCTGCAAAGCTTTGTTTGTTGTAGCATAAATCCACAAAACACAATCCAAGCTTTTGGTCCGAGATTTTACCCTTTTGGGCAAAGGAACTTGGACCTTTGCTAAACACCCCCACACTTTGAAATATTTCAAGTTGGGTTTTCTTCCTTTCCATAGTTCATATGGAATGGTGTGTTTCTTTGTGGGGCACCACTGTTGAGTATTCGGTTACATGGGATAGCTTCCCCCACAGCTTTATGATGAAACCTAACTTATTAGTAAGGCATTCATCATTTCCTTTAATGTTAGGTTTTTCCTTTCCATAATTCCATTTGATTGTGGTGTGTAAGGGGGCAATAGTTTGATGAATAATTCCATATTCTAAACATATCTGCAAAAGGAGATTCGTACTCTCCTCCCCTATCACTTCTAATCATTTTTATCTTTTATTCAATTGATTTTCCACTTCATTTTGTATTGCTTAAATGCATCAATTGCTTCATCCTTACTATTAAGCAAATACACATAACAATATCGAGTGCAATCAAATAAAGTTATAAAATACTTTTCCACTTGCAGATGGTATTGACTTCATATCACATATATATCTGTGTGAATTAAGTCTAAAGGATTTGAATTTCTATCAATAGACTTATATGGATGTTTAACAAACTTAGATTAAACGACAGATTTCACATTTTAGATTTATTACACTCGAATTTAGGCAATACTTCTAAATTAATCAATTTTTATGTTTGTAGTTGACATGTCCTAAACGAACATGCCATAAATTATTTGACTCCAATAAGTAAGACGAAAAGCTGAATTCTTATTATCATCACAACAACCATTACATTGAGTTTGAAAAAGGCCACCGGTGAGGTAGTCTCTTCCTATGAACAAATCATTCTTACTTATTACAATTTTCTCACTAACCAACACACATTTAAACCCGTTTTTGGCGAGTAGTCCAATAAAACTAAATTCTTCCGAATTGTTGAACGTGCATAACATTGTTGAGAGTCGGGACCTCCTAGGGAAGTCATCTTCAAGTATCTTCCCATATCCTTCAACCTTGGCTGTTGCATATTTCCATAAGCGATTACCTCTTCGTCCGGGTCGGAGAGCATAGGTTGCAAATGCTTCTTTGTAGCGCAAACATGTCGAGTGGCACCAGAATCAAGCCACCACTCCTTTGGGGTTTCCAAACCAAATTGCACTCCGATAGCATTGCACACAAATCATCCATATCATCATTCTTTTCCACCATATTGGCTTGTCCTTTTCCTTGTTCTTTTGAGAGACGACAATCGGGGCTTTATAACTTGACTTTCCCACAATTAGCGGTTGCCCTTGAACTTTTTCTTGTTGGAATCCTTCTCCTTTCCAGAAGGCCTCTTCCTTTTCTTGTTCTTTTCGTGAGCAACATCTTCAACGATGTTTGCCCCTTCAATGTGGTGAAGTCTTACTGCACCTCTTCTCGGCTTTTGTTATCTTCCTCGATCTTGAGACGAATCACAAGATCTTCCAACTTCATTTCCTTTCTTTTGTGCTTAAGATAATTTTGAAATCTTTCCAACAGGGCGTGCAACTTCTCAATCATTAGACCACTGAACGCTTCATTTACTACCATACCTTCAGCAATAAGGTCATGGAAGATAAGTTGAATCTCTTGAACTTGGAAGATAAGTTGAATCTCTTGAACTTGGATTTCAACGGTTTTTCCATCCACCATTTTGTAGTCTAGGAATTTGGCAACCACAAACTTCTTCAAGCAAGCATCTTCAGTTTTGTACTTCTTTTCAAGTGCACTCCATAGTTCTTTGGAAGTCTCTCACGACCGTAGACGGCGTTGGGCCAAAGTCATCTTCAGGCACTCAAAATGTAGCCTTTGCACAAAAAGTCGCTTTCCAAGCCTCGGTAACCATGAACTTTTGGTTGTCGGGCATGTCGGCACAGCAGGAGGGGTCCTCATTGGTGAACTTTTGCATACCAAGGTGGTAAGCCAAAAGAACATTCTTCTTCGCTATCCTTTAAAGTTGTACTTAGAGTGAACTTCGAGGTTTCTCCGCGTAGGTGGACGGTCTGGTCGTAGGTGCAAAGAATTGAGGTAGTTCAGTCTCAATTGCCATTATTCGCTTTGTCCCGCTAAATCGATAAACTGTTTTAGTTAATAAAACCGTAATAGCAATTTAATCACGGACTTAAACGATGAAGATTTTATTTCTTCAAATTGCGTATAATTATGAAACTTTAGTATTCCAACTAAGTTTTATATCTTCAGGTCGAATACTAATATTCATATGGAGTAGAAATCGCACAAGTTTTAATCTCCAAACGAGTAATACAACAACGATGAAGTTTTTATGTTCTTCAAATCGTTGTACAAGTATGAACTTTAATATTCCAACGGTTTGTATGTCTTCAAGTCGAATATGAAATTTCACACTGAGTAGAAAACCATACTGAGTTTTAGTCTCCAAAACAAAATACAGATTAATCTAAAAATATAATTTCCTTAAGATTGTTAGTAATCAGACTCCAAAAAAAAACCCGATAGAATAATAAACATCAAAATAAACAAAATCAAAGGTTGAAAAAATAAGAATAATTTTTAAGAATATAATCGAGCCCACTTAGTTCAAAGTGTGTCCTTAAGGAAATTATTCCCTCACAAAGTCTCGATGTTGATGGAATATCCTCCCAGGATAGAGCGATTATCTTACTGCACAGTAGTACTCCAAACTACTGTGGCCGAACCACTCAACAAGAGTATATCACATGCACTGATTCGTGCGAGAAGAAGAAGATTTTGTAGTTCGAGAAAATTAGTAAGTAAAATTAAGAATCAAATGAATTTATAGCCATGGAAATCGTTTCGAAGGTTTGCAACCCTTACGAACAATCACTAAAGCGGTGGAAATTTTAAATGTGGAAAGAAACCGTGTCGCGGTCGAGCGGATCCGTACGGTCAGCGGTCGACCGGATCCGGCCGTGTCGAAAGTCACTAACGGGTAGGATTGGATAAGTTAATTAATTTAATTAAATAATAATTAATTAAATAATTAAAAATTAAAGAAAATTTGGTCCAAAAAGATTATCAATCAATAAGATCATTTGACCAAATCCAAATCCAAATCCAAATCCTAATCCTAATCCTAATCCTAATCCTAATCCTAATCCTAATCCAAGCCAAGTACAAAGCCGAGCCGAAAGTAGGCATTTGACGACGGCGTGATGGGATCCTTGCCCTCAACCCTTTTTATCGACAAGAAGGAGTAATTCTACATAAGTGAAGAACTTTTCTTTCCATCACCGATGTGGGACAACTCCACTTTTCTTTCCACTACCACGCGGGGACAACTCCCACTTTTTATTTCACTACCGATGTGGGATAAATGATTATTTTATAAACAAGAGGAACTCCTCCATTTCCCATTCAATCATCATTTAATCCCAACAATCCCCACATGAATGGGGAATGGCTATAAGATAAAGGAATGCTGACAAGTGTGTGATATACAAGCGAGAATTATTTGCGTGATCCGGATAAGTAGGTTTCACTTTGAACTTTCCGTAGTGAACTTATATCTGGATATACTCGATCAATCCAGAGATTTGATATTTTTGAACCGTCGAACTTTGTTGTATACCCAGACAACATAAGTCACACAATCAACCCTCAACCGTTTATGGTTCTTTACTGGTTGTGTTCGTTTACCATGCATGAACACTCCTGGTTTCATGAGTGTAGAACGGGCCTTCTTTGGCTATTCCCTTAAAGCGGCTTACACTTAACACTCCACATAGGTGATTTCTAAACATATGGTCCTATATCCACATTATCTGGTCATACTTGATTTAGATAATCATTAAAGAATCTTAATGCTTTATTAACTCATTAACAAGCCATAAGGTTTTATCCTTATTTCGAACATTGCTCTTCATCCGAAAATGGGTTGAGTTATTTGACAATGTTGAGCACCAGTCGATCAACTTTGTTTGATCTCCTTGAACCTAGCTCTCGGGATCTCCGACCAAGCTAGGTAGAGTTACGCCATGATGACTTGTCCTCGGCCTTAACCCCATTCCCATTGATGATCTACTAACCCCTCTCTAGATAAGCCTTTTGTGAGCGGATCACACGTTATCTTGACTTTACATAGTCAATCGTGATAACGCCACTAGAGGAGTTGTCTAACTCAGATGTGTCTTATGCGTATGTGGCCAGATTTTCCGCTATACATTACGCCCCCGGCCTCTACCTATTGTCATTGTCACACAATGTATATATAGGAGCCAAAGGTTTGGGCGGAATGGAATATCTTCTAAGAAATGCCGGAGCCATTGACCTTCTTCAACGCCTTGTCTAAAGCTATAAATTCAGATTCCGTTGTAGAGCGAGGCGTGCATATCTGCTTTGATGATTTCTAAGACACGATCCACCCCAATTGTGAAAACATAACCGCTCGTGGATTTAACTTCAAATGACCCTTATGATCCAATTTGCATCACTATATCCTTCGATCATGGCGGGATATTTGTTATAATGCAAAGCATAGTCTTGGGTGTGTTTTAAATACCCCAAGACTCGTTTCATTGCCATCGATGAGTTTGATTGGGATTACTCGTGAATCGACTACTTTGCTTATAACATGCTATATCCGGTCGGTACAATTCATAATATACATCAAACTTTCCAAAACTTCGTGCATAGTCCAATTGTGAGTCACTTTCACCTTTATTCTTTTGAAGTGCAAAACTTACATCAATTGGAGTTTTTACAACATTGAAATTTAAATACTTAAACTTGTCAAGTACTCTTTCAATATAATGAGACTGATAATGCTAGACCTTGTGGAGTTTTATGAATTACGATGCCTAAGATCAAATCAAAGAACTCCTAAGTCTTTCATATCAAATTTGCTAGCTAGCATACGCTCAGAGCATTTATATTGGTAATATCTCTACTCATTATCAACATGTCATCAACATATAAACAAACAATGACTTCATGATTTGGAGTATTTTTAATGTAAACACATTTGTCACACTCATTAATCTTAAATCCATTTGCCAACATTGTTTGGTCAAATTTCGCATGCCATTGATTGGGGGCTTGTTTAAGTCCATAAAGTGACTTAACAAGTTTGCACACTTTTCTTTTCTTTACCAGGAACCACAAAGCCCTCAAAGTTGTTCCATGTAAATTTCTTCCTCCAATTCTCCATTTAAGAAAATTTGTCTTGACATCCATTTGATGGATTTCAAGACCATATCTGGCCTTGAGTGCTACTAACAGAATAGATGTTATTCTTGTTAGGGTGGTATGTGTCAAAGTAACCGCCTTCTTTTTGTCTATAACCTTTGACCACAAGTCTTGCCTTATATTTGTCAATAGTGCCATCAACTTTCATTTTCCTTTTAAAAATCCATTTTGATCTTAAAGGTTTATTTCGGAGGAAAGATCACCAATTCCCATGTATGGTTGTTCAAAATTGATTCAATCTCACTATTAATGCCTCTTTCCAAAATCTTTGAATCGAAGAAGACATCGCCATTGCTTAAATGTTTGAGGCTCATTTTCAAGCAAGAATGTCACAAAATCTGGTCCAAAGGAAGTAGATGTCCTTTGGCGTTTGCCATACGCCTTGCATCCGCTTTACTTGGTGTATTTTCCTTTGGTTCTTCCCACGGATCGCTTAGATCTTTCACTTGACACTCACGTCGCTTTTATACTTAATAAATATTTTCAAAGAATTCAGCATTATACGATTCAATTCACCAGTATTTACATGAATTTGGGATTGTCCGATTGTGAACCAAAAACCGACAAGCTTTCTTTGTTTGTAGCATAACCAATAAAAAACACAATCCACGAGTTTTGGTCCGATTTTTTACCCTTTTGGGCAAAGGAACTTGGACCTTTGCTAAACACCCCACACTTTGAAATATTTCAAGTTGGGTTTTCTTCCTTTCCATAGTTCATATGGAATGATTGTGTTTGTTTCTGGGGCACCTGTTGAGTATTCGGTTGGTTTGTCAGAAGGATAGCTTCTCACAAGCTTTATGTGCAGGAACTTTTATTAGTAAGGCATTCATCATTTCCTTTAATGTTCGGTTTTTCCTTTCCGCAATTCCATTTGATTGTGGTGTGTAAGTGGCAATAGTTTGATGAATAATTCCATATTCTAAACATATCTACGCAAAGAGATTCAGTACTCTCCTCCCTATCACTTCTAATCATTTTTATCTTTTATTCAATTGATTTTCCACTTCATTTTGTATTGCTTAAATGCATCAATTGCTTCATCCTTACTATTAAGCAAATACACATAACAATATCGAGTGCAATCCAATAAAGTTATAAAATACTTTTCCCACCGCGAGATGGTATTGACTTCATACATCACATATATATGTGTGAATTAAGTCTAAAGGATTTGAATTTCTATCAATAGACTTATATGGATGTTTAACAAACTTAGATTAGACCTGATTTCACATTTAGATTTATTACACTCGAATTTAGGCAATACTTCTAAATTAATCAATTTTCGCAAGGTTTTGTAGTTGACATGTCCTAAACGAACATGCCATAAATTATTTGACTCGATAAGTAAAGACGGTGAATTCTTATTAATCATCCAACAACCATTACATTGAGTTTGAAAAGGCCCTCGGTGAGGTAGCCCTTTCCTATGAACAAATCATTCTTACTTATTACAATTTTCTCACTAACCAACACACATTTAAACCCGTTTTTGATGGTCAGAGTAGGTGAAACTAAATTCTTCAATTGTTGGAACGTGCATAACATTGTTGAGAGTCGACCTTGCCTTAAGTCATCTTGTAAGTATCTTCCCATATCCTTCAACTCGTCATTGCAAGATTTCCCATAAGCAAGACCTCTTCGGGTCCAGCTGAGCATAGGTTGCAAATGCTTCTTATGGCGCTAGAACATGTCGAGTGGCACCAGAATCAAGCCACCACTCCTTTGGGTTTCCAACCAAATTGCACTGATAGCATTGCACACAAATCATCCATATCATCATTCTTTTCCACCATATTGGCTTGTCCTTTTCCCTTGTTCTTTTAGAGACGCATAACTGGGGCTTTATACCTTTCCCACAATTAAAGCAGCTTGCCCTTGAACTTTTTTCTTGTTGGAATCCTTCTCCTTCCGTAAGGCCTCTTCCTTTTCTTGTTCTTTTTCAGAGCAACATCTTCAACGATGTTTGCCCCTTCAATTGGTGAAGTCTTACGGTACCTCTTCTCAGCGGTTTTGTTATCTTCCTCGATCTTGAGACGAATCACAAGATCTTCCAACTTCATTTCCTTTCTTTTGTGCTTAAGATAATTCTTGAAATCTTTCCATGAGGGCGGCAACTTCTCAATCATTGCAGCCACTTGGAACGCTTCATTTACTACCATACCTTCAGCAATAAGGTCATGGAAGATAAGTTGAATCTCTTGAACTTGGAAGATAAGTTGAATCTCTTGAACTTGGATTTCAACGGTTTTTCCATCCACCATTTTGTAGTCTAGGAATTTGGCAACCACAAACTTCTTCAAGCAAGCATCTTCAGTTTTGTACTTCTTTTCAAGTGCACTCCATAGTTCTTTGGAAGTCTCTCTGACCGTAGACGCTTGTACAAGTCATCTTCTAGGGCACTCAAAATGTAGCCTTTGCAAAAAAGTCACTGTTTCCAAGCCTCGGTGAACCATGAACTTTTGGTTGTCGGGCATGTCGGGCGATACGCAGAGGGTCCCGTTGGTGAACTTTGCATACCAAGGGTGGTAAGCCAAAGAACATTCTTTCATTGCCATCGCTTTAAAGTTGGCACCTGTGAACTTCGGCAGGTTTCTCACTGCCGGTGTGTACTGGTAGGAGTAAATCAGCCGTGCAAGATAAGAGGTAGTTCCAGCCTCACTGCCATTATTCGCTTGTCACAAATCGACAAACTGCTTTAGTTAATAAAACCAGAATAGCAATTTAATCACCAGCTGCACTTAAGCGATGAAGATTTTATTTCTTCAAATTCTGGTATAATTATGAAACTTTAGTATTCCAACGAAGTTTTTATATCTTGAGTCAGAATACTAATATTCATATGGAGTAGAAAAGCGCATAAGTTTTAATCTCCAAACCAGTAATACAACAACGATGATGAAGTTTTTTATGTTCTTCAAATCGTTGTACAAGTATGAACTTTAATATTCCAACGAAGTTTGTATGTCTTCAAGTCAGAATATGAAATTTCACACGGAGTAGAAAACCATACAGGTTTTAGTCTCCAAAACAAAATATAGATTAATCTAAAATATAATTTCCTTAAGATTGTTAGTAATGTCAGTACTCCAAAAAAACCAAGAAATAATAAACACCGAAAATAAACAAAATCAAGTGTTGAAAAAATAAGAATAATTTTTAAGAATATAATCGAGCCCACTTAGTTCAAAGTGTGTCCTTAAGGAAATTATTCCTCACGGTACTCGATGTTGATGGAATATCCCCTCCCAGGATAGAAACGATTATCTTACGAGTAATAGTAGTACTCAAACTCGGTAGCGGCGAACCACTCAACAAAGAGTATATCACAGCAGGAAATTGATTCGAGAAGAAGAAGAAGATTTTGTAGTTGAAAATTAGTAAGTAAAATTCTCAAGAATCAAATGAATTTATAGCCATGGAAGTATCTTGCTTTGAGAAGGTTTGCAACCCTTCTGAACAATCACTAAAACTGGTGGAAATTTTAAATGTGGGAAAGAAACCGGTCGCGGTCGGCGGATCCGCCGTAGTGGTCAGGGTCACTAACGGGTAGGATTGGATAAGTTAATTAATTAAATAATTAAAAATTAAAGAAAATTTGGTCCAAAAAGATTATCAATCAATCAGATCATTTGACCAAATCCAAATCCAAATCCAAATCCAAATCCAAATCCAAATCCAAATCCTAATCCTAATCCGGCCGAGCCGAAATAATAGAAGCCGAGCCCAAAGCGGCGAAAGCGGCGACGGAATGACGATGATTTTGCCAGGGGTCCTTGCCCCCTCAACCCTTTTACTGACAAGAAGGAGTAATTCTACTTATAAGTAGAAAAACTTTTCTTTCCACTACCGATGTGGGACAACTCCCACTTTTATTTCCACTACCGATGTGGGACAAATCCCACTTTTATTTCCACTACCGATGTGGGACAAATGATTATTTTATAGAGCAAGAGGGAACTCCCTCCATTTCCCATTCAATCTATCATTTAATCCCAACAGTTTAAAATAACCAAAATTCCTTTAAAGTTATTTACCAAAAAAGTAAAATAAAAAGTTTTACTAGGAGAATGAGTAATGTCAGAAACTAAATGGGGAGAGTCATTTCGCGCCATTATTTAATTATTTTACCCTATTTTAAAGAGTTGTGGGAAAACAACCTATTGAGAAGTTGGAGTTAATTTCTTGATGGATCATCATAAGACTTGTCTTGGCACAATTCATAGCGGATCACCAAAATTTAGTACAAAAATGTTACACCCCGTAACCCAGAACTAAGGTTGGACGTGAATCGTTAAGGTTTGAGTAGAAAAATTGAAGGTTTGGGAGTTTTGCAAAAATGGTCGACAGACCTACTTCGGGCACCCATAAATCCTTGATTAGTCGATAATTTGGAAAAGGTTCCTTAATGAAAGTTGTAGTACTTAGAAATACCTTTTCATTCATATAAATATCAGGCCAATTGGAGATCGTATCCAATTTACGATAGGACTGCCTTAGAGCCCGATTTCGTGAACTTCCGTTCAGAATTTGAGAAAATTTAAAACATCAAAGCTGTAGGTATTTAAAATACCTTTCCAATGGTAGGTCTCCCATACATAGAGTTATGCCAGTTTTACTGAAGGCAGTGTTGCGGCACCCTCGCGAGGGTGGCGCGAGCCAAAGCTCTCTCTGACAGATTTTTGCCTTTGTGCGGAACCCCTGCGACTCGAGGGTGCCGCGGGATTCGGAAATTTTCAATTTTTGCGTTTTATTTTATATTTAAGGTTGGGGTTATTTCCCCAACTTCCCCCAAACATGAAAAATAACCTAGAAGGAGATAGAACTTGTCCCAAGCCTCAAGAACACTTCAAGGTAAGTCCTAATGAAGATTATAAGTTGATTCCAATTTTCCAATACATTACTAACACGATTAAATCCTTCAAACTCATAGATAATTGATTGAGACTTGATTTTGGACGAAGAAACCCTAGAATCCAAATTCAAGAGAATTGAATGTCAAAAAGTAATACCTTCATCCTTTAATTGATGTTAGTGTTGTATGGGTGATTATAGATTATAAGTTCATGAGATATGAGTTGATGGGTTTGGTAGAAAAGTATGAACAATTATAGGTTTGGGTTGTTGATTGTTGATTATTGATTAAGGGCGTTGAATATCCTATAGGTGATGAGGATGATGACAATCGTAGTATTATGAGATGGTGTTATCATCTAGGAACATGGGAATGGATTGTTGGGTGTAGAAACACCATTAATAAGGATTGTGGAGCTTTATGTCCACCAAATGTTTGATAAAATGCCTAGAAGGCCAAAAGAAGAGTATTATTCCTAATATGAAATCTATTTAACTCGTATTGTTATAGATTAAAGTTGAATGGATTTATGAACGTTCTTTTAAGCTCAAAATCTAGAAATTAAGGTATGTGAGGCTAACTCTCTACATTTGGGAATGTTTATAATTCTCTCTACGCCTCATTCTTTATAATTATTACGAATTGCCTCAGAAAGTCGATATGCCTTAGTTCCATGAATAGTTGTAGAACTTCTATTCTCTAGATGACATAGTTTCATAATTTATTCATGACTGTCATTCTGAATGTCGTGAACTCAGTACGTAATCAGTATAGACTCGTGTTCGATATCCATGAGTCTCAGTCATGAAAACTCAGTAAATTATGGTTAGTCAATGTTTTACACTCCATAATATGTTCATGAATACATGTTTCAGCTCCGTATTATTCAGTATTATGTAATTCAATATGATTCAGTAGTTCAGTATCATGTATTATAGTATGATCTCAGTTCCTTATTTCAGATTCATGAATGTTGAACACATGTATTTGGGCCCGATGTTGTAGTTTATGCTTTATGCATTTTTGGGCTCGAGGGCCATAATTTATGCTTTATGCATCTTTGGGCTTGAGGTCGTAGTTATGTATACGTATACTTAGGCCTGAGGCCGTAGCTTGTGCACTTATGTTGAGCCTGAGGTCCTAGCTTATTTATTCAAATAAACAGGTGGTTCTTCGTTCAGGATACATAGTACTTATGTTTAGTTTTAGTTTCAGTTTCAGTTATAGTTTTTTTCAGTATCATATTTATTCTTGTTTATTGTTTGGGGTTGCCCCTATCCCAAGCACCCTACAACACTTTATTCTTTCAGTTGGTTTTACATATTAGTGCAATTCAAATGTACAAACATTCTTTTTTCCCGGGGCCTGCACTTCACGGTGCAGGTAATGACTTACGACTTTCAAGATGACGCATCTGCACGTTAGGATCTCTGGTATCAGCTGAGTTAGTGAGCCCCAACCTTTCGGGGCCTTATCATTTTTTGCAGTCTTTATAGTTATTACAAATAGTTAGGTATGCCAGGGGTCTTGTCCCGGCAACAGTCAGTTACAATACTTCATCAGAGGCTTCATAAATTATGTCAGTAGTCAGACAGAGTCACATGCATTATGTTATCTTGTTGACTACAGTACTTATCTTTCAGACTTTGTTCAGTATTCTGCATTTTCTATTAATTATTCAGTTAGACCTTAGTAGATCAGCATGAAGGATGACTTTTGTCGAAAACGTGTAGCGGAGTAATATTTCTTAGGGTATTTTGTAAGGAAGTGGATTTGGATAGATCAATTCCCGCTATTAGAAAGGGGAAAATTGGTATATGACGTGTTTGACATGATAAGGTTACAGTTGGTACGAGAGTGGATTTCGTCTTTGGTCATGAAAAGTTAAGTTGAACTTCGATGTGACTATATGGTAATGGGTTGTGGGTTCTTTCAGGAAAGTGGTTATTGGTTCTAGATCAGAAAGTAATGCTTCTTGTGACGAGTGGAGACTTAAGATATTGGGCAACGGTGGTCCTGGTCCTTCAGTAAAGGGTATGTTCACCGAGTCTTCATGTTTAGAGGAATGATAAGAATATCGTGGGATCAAAAGCTAGTGATTTGAGAGTTATTTTGCGGTCATACATGGTAGGGTAGACTTAAAGGTTCAGTGTTGAGTTGGTATGTTGGGTTATGTTGTGGGCCAATGGGAGTCAGTGGTTGACTAGTAAGAATGACTCTAGTGTTGGATAAGTGCGAAGTTTTAGCACTCAAGGAGCTAACGGGTGATGCATATAATATTGGATTAGGGTTGAGAGTCTTGTACTTGTTGTGTAAGGTTCAGCTAGTTCCTGCTACTACTGGTGTGCTACTTGGTTAAGTGATCGGTTGAAGGAGATAATCGTGTGAATGGTTAGAGGTGTTCTAGTTAGACAATTAGGATGTTCGAAGTGGTAAATCAATGATGGGGTTAAGATTAATTCGATTTGTAGAGAATAATTTGGAATTTGCGTTAAGGGAATTTGAGCAAAGGCACCTTGGTGGAGATACATGAGGACATTAGTAGGAAAATATTCGATTTTAGAGTTGAGTGGGTTTGCGAAATGGTTAGACGGTGACGATGATTGTGATTTCATTAGAATTGGGGAATTGAATAGTCTAGAAAGAGTATAGCTGATCGAGAATCGGTAAAAATACGGTATATCTTTGGGATTACTTGGTCATTTTGGGTTGTGGTATTGTTGTCTTGCTTATTTTATACAAGGTGTGATTGTTGAGTATGTTTAATGAAGGGAGACCACATAAATAGACTAAGTGATATGATGAAGTTCAGTGGTGATTTGTGATCAGTGATTAGTAAGAAGCAAATTTCAGGTAATCGAAATGTTAAGGCTTATAGGAGTAGCCTGTGTGGTGCATTGTTGGGAAGTTTCGTAACACTCTTCAGTGTATGAGTTATTGTGATTTAAGGAAAAGGAATTATAGAAATCCCTATTATGTGGAGGCTAGAGTTATATTTTTTAGATAAGATCGTATTTGTGGTAGTGCATTATGTTGCAAGTAATATTGATTGGATAGCTTGGGTGAGCACTTTTGGATGTTAAGGACTTGGGAGTAGTTGCGTGAGACTTAGAGCAGTAGTTGTAAGTTTAATACTTTTGGAATTGTTATGGTATATCGAGGTGTTACAATGGGAGATTTGATGGTTTAAGGGGTATTATACGAGGCTACAGATTTTGCATCAAAAAATTTGGGGTTGTATCAGATTTGCATATTGGGTAGAAGTTAAGAATCATGAACATTGCATGCATAAGGTATAGTTCTTTGGTACTAAGTGACAACTTCGATAGGACTGAGCTTTTGGAGTCGAGAGTAACTGACATGATCGATTTTGTATGAGGATGAGATTGGAATTGGCCACCACAGATGTGTGGTAGTACTGTGATTAATTTCAGGAAGTTAGAGTCAGTTCGAGCGACTATTTGTAGTATTCAGGGGTTGTGTATTCATTTCGGATCAGAATTGTTCGAATAGAGCTTGATGGATTATGTTTATATTTCCAGGAGGTACTATGGTGGCGATAGGTCTCTAGAGTGATCAGATGGTGTCTTACGGACTTGACTCGGTGAGGTATTCTATGGTATGCTTCCGGTATTGTGATTTGAAGGTTTAAGAAGACTTGAAACTAGTGAAGTCATGAGTAGATCAGCTTGGTGGAGTTGCTACGATAAAGCAAGAATTTCTTTATGGCAAGAGTAAGTCACGGTTTCGGGCTTGCGCTTATGTGTTTCTAAGAAATTGTGGTGCGAATGACCGTTGTAGAAGGGTCAAAGAAAGGTTAGCGGAATCAGAATATTTTATTGGTTCATAGTGGGCTATGATGGTGTCTATATCTAAATGATTGTATCATTTTGATGAATGGTTGTGGGACCTATCGATCGCGTTCATAGGTATGGTTATATCGAATCAGATAATTCTAGCAAAAGCAGTTCTTATATTCGAGAATCAGTGATGAGAGAAATTTGAGTATGGAAATATGGAAATTGGGCCTTTTAGCCAAGTTAGAGAAAGTTTTGACCGATAAGGTGATCAAGTAGTGATTTGGCATACTTCATGTTATGGAGGCTTCTGTGTTATTATATTAAGGATGTCCTGGTTACCATCAGCGTTCGTACTCTAGTTCTTTGTTCGAGTACGAACGATTGTTTAATTGATATCTAATATAATGACTCATTTAGTCGTTATTGTGCTTTTGACACGTTTACCCTCGTTGACCTTTCCTCGAGTACCATTAGTATGATTTTGACCCGCTGGGATGGGTGACATAGTTTCCGAAGTAGTCGAGCGAGTTTTATGGTGACTTCTAGAATTAGAACCTTTAAGTGAAAACGTGTTGATCAATAGTTGACTTTTGGGTAAACAAGTCTTTTTTAGAATTTCATTGATTCCGTGAGGTCTGGAGGGTCGTTTATGACTTGGTGGGGTGGTTATTTCAATTCTCGAGACACTCAGGAGCTTTTTGGTAATTGGTTGGGAAGTTGGTTTTTGGTTGTTGGGGGCTGACTCGATAAAGTAGACCTCCGATGGAAATTCTGAGATCACAGATGAGTCCTTAGCGTGTTTTTATGTGTGTATACATATTTGGGTTTTGTTATTTGGCTTCCAAATGATTTTCGAGGGTTGAGTCGAAGTCGGGGAGAAAATAGCAAAATCTGGTCTCTGCTGACTAGTTTTGTTATTCGCGAGCCATGTGTGGCGTTCGCAATGGAGCTCGTGATCCTTATTCGCATTCACGATAAGCCTATCGCGATCACAAAGGCTTAGTGATGGGTCGGGTCGGAGAAAGCTCCGCGATCGTGAGGTTGGGCCCACGATTGCTGATGAGGTACTATTCAGCGGGGTTTTTTAACCCCAAAAATGATTTAGACATTTCATTCTCCATTTTTGGGACTTGTAAGTTCGACCTATGGGGATTTTTGGAGGATTTTCAAGATACATCATTTGGATAAACTTCTAATCTTGCTCTTGTGATTATTTCATTAATTAGTGAAGATTTTTATGCTAGATATAATGATTTGGATTTGAGATTTTGAGGAAGAATAAACCCATAGACTTGAACTTAGACCTTCTTCAATTAATCATGAATTAGTGGATGGATTTCACTCATTTTTGGTATCTAGACTCCACAGGTAATGGGTAAACAGATTTTGCACTAAATTTTCTATGTTGCCCTTCGTGGCTCGGAATCCTATTTTGAGTGACTCTTTGAGTTCAGATTCAAAGTATGTTAATATGAGTATCATTGGATTCGTATGACTTCCTAGAATAATATTATGACCTTATTGAACCCGATTTTCCTATTAAATGATTATTTTGCCCTTTGAGGTGGGGAATGGATTTTTGAACTAACTTTTCTACCCGAATTTCTTCTAAGACTATTATGGGTATCCTTCGAATCTTGTTTTAACGTAAAATTTGTAATTGTTAGACTTTGCTTATTCTGAGACATTTCAGAAGAAGAAAGCTCGAGTTGGATATTTTGTGGCGCCTATTCGGCCTTTCATGTAGGTTACGACTTACCTTATGGTTAGACTTCGATTAGCAAATCGTATATATAGTTAGTTACTGTCGAAGAAAGCATGTACGCCTTCGGGTATGAAGTTGGGATGGATTACTTAGATTTGATATTGCTGACTGATTTGTGGGCTTGTTGTCTCTTTGTGATTATTGGCTTGCGACCTCTTTGTGATTATTGGCTTGTTGCCTAGTGTTTGATATTAGATTTGCACTTAATTTCCATATCGTGATTGTGAATAGTTGTTTATTACTTATCTTGATATTATCATGGATAGAAGAAATGATTGGATTTGATATTGATATTATGATATGTGTCCATGTATGGCATGATTGGATTGATATTACTCACTTGATATTATTATTTGTATTTTCATTCATCTCTCTCTTTATATCTCACTTTCATCGGAAATGAAAGGTGTTAAACCCCATAGTTTCGTGTTCCGACATGACGTTTATAGGATACCGATATTCCAGAAAAAGGTACGGCCTTACTAAAGGGTAATGAAGGTTTACGACTTGAGTATGGAAGTTTTGAAGTGTGTGGAATCTAAACGGATCAAAGAAAATATATTTCGACGAAATCAGAAAATGGTGTGTTTTGACGATCGAGTTGACGGACCGTCAAAATTCTTTGAGATATTAAAATCTCAGAAGGCAATTTTAAGGACTGTCAACATGGTTGACGGACCATCAATTCCACCGTCAAATTGTGGCGGTGGAAATTTTGTGACGGGTGTATAATCGGGTCTTGTGATTTTCTTGTCATTTTTTATCCCAAACAGACCTAGACCTCTTCCCAAACTCTCTCCAAGATCCTAAATCCTCCTAAGAGCAATTCAAAGGCCGATTGCGTAAGATTAACGCTATTGATCCCGTGATAATCATAAGAACTATGTTTGGGGAAAGTTGTTGTTTTGAGAAGGCTTTGATGCGTTGAGGTAATATTCACCTACCTCCATCTATGTTTATGGTTAATTGGTGATTTGGAGGAAGTTATGAAAAAATTTACATGATCAAAACTTCACAAAATTTGTGAAATCTTTGTAATATGAATTGTTGGGATGTTTCACTCTAAGTATGAGTTGAATTGAATGATGGAATTCATTGTGTATATTATGGATTAAGGAAAGTATGGTTTAAGGAATTGTGAGGCTGAATCACATAAGATTTCTCGTATAAGAAAAGCTTAAGGAATCATATATGCTAGAATTTTTGAAAAAAACCTAACTGGGTTTTTATGGAAATTATATTTTTGGATTAGAGCTGTGAGATTGAATTATATGAGAATTATTTGTAAAGAAATTTAAGAATACAAGGTATTCGAAGTTGTCGATAAGATACCTACATGAATCTTTATATGGAATTTGAATTCAATATTGATATCATTTTTTATCTGATATTGATAATCACCCGTATGAAGTGTGAGTACTTGTAGCACGATCGTTGCGACAAGAACCAGGTACGTAAGGCTCATTCCTTTCTTTTTGGCATGATCTACATTGAAACAACTATAACGATATGAAATCCGATAAGAACTCTACTCCGAAGTCCCTAAGGAAGTATCTGTGATTTTCCTTTAAATGTGTTGTGACATATTTCTCATCTATCATTGAGATAACATCCTCATCCCTATGGCACTCTTTTGATGTCAATATAAGTCGGTTCCTTATTAATTCCAACCAGTTAATCTAATAAGGTGGTCTATGAGTCATACATGAAAGAGTAACATATGATGTGCTAACCATCATAAGGGAGTCGGAGGTGCAACGATCTTACGTCACTCCGACAAGTTTAAAGAGTATTCGATAATTCTTAGAGAGGTCATTATATACATGCATTGTACATCTATATTTTCCTCAGAGGCCTATGGCGTTATATACATGATTATACATATATGAGATTAATGATATTGCTCATAGAGACTTATGGCGCTATTGCACGGTTTATACAGATATGATATTAATAGTACTGTCCACAGAGGCCTATGGCATTATATACGCGATTATATTTCATTTATGCATATTATTCCCCATAAAGGCACTCAGAGTACATGTTGTCTCCTTATTGCTCCATTTTACAATTATGTATTTCAGTTACAGTTTGAGCTCATGCTTTATTTACAACATTGTACTTATTTATAGTTTCAGTCTCACATATTCAGTACATCTTTCGTACTGATGTCTCTTTTCGGGGACACTGTGTTTCATGCTCATAGGTACAGATAATGATGCAGACTCAACTCAGCTAAAGGTTGTCACACTCCTTTCTTTCGGAGTTGTTTAGTGAGCTGATAGGTATGATGGATACGTGTATGTTAGTTGGGTATGGCAGGGCCCTGTCCTAACTAGTTGTTGTTAGTATACGCTTTAGAGGTTTGTAGACAGTGCTATTATGTGTGATAGTCGTGTATGGCCTTATCAGCCTCTCCAGTAGATATATTATGTTTATGTCAGTCTCGTCGGCCTATGAGTTATCGTGTGTCTCCCAGGTATCAGTATCGGTACTCTCGGGCCTTATGGCACCGGGTGCCAGCCACACCCTCATGGTTAAGGTGTGACAAAGTGGTATCAGAGCAGGTCAGTCCTAGACATATCTACAAGTCGTGACTAGTAGAGTCTTGCTTATGGGTGTGTTGCGCACCACACTTACAAACAGGAGGCTACAAGACATTTAGGATGTTACTTTTTTTGAAAATTTGGATCGTGCCTTAGAAGCGAAGGCGTAAGTAACTAAACTCCGATCTTTTCATCTCAATCTTCCTTTTCAGTAATGTCGAGATTCAAGAGAAGTATTGATAACAAAAATTGGGTTAGAAATGCGAGCGAAGGTACTAGCCGACAGACACCCGTTAATATAGATCCGAGGGATATAAGGTCACCAGACTGGAATGTAAATTATTCAATGGAATAAGATCCGTCCATGGATGAGAAAATATATATGAAGGAAGATCCATCCGAGGATTCATCTATGGAAGAGGACCCATCTGAGATTTCAGAGGAATCACCCTTTCGAGTGCCATCGATTCCAATGGTAGTGCTAGATTATAGGAATGCTCGTACAATACAGAGGACATCAGCGCAGCGGTCATTTTCATTTGGGTTGGGTGTGAGTGGTCCTGTGTATGCAACAACACCCTCAGTTATCTTCCCAGAGCAAGTTCATGTTCAGATGCCCCCATAGGATAAACCTTTAGAGAGATTGAGAAGTTTAATATCGTGGAAGTCAGTAAATGAAGGTTATTCCCTGACAAATAGAAGCGAGGAAGAAGTAGCTAGTAGACAGATCGGAAGGTTTGAGATGGACGCAGGTGCTGAAGAATTGATATTGAGAGAGGCGTCAGATCGAAGTTCCCGATACTCAGACAAGCCCAATAAGGTGTTGGGAGTAGTAGACCCCGTTGTCAGCAATGTGGAATGAGGCATGACGGAGCATGCTTATCCGATATCAAGCTATGTTCTGGATGTGGAGCTTTCGGCCATAGGACTAGAGAATGCCCCGAGAGATTTCAGTCATTGTGCCATCAGTGTGGACAGGTGCATTACGGGTCATGCCCAGGTGACCTGGAGGGATGTTACTAGTATGAGAGCAAGATTCATATAGTATACAAATGTCTGAGGTTGAGTTAGGGAGATTAATCGGTCTCGATGTTACTGAAAATCACGCCATCAATCAAGTATGTTGATAATTTTATTACGAATAGTTGTGTTTATACCTATGATCGGTCAATTATTTTTGATATAGTAAGTATGTTATATAAGGCATATGTAGACCGTGAATCGATGAGAGAAAATGGAATATGGTAAATGAAATTATAGCTATGTTCAGAGTTTTAAGCAAGATTGTTTAGGAATTAACCCTTTACTGACTATATACCTACCTAACACCCTTAGATCTTGTAGCGTGCGCAATACTGGGACACAGAGAGTAATGAACGTGCGACTTAAAAAGGGGGATTCACGAGTCTAAAAAATTTAGGGAAACCCCAGAAGAGTAACAAAGAAAATAGATTTTCAGGAATAAGTCACTTGAAGCTTTGTTAAGAAGATAGTTGAAGGAAGAAAAGGACGCAAAAAGTTATATGTGAACTAGTAACCCCAATCCTTTCATAAGGGTAAACCATTTAGAAAGAATCGTCGAACGGGATGAGATTTGTTAATTAAAGGCAAGCAATACACCTTCTTCATCATGAAGGAAGACATGATTCTCGACATTAAGTGGAAATAATTTGCGATAAAAGTATGATTAACAGAGAAACGATGATAATGGTAAATGGATATTTGATGGACACAAGTAAAAGAGTTATGACAACTTAACAAAGTCGAAGAATATATCTCACCCAAATAGATTAGGGGAAAATCGAAAATAGTAAGGACGACGATAAGGGAATTGGAGTGAGATTTCCAGGTAACAAGAATACCAGTAAAGGATAAGGGTATAAGTAAAGGAGTGTCATTTAAGTTTCTAGAGCTAAAGATTTAGATTACGACGTCTATAAGTGAAGATACCGGAAGTATGCTAAGATGAGAAATCTTTGAAGGAATTCCAATAGGTAATATCTAAGTCAATTGAGTGAGCGACGGAAAGAAAGGATTCTAATACCAATTCAGGGGAAGAAGCCAGAATCAACAATAAGGATTGAGTCTAGTTACGATCCAAATTTGAACATGTCAAACCATAGTCCCGCCGTGAATATCGATAAGATATCTAAGGATATATGAGTGACAGTAAGGACAAACAAATCCGATGTGAGTATATGATGAGGTAATTAAGAATAGCCTAATACAAGCGGTAAGAAAAATAACTAAAGTATAAGAACAAGGAAGCAAGAAGTGAACGAATAGGTGATGACAACACTTTGACTGCTGAATGAACTGGGGACCTCACAAGAATAATAATACTATGATCATAAACTTAAGAACGTCATAACAAAGGAAGACAAATCTAGGAACAAAGATGACAACATTGTCTAAAATACGGTAAGTACGAGGGAAACCCGATAGATCAACACCTTGCAAAAGTAAAACCCTTCAGTGAATAAGGAGAGGGGATGACTTCTAGCATGAATGATATTGGAAGATAACATAAATGTGTCAAGGTTTGCTTTGAGGAAACAAGTGCATAAGAAGTACCTAACAAACGAAGGACCATAAAAATCTCATAGTTATAAGAAGTAAATGTGCGCTCCTATCATGAATGAAATGTTAATTATGAAAGAACATAAGTCCGGAGTCAGTAAATATGGCAGATACTCAAGAAAAGAAGTCGACAAAGAAGAAATTACGATGGACGGGAAAGAACATATTGCTTTCAGTATTTAAGGGAAATGGAGGATAAATAAATTAATCAGGTGATGACACAAGTCGAGAAAGGATAATCGAATAAATATTGAGTATAATTATGGAATAATGAGTCTACCTTGGAATACCTAGCATCGCCAAATAAGTATATGAACTCGAGACATTGTGAGAAGCAAGAAGATCGGAGGTAAAGAGCAGGAAAACAATGGACCATAGGATTGTGTACCGTTGAACAGCGGGAGTCACAGAGAAAAAAAAACTCCAAAGAAGTGACAAGTGGCCAACTATAATAGAAACTGGGTGATACCCCCTTGGAGCTATAAGCAAACGAAATATTTCTTATATTGGGAATCAAGAAGCGTCGAGACAAAACATTCTATCTAAAGTCCTTGAAAATATCATGAGGTAGAGTAAGGATAATAATGGGAACCTATCAAGATCCAAGTATTAAGAGTATCAATGGCAGCATCTGAAGAAGAATTGCTTTTGAAGTGGAGATATTATGTGCGGATTATTAAGAAAATCGGGGATCTTTAAAAATCATTGTGTAATAGGAAAAATTAATGCCAAAGTGACTCGTCAGTCTGCGCGGTAATGATTCTGATTATACAATTAAGGTTTCGTCAAAAGGTTTATTTTGAAGACTATCTCAAGCCATTATACGATCGCTCATAAAGACTACCAACTAATAAGAGGACTGGTTTAAAAGAAGCCCTGAGTATTCCGAATTTCCATTGTCCCGTCCTAAATGAAGATTTCAAGTCAGACTACTAGACCCAAGCCGAGGGTGAACGTACAGAGTTTGGGAGAAATTTGAACTAAGGATTGATGACTAGTAAGAGATATATTGTCAGATCGACAAATAAAGGATTATACACGGCAAAACAATAGAACTCTTCTCGATGTCACAATAAAAGGAAGGAACCGGAAGTAAGGATACTAAATTTAAGGAAATAAGTATAAGGAAATGCTTAGATCAACAGGTTCAATTTAACAAGAAAGGAAGATTTCATCTACATGTATCCAAGATCATAATACCGAATTCAGTTGGGAAAGGTAGTAACCAACAAGAAGAACCTCATCATAATTGGAGACGTTTATTAAAGAGGTACTCCAAAATAAAAAGGGAAAAGATGATGTTTTGACGAAGGAAGTTTTTGGACCTGTAGGCTGCTTAAAACTTATGTACCGTATAAGGACACTATCGAGAAGGTAAGAAGAAAAGTAGAAGAAAAGTAGAAGAAAAGTGAATTCGAATAACTCTACTACTTTTACATTTCCGACATTGACAATTATCGTGCCACAACCTTTTATCATAATCTTGTGCTTCGTGCCTATGAACTCAGTTATCTAAACTTTATCATAAGATGAACACTATGGAAAAGAAGAATGCAACCCGAATATCATAATACAACGGCTTAGACAAAGTACAATCGTAGTATAATGTTCATCTTATGATAAAGTTTAGATATCTGAGTTCATAGGCAAGGAGAGGTATAACTGTGTGAATGTTGAGAATATATCAATAATATATATCAAAGGTAGGACGAGATAGTCCTTAATCCGCAAGAACTATGTCAAGAAAGGTCACTGAAACCTAAGAAATTACTCTACTAGAATGATTCATATTTTCCATTAGTATTCGTGCGATATAACCCCTCTATTCTTGTTCAGTTTATCGAAGATGGATCATGTATCTTTTATATTGGAGCAAGTGTATCAAGTGCAGCTCGGATGTTAGCAAAAGGATATTAAGGTAAGTTATGGTTGAACTCCCGTTATTTTGATATTATGTTGCCTTGTGTGGCATTGGATATATATTTAGAGAGTTAGAATATTTTAAACATACACGAACAAATGTACCTAAGTGTGGAAGGATGTTACACCCCGTAGTTTCGTGTTCCGTCGTGACGTTGATAGGATACTAATGTTCCAGGGAAAAAGTACGGCTTTAAGAAAGGGTAATGAAGATTTACGACTTGAGTATGGAAGTTTTGGAGTGTGTGGAAGCTAAACAGATCAAAAGAAATATGTTTCGACGAAATTAGAAAACAGTGCGTTTTGACGGTAGAGTTGACGGATCGTCAAAGTGCATTAACGACACGTCAAATTGCAGACTGAACCATCAAAATTCTCTGAGATTTTGAAATCTCATAAGGTAAGTTGACGACCATATTGACGGACCATCAAATTGCTGCGGTGGAAATTTTGTGACTGGTTTATAATCGGGTCTTGTGATTTTCTTGCCATTTTTTATCCCAAACAGACCTAGACCTCTTCCCAAACTCTCTCCAAGATCCCAAATCCTCCTAAGAGCAATTCAAATGTCAATTACATAAGATTAACGCTATTGATCCCGTGATAATCATAAGAACTATCTTCTCTGTATTGAATTAGGTTTGGAAACCCTCAAATTTGGGGCAAGTTGTCTTTTGAAAAGGCTTTGATAAGTTGAGGTAAGATTCACCCTCCTCCGTCTATGTTTATGGTTAATTGATGATTTGGAGGAAGTTATGAAAATGTTTTCATGATTAAAACTTAGCAAAATTTGTGAAATCTTAGTAATATGAATTGTTGGGTTGTTTCACTCGAAGTATGAGTTGAATTGAATGATGGAATTAATTGCGTATGTTATCGATTAAGGAAAGTACGGTTTAAGAAATTATGAGGCTGAATCACATAAGACTTCTCGTATAAGAAAAGCCTAAGGAGTCATATATGCTAGAATTATTAAAGAACACCTAACTGAGTTTTTATAGAAATTGTATTTTTGAATTGGAGTCGTGAGATTGAATTATATGAGAATTATTTGTAAAGAAATTTAAGAATTCAGGTATTTGAAGTTGTTGATAAGATACCTACATGGATCTTTCTATGGAATTTGGATTCAATATTGATACCAATTTTTATCTGATATAGATAATCACCCGTATGAAGTGTGAGTACTTGTAGGACAATCGTTGCGACAAGAACCAGGTACGTAAGGCTCATTCCTTTCTTTTTGGCATGATCTACATTGAAACAACTATAACTAGATGAAATCTGATAAGAACTCTACTCTAAAGTCCCTAATGAAGTATCTGTGATTTTTCTTTAAATGTGTTGTGACATATTTTCCCATATATCATTGAGATAGCATCCTGGCACTCTTTTGATGTCAACAGAAGTCGATTCCTTATTGTTTTCTGCCAGTTAATCTAATAAGGTGATTTATGGGTCATATAGAGTCATTGAAAGAGTAACAAATGATGTGCTAACCCTCATAAGGGAGTCAAAGGTGCAACGACCTTACATCACTTCAACAAGTTCAAATAGTATTCGTATAATCCTTAGAGAGGTCATTATATGCATGCATTAAACATTTATCTTGCTCTTAGAGGTCTATGGCATTATATACGCGATTATGCATATATGAGATTAATGATATTGCCCCTAGAGGCCTATGAAACTATTGCGCAGATTATACAGATATGATATTAATAGTACTTCCCAAAAAGGCCTATGGCATTATATACGCGATTATATTTCATTTATGCATATTAAGGCCCATATAGGCATTCAGAGAATAGGTTGTCTTCCCGTTGCTCCATTTTACTGTTATGTATTTCAGTTACAGTTTCAACTCATGCTTTATTTACAACATTATACTTATATACAGTTTTAGCCTTACATATTCAGTACATCTTTCGTCCTGATGTCCCTTTCTGGGTACACTATATTTTATACTCGCAGGTACAGATAGTGATGCAGATGATTTCCTCATAGTAATTGGCTTGACTCAGCTAAAGGTTGTCACACTCCTTTCTTCCGGAGCTGTTTAGTGAGCTGATAGGTATGATGGATATGCATATGTATATAGTTGGATATGGTGGGGCTCTGTCCCGACCAATTGTTGTCAGTATACTCTTTAGAGGCTTGTAGATAGTGGCATTATGTGTGATGGTCATGTGTGGCCTTGTCGGCCTCTCCAGTAGATATATTATATTTATGTCGGCCTCGTCGGCCCATGAGTTATCGTGTGTCTCTTAAGCAAGATTGGTACTCTCGAGCCTTAGAGCGTTGGGTGCCAGCTACCCCCTCCCCCAAGGTTGGGGTGTGATAGAAGGATAATGAAAATAGCTTGAAATTATGAAGTGTACTTTATGACATGTGTAATTGATATCATGTATTGCATACATTCTCATTTCATATTTTGATTTGTTATGAACTGTAATTGGAAATGATGATAGGTGAGAGAATGTAGCCTCCGAGGTCCTTGCTAGAGAGCGTAAAAAAGAGATGAGTGTCTGATGCCCGAGGTCTTTACCGAGATTGTGAGAGAGTCCGATGCCCGAGGTCTTTACCGGGACCTTGAGAGTGTTCGATGCCCGAGGTCTTTGTTGGAATTATGAGAGTGATACATGGACTTTGTGGGTCCCTCATGGGTCATGGCTGTTGGGATGATGATATATTCCGCCTGGAGCATGTATGTACGATATGAGATAGTTGGCCAGTGCATTGCATCACATATAAATTCATATTATATCCACTCATATCTCTGATTCTGGTTCTTGTTTTCATTGTGTTGTGTGATTCGGTTCAATCTTGATTCCTAAATTGTTAATTTACTTAAGATGGTGTTTGCTTGTTAATCTATTACTTAGATACTTTATGGATTCGAGGACTAGAGATTTTGTCTAGGCTATGATTGTAGACTACTGAGATCTAGTGTAATTCATCTTACTACAAATCTTACATGGGTGTACTTAATAATTATTTCATTTTCGTATCTCTTTGATTCTGATTGGATTTTCTATACTTTGGCTGATTATTCCTGGACTATGATATTACTTGTACTTGATTGCGAGCATGTCTACTCTTCAGTTTCTTTCTTATATATATGTTAGATAACTGTTTGTCGACCTATGATACCTACCAGTACATAGTGTTTGTACTGACACTACTCTTTCTATACCCTTTTCGGGGTATAGAGTTGTTGCAAGAACTTCAGCAAGGTTCGATTAGCCTTCAAGGATCTCGTAGAGTTCATCTAGATTTTCTGTTTAACTTTCATTCTAAACAGAAGTTGTATTTAGATTGTGGTTGTATCTTTTATTCCAATTGTATGCTTAGAAGCTCTTATACTATTCAGATTAGATTGCTCGGGTAATGATGTATTCCGCATTTTCATATATCTATTGTTTTCTTACTTTTATTGTTCTTGTTATTTATTTATGTTGTCGGATGAATCTGTAAGGGACGGGTTCACCTACCAGGTGGGAAAGGGTAGGTGCCCGCACGATCCATGATTTGAGTCGTGACAAGGAGATCATGTGTCAAACACACAACGACTTCCTTGAGTTGTAAACTATTTTATGGCCTTGTTGGTGAATTTGTAAGAATTGTTTAAGTGTTTTGTGGATGTTTAAGTAGTTAGATGTTCTAGACTAACTTAATTTGGACTAGTTTAATATTTTGTAATTGGTGTGAAGGTTGAAGTAGTTTAATGTCATTTGTGAATGTTTTGGTTATACTTTGAAGTAGTTTATAGTTGAATTTGATGTAGTATGTATTGTTGAATGTTAGTATATGTTGTTGTTGTTGTTTGGTGAATTGTTGGCAGCTATTAGAGTTGAATTTAGTTGAATATATAAATTGTTTTGAATTTGGCAGGTGGGCAACTTCAATATTAGCCAGGTTCTGCAGTTTTTTTCTGCAGAAAACCGACCTCATGAGTTAAGTAGATTTTCAGAAATTCAACCCTACTGACCTCATAATTTTCCAGAAATTCTAAATTACCTACCTCGTGAGGTCGGTAAATTTCTAAAATTCAAACATATTGACCTCATGATGTCAGTACATTTCCAGAAATGCAACCCTATTGACCTCATGAGATCGGTAATTATGAATTTCTGGAAAATTATTGACCTCATGAGGTCGGTATGGTTGAATTTCTGGAAATTTACCTACTTCATGAGGTCGGTTCTTTTAATTATTTTAAAAAAAATTAGACATTACCGACCTCATGAGGTCGGTAAATGATTTATTATTAATTAATTTATCAACGTCATGAGGTCGATGATATATTTATTTTAAAAAATAATAATAAAGCTACCGACCTCATTTGGTCAGTAAGTTTAATAAATATTTAGCTCGTCTAAAAAATTTACCAACCCACTTATGGCCTACCTACACCTGAGGTCGGTTTTGAGGTAGGTAAATGAGATTTAACTACCTCATGAGGTCGGTAATTGAGGTAGGTAAAAATAATTTTTTTAGTAGTGTCATTCCTCTTGTATCCATCAAAATTGGTCAGGTTCTCCTGCTTGGATTTCACAAATTGGTACCTTTAAGAGTTCTCTACTTCGATCATATGCTTTAGATTCTTGCCTCAACTGGATGGACTATTGTGTTGTGTAATGTAACTCAATGTCTCTTGGTTCATTTTTTGTCCAAGTTTATTTATATCCTTTCTATTCCAATTGGATAATTTTGTTCGAAGCTACTTTCAGTTTTGAAAATGGGTTCTTTGTTCTTGAAAAACTTTTGTGTGAAATCTTAACGGTTAAACTGATAACTGAACTGATAACGATCAACAAACCGATTAACCAATAATCCAGTAGCTGATATCTTAACGGTTTAATATGTCTACAAACCGATGACCGATAAGTTTAACCGATAACGTTCAAACCTGAACCGAACCACCCGATACGCAACCCTAATTTGTATTACCTACTTTATCATAACTTGAGTACTTATTCTGGCTATCTCAGTTTGCTTTATTATTTGTTTCTACTTTACTTTTCCTGTTTGCGCGTCTCCATTTACTTGACTCATTTTTGATGAAATATTAGAGTTAATATATATACAATAAAACCTCTATAAATTAATACTTTATAAATTAATAAACTCTCTAAAATAATAAAATCTTCCGATCCCGACTTGGGCCTTTGTAAAAAATCATCAAATTCGATAAGATAATAAGATAATAATTTTTCGGAAAATCCCTTTATAAATATTAGGTCCCATTAAAACTCTAAATTAATAATTCATAAATATTACAATTATAAATATTATGGTAATTTGCTAAAATATGAATCTATTGTTACTTGATTTTTCTTAAAATTTAAATCTAATTGGATTTCATCCCTAACTTTTTTAATTGCAGCCAAGAGTTCCGGTGTCGAGTTCTCTAGCTGCAACAAAAAATTTTGAAGAGTTGTTGTCGCGCTCAAAGCCTCCTTTCTCGTGACTGGTTCCAACGGTATTGAATCATCTTCAGCTTCATCATTAGTAGGATCTTCAATAATATCAGCAACAATTTCCTCTAAACTTTGAACCATTGAACATTCATCATTTTCACCCGGATAGTCCACCAATTTGTTGACGTCCATTTCAATGCGATAACCAACATCCTTGACGTAGGCTTTCTTCAAAGTTTGTCTCACTTGAGATTTCTTCATTTTAATGGATTTTGCAGTGCCGAAAGCAATTTGCTATTGACACTTGAGAAACATTGGTTGTCCAAGCGGAGACTGCAAAATTGATAGCATCTAAAATATTAATCTTTTCAGGATTAGGTAGCCCCAACTCATGTCCAGTAGATTTTTGTAGAATCTCATACGATAGTGCATCTTGAAAGCTCTAATTATTCCTGCATCACATGGTTGAATCTTTGATGTCATGTTAGGTGGCAAAAAAAATAACTCAACATTCCGTAACCCTTCAATATTTTTTGGATGGGCTGGACAATTGTCAACCATCAACAAGATTCTTCTGCCATTCATTTTGTGATCAAACCAGTGAACATATTCATCAAAAAGCACACTAGTCATCCATGCCCTCTTGTTGGCACGATAATGAATTCATTTATTTTCAATACATATGTATGTACTAAATTTACTGAATTTAAAAAGTCTCTCTGTTAATTAATAAAATATTAATTTATCGATATATTAATATCTCTCTAAATTAATAAAATTTCATGATCCCAAGGTTATTAATTTATAGAGGTTTTACTCTATATAACAATGTTCCCTACCCCATATTATGAGTTTTTTTTGTAAGTGTCGGATGTTGCTTAGTGTTTTGTTCCATCATTTTTTCGGTCAAAAAGTCGACACTATTATGAGCAAAAGCTCCATATCGGTTTTAATAGAACTTTTTATATACGTAAAAAACGTTGGGGGAAAGAGTTGGTGGTCAATAATTGTATATGAAAGTAATGAATTGTAGTAGTTGGCAACAATAAAGATTCATGTTTGATCCGCAGCGACGAGTCAATGGAACGACCTAAGAGAGAGCATTAATGGATATGCAACATGAATTAATGTTCTCCACTTGCACAAAGCATTTATGAATGGTAAACATTTTAATGAAAAATACTTTTTTCTTTTATTTTTCACTCAATATTTCTACTCGCATTGAAGCTTGATTAAATTCATATCGCGTGTTGCAAGACTCATTTTAGGGGCAGCGCTTTCAACACAAATTTTTTCCACCCCACAACCCGAACCTCATAATTTTGATTGAGAATGGAGGGATCCAACCATTCCCCCACAACACATGTTGGTCATGAAAAATACTTCCTTCATACCAAATTTATTTTAAGCTCCATGTATTGAAAGTGTAAAAAGATACTATTTGCGGTCACTTATTAAGTTTTTATGTATAATCTTTTAATAAATATAAATTTATAATCTAATAATTAATAATTAACAATTAACCTTCTATAAAATATTAAAGTTCACTAAATAGTAGTATAAGAAAATCTCAATCCAATCTATATATAAAATTTAAATCCTTATGGATATGCCTGCATTTACTTAATTAGTGTTGCTCCACTCCACTAGCTCCAAATTTGACTGGTGAAAGTATATATCTGACAAGTAACCAGTGTTGTCGGCTGTGGCTTATTATATACTTTCTTCATTCTTTTTTCTAATTTACTATATTAAAAATATATTTTCGTTTACTTTGTAATTTAAATATTAAGAAATTTATTTATTTTATCAATTATACATTTAATTTTTCATACTTATTAAAGTACCAATAGTTAAATCTAAATTTTCATAACATAACTTAGTGAAATACTTAATAAAAAATTTATTAAATAACGTGCAAACTTAATATTAGACTAATGGAGTAAAAGAGAACGGAGGGAGTAATATTAGTATCTAATCTATTCATGTGAAAACAAATATTAACTATACGTGTAGGGCCCAGTGGCCAATACATTAGGGTATTGCTGTCTGAGGTTCCGTGTTCGAGTCCTCTGATCAGCGAGAGTGGAACTGTGTTCCCCCAAAAAAATCCCTCCATACGCGTAGGGCCAAGCGGTGTATACTGTCCAGTAGGGCCAGTAGGAGGTGGGGTTTTCGGGGGTATGGTAAATGCGCGGTGGGACCAGTCCACTTTAAAAAGTTTACCCTACCTTAGTTTTATCCAAAGTGTTTGGCCCGGTGGCAATACATTAGGTATTCTTGCGAGGTTAGTGTTCGAGTCCTACGATCGAGAGTGAACTGTGTTCCCCAAAAAATCCCTCCATACGCGTAGGGCCAAGCGGTGTATACTAATCCAGTAGGGCCAGTGGAGGTGGGGTTTCTGGGGTATGGGTCGTAATGCGGTGGGACCGATCCACTTTAAAAGTTTACCCTACCTTAGTTTTATCCGAGGTGTTTGGCCAAGTGGTCATTACACTAAGGGTATTCTTGGGTCTCGAGTTCGATTCCCATGACCGGCGAGACTAGTGCCAAGCCTCATAAAAATCCCTCCACTGTTACTTTGCAAGCCTTGCGGTACTCACTCCGTAGGGCCGGGATGGGGGTGGGGTTTCTTGTGTGTGGAGCCGCATGATGATGCGGTGGGGATGGCTAGTATAAAGTTTACCCTCAAAGTTTTATCCAAAGTGTTTGGCCCATGGCCAATACAGGGTATTCTTTATGCGAGGTTCCGTGTTAGTCCTCGATCGTGAGAGTGAACTGTGTTCCCCAAAAAATTCCTCCATACAGCGTAGGGCTGGCGGTGTATACTAATCCGTAGGGCCGGGAGGTGGGGTTTCGGGGTATGGGGCGAATGCGGTGGGACGATCCACTTTAAAAGTTTACCCTACCTTAGTTTAATCCAAAGTGTTTGGCCCAGTGGCCATTACATTAGGGTATCATTGCGAGGTTCCGTGTTCGAGTCCTCTCGATCGGCGAGAGTGACTGTGTTCCCCAAAAATCCCTCCATGCCAGCGTAGGCCAGCGGTGTATACTAATCCGTAGGGCCAGGCCGGAGGTGGGATTTTCGGGGTATGGGCCGTAATGCGGTGGGACGCCACTTTAAAAAGTTTACCCTACTACGCAGTTTATCCAAAGTGTTTGGCCCGATGGCCAATACATTAGGGTATTGCCGAGGTTCCGTGTTCGAGTCCTCGATCGAGAGTGGAACTGTGTTCCCCCAAAAAAATCCCTCCATACGCGTAGGGCCAAGCGGTGTATACTAATCCGTAGGGCCAGGCCGGAGGTGGGATTTTCTGGGGTATGGGGCCGTAATGCGGTGGGACCAGTCACTTTAAAAAGTTTACCCTACCACAGTTTTGGGCTCCTGGGGTGGGAGATTCCACCTTTTGGAGCAAAATTGTATCCTTAGCTTATAAATGGATTCACACAAATTATCAAGTTGTCAACTATTAAAAGAACATACTATTAAACAAATGGAAAAAAAAAACATTACCAAAATTTCTTAAAATAGAAAGTTAACAATCTCTTATAACGAATAAAAAAGAAAATTGTGCCAAACGAATCTGCGGCAGGAAGAGTAATAATTGACAAACTGGTACTTTATTATAATTAAATTTCAGTATTCTCCTTTAAATGATAAATTACATATCCTGTGTATAAAAAAGGGGGGGGGGGGGGGAATGTCAAATTTGTCATTAAATTTTGTAAAATGATTCAAATTCACCTCAATTACAATAACCCTATCTTGATCTCCATAATATTGCCGCAAGTGATTTATAAGCTAAACATTGTGTATAATTTTAAGTTTGTTTTAGCATTAGGAGGTTGATGTGGAGTTTGATATCACTATTAATGATCTGGGAAGGACTGACGATGGACTTGTGTCGATTTAGTTTCAATAAAGGTGAAAATTTAACTTGATGGTCCAATTGTTCATTGTTTTCATTTCATTTGAAATGAATAAGACTTGAGGGTGGTTAATTTGAATTTCGATAATAAAACATTGTCATCGGAGGTTCTTAGTGGTCGTTCTTCAAAGTTCAAAACAAACTTGAATCATTTCATATAATTTAAAAATAAATTTAACTTTTATTCCTTATAACAAAGGATCATGTATTAAACTGATCTTGTAATAGTAAAAATATATCTGACCCCAACTATTAACCTCTAAAGCATTCTTTTCCCTTGAACTTGCAAAAAAAAAAAACCTCTTACCCTAAGTTAAAGGGATAAAGTATGTTCTAAGCCTAATTAAAATGACTAAAGAACCACTAAAACACAATAGACAAATGACAACTAATCCTCTGAGGTTGATTTCTACTTTATCACACATGAAGCTGTCAGATGTCAATAGTGTCATTATACGTCCAAATTTGCATCACGCTGCTAAGTACGGCTAGCAGTTTGCTCGTTACCCATCTTGTTAAAACTTAAAAGAAACAAAAACAATGAGATACAAATTTTGGCAATTTATACCTTTACGAATTGAAATGATTACACAGCCTTTACACTTAGTCAGCTTTTTTTTCTGACGATTATTTTTTCTTTTGTGAGCGAAGAATTTTGGTTTCCGGAGAAATAAGTAATTTGTGTTGATTTTATTTTAGTATAATTAATTTGAGATTATTGTTATTTTATGTGAGGGTAAAAGTGTACTAGTATATGATTAAAAATAATACTCTCTGTCACCCTCTGTAGTTTTGCGTTCTATCGTGTCGTCAATGGATGCCGATATCTCGGGAAGAGGTGCGACTGTACGGAAGAGTAATAAAGATTTACAACTTGTTTATGAAAGTATCGGAGTGTACAGAAGTAAAACGGATAGAAGAAAATGCATTTCAAAGAAATCGGACAATTTTCTGATTTGATGGATCGTACAATTTTGTATAGACCGTCAAATTGAGAATCTGGACCGTCAAAATGGTCTGCAAATTTCAGTTTCAGAGGTTGGGTTTGACGGTCCAGACTGACGGACCGTACAAATTGTACGGACCGTCAATTCTGGCTGTCAAATTGGCAGTGCAGATTTTTGTTTTGAGTATAAATTGGGGATTTCGAATTGGGACTTCATTTTCCCTTAAGAATAGAACCTAAATTCTCGCCAAACCCTCTTAAAGGTACCTTAACATCTCAAGATCAAATTCAAGTCAAACCCCGCAAGATTAACGTGATAAACCACGTGGCTATCGGGAGGATTGTCTTCTCCTTAGAGAATTGGTTTTGAAAAACCTTGGAGGCGAGATAACCTACTATTTTGAGGAGATTATGATGCGTAAAGTAAGTTTTATCCTCCTCTATCTATTCTTATGATTAATTGATGATTTGGAGCAAGTTGTGAAAGGATTTTCTTAATCAAAACTTGTAAACTTATGAAATCATTATGCTATGATTTGTTGGGTTGTTTTACTTGAAGTATAAGTTGAATTGGATAATCAAACTAGTTGTATGCGTTTCGGAACTAAGGAAAGTACGGTTTGAAGGATTGTGAGATCAAATTACATTGGTTTTCCTTATAAAAGAAGCCTAAGAATCCTATGTGCCTAAGTTGTTCAACGATATGCTTAAGTGAGTTTCTCTATATAATTTGGATTAGATATTGATACCAACCCTTTATATGATATAGATAATCATCTGTAAGGAGTGCGAGGATTTGTAAATGATTGTAGCTTCGTGGACAAGGTATGTAAGTCTATCCCCTTCTTTCAAAAGCATGAAATTCAAAATGCTTATCATTTTTTTAAAAGAAAACGTCGAAAGCTTCATTCTATTGTATATCGTAATCTCTTGTCCAGAATTGTTCATTGCTATTTCTATTCTCATGATCATTGTTGTTTGGTTACTGATTTACCTTATCATAAGCCTTTGGAAAGAAACATTTCAAAGAGTTAATCGTCAGAGTCGACTAAAAGTCATTCCAAAGTAAAGTCAAAAGAGTTCTGAATTCCAAAGAGGCCTTAAGTGTTATTATATATATATATATATATATATATATATTACTCACACCACCTGTGTGAATAGTCGGTGGACAGTTGTACATGTACATTATACACAGTGTGTCGCGCTATAGTCGGCTAGGTAGGCACTTATATGTGCATCCATACATACACCTCAAAGTATACATGAGGCAGTGACATATTATACACCTCGCACCATAAGTCAAGGGTAGTTTATATAGTAAGGCCTATCCATACATGTTTCATTTCAGTTTCAGAGTTTTGTTGCTCGCCCTACATGGCACACATGTTATCAAAGTATTCATACTGCTTTTATGCCTTTCTTTATAGTTTATACTTTCATATTGCTATTCATGCTTTACATACCAGTACATTTCTTTCGTACTGCCGTCCCTTTTGTCGGGGGCGCTGTGTGTTCATGCCGCATGTTCTAATAGGGGCTCTACTTGCCCACCACAATAACAGTTGTCGAGTTCAGCTATCAATAAGTAAGTTTCGTCTTTTCGGAAGCTCCCTGGTGAGATTTGAGTACGTTTTACAAAGTTATGTACATAGTGGGTAGGTCGGGGCCCTGTCCCGACCATATGACAATACAAATATTCGTAGAGGCTCATAGACTTGTCGGGTATGTACAGTTGTTTATGTATAGCTTTGTCGGCTAGATCGTCTTTTGTTGAATTGTGTTGTGACCTTGTCGGTCATGTTTATACATATGTTGGATTGGTTTTTCTTTCTTAGCGTGTTGTTGTGTTATACTACAGTACGACCTTGTCGACCGAAAGTTCTACTCATACTGAAGTCTGGTCATTAGAGTGGTACGCTCGGGCCTGCATGACACCGGGTGCCGGCCACACCCCCTAGTTTGGGGTGTAAAACTCTCTATGTCTCAATTTATATGACACACTTTCATTTTTAGTCAGTCCAAAAAAGAATGACACATTTTCTTATTTGGCAATAATTTAAGTTTAAGCAATACATTTTACGCTTAACGAAATGATCTATAACCACACAAATATCTATGACTTGATTTAGGCCACAAGATTCAAAAGTCTTATTTTATTTCTTAAACTCCGTGCCCAGTCAAACTACATCATATAAATTGGGATGGGGGAGTAAGAAGTATCCGTTAAACATATGTACTTACTACTCCCTCTTGATAAAAAATAGTGTTCACTTAATCATTTGCACACCCTTAATAAAATATTAACTCCTAAAAAAATAGGTAATTTCACTAAACTGTCCTTAATTAAATTGGAATTTGATCACATAGCACTTAATAGGGCATATCTGGAAAAATAAGGTTAATTCTTTCTAATTTTGATAAGTGGACACTCTTTTTGACTGAAGAATAAAATATTAAGTGAACACTCTTTTTTATCCGGAAAGAGTATTAAACTAAATTGAAAAAAATATATCCAAAACTGCCCTTATATTTTACGAAAAGTTCTACTTTCCCTCCATTTAAAGTTTGGCTAGTCTTGCTCTTACTGTTACAAATGAATTTGTCCTTAATTTTCTACTCAACCAACAACTTCAATTTGGACTTTAACTTGTACGTATTAAAATTGCAAAATCCCACATAGCAATTACTCCCTCCGTCCGTTTTTGTTGTCTAATATATTAAAAATTGATGTCCATTTTATTGTTTAATTTCAAAAATTAAGAGATAATTTATTATTTTAAACATATTTTGTCTTTATTATTAAATAATATAATTATTTTTAATATATAATAATTAGAAGTGATATAATAAAATTATTATTTATTTATTAACAAGTAGTAAAATGGATGGAGAGTAAAATGGATGGAGAGTAATTAACTCCCTCTATTTTACTAGCCCCCTCCCCGCGACCCTTTTGGTTTTCCGAATTCATTAATGGGTTCAATGCGAATCTACGGATTCGGTCAAACTCAAAGTTCTGAAATCGGACGCTATAAACATTTTGTTCAAAAATTAAGCTTCCATTTGGTCATAGATTTTATCATATTTTTAAATTTTATTTTTAAATTTTTGTTTGGCTATAAAATTTTGATAGATTTTAAAAATAAATCTTCAAATCTCAAATTCTGACTCAAGCCTTTACAAAACTTTTAAAAACTACCCGAAAATTTTGTATTTTATAAAAAAACTTCATTTATTTATGACTCAACTAATTCTATCTGCCATGTTCCTCCATTAAAGCTATATCTATCATGTTTTCACATTTAAAACAGTATATTCTATAATAAAGTGAACGAGCTAAGTTGTGTCCAAACAGTAGAAGAAGAAACCCTAGAAAAAATTATTCTGCCAACTGTAGAATATAAAAATGAATCTTTGTATTATAATTTGAATTGTAGTAGCTAGTAAATATATTATTAGCAGTTGTTATTAAAATATCATGTTTTGTATAATTTGGGATTAGCAAGTATGTATATTTTGTATGATTGAATATTCTTAATAGTTTTTAGAATTTATGGATTTAAGTAATGTTGCATATTTTTCAAAACATAAAGTGAAATATGTTTTGAAAAGCTATGCCCAAACACATTTTTAAAATTTGAAATTTTCATCCAAATTAAATTTTTAAAAATATTTTTAAAAATTTATAGTCAAATGCTAGCTTAGTATAAGTAAAGTAAATACATTATTGATCACAGCATCTAAAATTATTCTGTCACTATGACAAACGGAAAACAAAATTGCATGAAAATGCAGATGAATTATTCTTATGCACGGGGAACACAGAAATGATGCCACGCAGAAAAGGATGGATGATAGAAAACGGAAAAGGTATGGAAATATCGCACAATTCCCAATGAAATTAATGTAGTGTGTCATAATTATAGGCTTTCCTAAACTATAGATAGAGTTTTCAGTAGCCAATAGGCTAGGCCTCTGTACGGGCTTCTTCCTTTGCCCCATATTCTAAAGTAAAACAAGAAATATATCTCTATCTTTTTGCAGTATTTAGTCCCTCCCACAGTCTCACTCATACCAAATTTCTTGGTACCGCTGATTGATTAGCGTTTGCTTTAATTTTTTTTTGAATACTTTACTCATTTAAATGTCAGAAATTTACTTCTGTAAACTGAAAAATTACTTCAAACTTATTTTTGTTAAAATCGAGAAAAAGACGAAAATGTAAAGAGACAATAATAATGAAAAAATTATTTCTACTTTATATTTATTATAATAATCTCCTTATATAAAAGTAAGGTTCTCCTTCTCCTGATCGTATACGGTAATCTTATTCCAATAGGATTACAAATCCTATATTTACCATAATTATAATTATACTATAAATTGACTAAACTATTATAATCAAACTAGAATATGGTCTTCAATACCCTTCAAGTTGGAGGATGAGAGTCTCAAATGCCCAACTTGTCAAGTAAATATTGATGCTGCGATTTTCTCAAAACCTTTGTAAATACATCGGTCAACTGCTCACTAATTGACACATGACTGAGGAATATTGTACCTGATTGGATTGTGTCCCGGACATAGTGACGGTCCACTTCAATGTGTTTAGTCCGTTCATGAAACACCAAATTTCGGACAATATACAAAGCTTTTTGGTTATCACAATACATTTTAACCGGAGATTTGTGTTCAACTCCCAAACTATGCAAAATTTCCTTTATTCAATTCACAAACGGTCATTGTTATCGATCTGTATTGACGAGCGGGAGACAATATGCTGCTTCTTATTTTTTCATGACACATGAGACTTCCCAAGGGAGATAAACCAACATGTAAGTGATTTCTCAGTCAACAGACATTCGGCCCAGTCCGAATCATATCATCCATACAACTGAAGATCACAATATTTTCTCATCACTATGCCTTGTCTTGGGTTCTTCTTCAAGTAACGCACCACACGGATAGCCACATTCCAGTGTGCTTCATTTGGTTGTTGCATGAATTGAGATAGAACATGCACACAATTTGACAACTCGAGTCGCATAAAATTGAGGTATATCAATCGATCGACCAAATGCCGGTATGATTCCGGATCACCCAAATTGACTCCTCCGTCCAATGCCAAACCATGATTGTGTTCCATGGGAGTATTGATCAGTTTATCTCCCAATAATCTGGACTCAGAGATTATATCCAAGGCATATTTTCGTTGACAGAGAAATAATCCGGTTGGTCCATGTGTAACTTCAACACCCAAAAAAAATACTTCAGAGGGCCCAAATCCTTTATGTGAAAATAGGTGTGGAAATAGTCTTTGAATCGTTTAATGACACTATGGCCATTTTCGGAGATAATCAAGTCATCCACATAAACTAAGACGTTAAGCTACATACCTCCCCAATGCATAGTAAATAGAGAACAATTTGAGTACGACTTTTTGAACCCATATTTCATCAAAGCACTTGGCAATTTTGTAAATCAACACCTTGGAGCTTGCTTCAAACCATACAAAGATTTTTGGAGTCGACATACTTTTTCCGGATTAGGAACACGGAATTCTGGTGGAAATTTCATATAAACTTCCTTGGTAAGCTCGCCGTGTAAGAAAGTATTATGCACATCCATCTGATGCAACTCCTAATTTCTCGCAATCAAAATAACCGAGAAGATCCGAACAGTTAATACCTTAGAAACCAGAGTAAAAGTTTCGTTGTAGTCACTTCATTTCTCATGTTTATTTCCAAAGATGATCAAACGAGCTTTATAACGCTCGATTGTGCCATCAGAGTTATACTTGATTTTGTACACCATCTATATCCGAGTGATTTCTTATCCGGTGGTAAATTTTTTAGTGTCCATATTCCATTATCCTCCAACGTTTGGATCTCTTGTTGTATGGCTATTTTTCAATGTTTCTTTTCATTACCTCAGATAAGGTTTTTGGTTCAATTACTGTGGTAATTGTTGCAATGAACTTTTGTTGTTGCGAGAAAAAATTACCACATGATATATAGTTAGCTAAAAGATAAGGTGCACCTGAGGTTGTTGAGGATCGGGAGGACGCGTTGATGAACTTTATTTTGGGAATGTTTATGTGACGTAGTCGCACAATCGAGTCGATTCATTCTTCTGACGTTTAACCAGACCCAATTATTCTTTCGGGGGTATTTTGTTAGTCTGGTTACCTTCAATTTGTACTTCCTCCATGCTTTCTCTATCAAGATCGGCATCTGTCCAGTCTAATGCAGGCTGATCCATAGGTTCGGTATTCGATGTCCATACTTCATCCATTCGAGTTTCGTTCGTACCTATATTATCGGTCGTGTCTTCTTTAAAGTCGTGTTGATTTATTTCTTCCTTCATTTCTGACATGACCCAAACCGGAGGGCCGCGACGGGCACCCGGACCCCACCTGCCGGGTACCACCAATCATACAGTCAACACCTATTCATAATTAAATACGGACTAAACCGAATAAGGACTATGTAGAATCCTAATCAGAAAATCCCAACTTACATATCAAGGCCGACAAGTCCATCCCTGACTAGTACACACACAATATACCTATCTACAAACCTCTAAGAGTAGCAACATCAAAGGTCGGGATAGGGCCCCGCTATACCCATGTGTACATGCAAAAATATACCGTATCGAGATTAGACCGACACTCCAAAACAAGGGGAGTGCTCCAAAATCCATTGAGTCAGTAACCTACTAATATGGATCGTCGCCTTGCATACGTAAGCATCCCCGACATAGGAAATATCATCACAGAGATACATAATAATCTGAAACAGAAACAGTTTACAAAGATAGCTGATAGAAACAACCGACAACACTAACAACCGATAGAAACGACTGACAGTAATAAATGTCTCTGAGGGCCTTAATACATATGCCTAAATGTTATGCACAATGCAAATACGGTATACATATAAATATTGGCCACACAAGGGCGTCTTCCTTTCTATAACAGCCTCTGTGGGCATCATTTCATTATCATATTGGCCACACAAGGGCATCAATATTGGCCTCACATGGGCATCTTCCTTTTCGTGATATCTGTACCAGCTGCAGGTGGTGACGCGTATATAATGCCTTTTCTTTTTCCCATCCCCTATATATATATATATATATATATATATATATATATATATATATATATATATATATATATATATTGATATCATATAGTAGTGTATATAACGCATGTGGGTCCAGGGTAATACATGAATATAATGCGAATGAAAATGCATGAATGACAATAGAACATTTTTGAACTTATCAGATGACATAATATCTTTGTACATTCGGCTAACATTGGAAATATTAATGTCTTTCTTATACACCTCAATATGGATTTAGGAACATATTTAGACATGCTTTTAACATATGAATCAATAACATTAACATTCTTAACTACTAAGAGTAGAATAATTTATGAAATAATATCACGGTTACGTTTCGTTACATGGAACATGCCAAAAGAAAGAAATAATTTGCCTTAACATACCTTTCATCGATTCATTCGGAAACACAACAAACTAAGCCCGTATAACTGTCACGACCCAAATCGGAGGGCCGCGATCGATACCCAAATCCCACCCACCGGGTACCGCCATTCGTATATTTAACATCTAATTACAATTAATTACGGACTAAGCCGAAAAAAGATTATGAAAATTAGGTAACCATTTTATATATACACATACCCATACCAAGGCCGACAAGGCCATACATAACAACTACACACATGATACATGTCTACAAGCCTCTAGGAGTAACAACATCAAAGGTCGGGACAGGGCCCCATCATACACATATATACAAGCAAAAGTACCGTACCAAAATTAGACCAACACTCCGAACAAGGGGAGTGCTCCAAAAATTCGCTGGATCCGAAATCAACTAACGCGAACCGTCACCTTCCTTACCTGAACCTGCGGGCATGAAACACAGCGTCCCCCAACAAAAGGGACGTCAGTACGACTGATGTACTAAGTATGTCAGGCATGAATAATAGCATAACATGGATATACCAATAACTGAAATAGGAATAACCGACCAATAGTAAATATCTCTGTGAGTCCTAATACATATGCCTAAATGTCATGCACAATGCGGTATACATATACATCGACCCCATTGGGCATCTTTCTTACCATAACAACCTCTGTGGGCATCATTTTATGTCGGCTTCTGTGGACATAATATGTCAAAAGGGCATGCATAATACGGTAAATACGTATATACTGGCCACACAAGGGCATCTTCCTCCCCACATCATATATATATATATATATATATATATATATATATATATATATATATATATAATCCCTTAATCAGGCATCTTCCTTTATTAAGCCATACATGCTTTATCATTATCATATCCCAGCTGATCAGGTGGTCTGCATTTCCCGTTTTCCGTCCCCAATATACAGTCTTGGGTAAAACGTGAATGCAATGCAAATAAAAATGCATGAATCACAATAAAATATCCTGTATGACATAATTTCCTTGTACCTTTGGTTAACGCCGTAAATATTAACATTTTTTTCGTATGCCTTAATAAGGACTTAGGAACATATTTATACATGCTTTTAACATAGGAATCAATAATATGAATATTCTTAACTACTAGGAGTATAATAAATTATGGAGCAATATCACGATTACGTTTCGTTACATGGAACATGCCAAAAAAAAGAAATAATTTGCCTTAACTCCCTTTAAACATACTCTTCAACGATGATAGTGGAATTGGCTTCCTCTATAAGTTAATCTACAACAAGGAAAGACAGCACAAGAATCAACAAAGAGGAAACTAGTGTTGGTATGCTATGGAAATAATTCGTTGTTGAGAGCTTTCTTGAAGCTATATTCTAGCTTAGTTTATGCTATTTTGTTTTGGGACTAACCAGACGAAATGACCAGGTGTATGTGCGTGTATATATATATATATTATACTGATAGGTATATAAAAGTTACTAGGTATAATTTATAAAGAGGTATGCTGCATATTGTTGCTATTTCTCGTGAAACCAGTGGCTGCCCATTTTCAATTTGTAAATTCCCATCAAAGTAATTCCTGTTGGAAATTAGCCTTTGGCGGGAGTTGCGACCGACCAACTTTAACGGCTTAAACACTACTGTTACGTATGTTGGAGAATCTGATTCTTCACACATGCATGATCTACTAAGTACGTAGATAACCGTAGGGCCAATAATCGTCAAATTTCATTGAGAAATGAAAGAGATATTGGTCCATGAAGTAAGGTGTTTGAAGCATGGAAAGTGTGGTATTGTGTTCAATTCTCCCTCATCGGTAGAGAAAGAAAGAATTGTTGTGTCTATAAGACTCGAAATTGGTTTGGGGTTTGGGACCCCAAGGGGTATCCCATGTGTTTAAAGGAGGGAGGACCTAGATGTGCTTCGGTTCAAGGAAAGACCACACGCGCGCCGCCGCCCGCCTGTCCGGTCTGGTTCCGGTTCCGGTTCAGGGTTCTCGGGTTCTCGGGTCTCGGGTCTCGGGTCTCGGGCTGTGGGCTTTCTGATATTATCTTTTTGGACCAGAGAACTTTTCCAGAAGTACAGTTTGATCTCAGAAGTTTCAGATGTACAGTTTGGACCAGAATTCTTTCAGATGTATAGTTTGGTCCCTGAAGTTTTCAGAAAGTCAGAATTGGGCAGAAGAGAACAGAAACGCCAAGCACTTAATTCAGCCATTTATTTTGGCTGAATTACTCCTCCAATCCGTTGGTCTTTCACCATTTATGTTGGTGACTTTACTACCTCCATAATGGCCATTATTTGGCTGTTATGGAGGCAGTTTTCAGTCCCCTCCCTCACGTATATAAACACCCTCTTACACCATTATTGAGACGCATATATGATACACGAAAATACAGAAATATACACAAGCAAAAACAGTTCTTCCTACAACTTCCAAGCATCATTTCGTTACTCAATATTTTTCACGGTAGCTCTTGAGTTTCCTTTGCTCAAGTGTTCCATTGCTGTTTATCTTGGGAGACAAATTGTCCAGGACGTATAAAAAATGCATACGGGGCAATATTGTCTTAAGGACAGAGTGCCACACTCGACTCAGCAATAACAAAAGCAGTTTCGACTTTTTTCTCGTTCTACAATTGTAATTTCAGATTTCTAGTTGAATTATTGAATCTTTGTTTATCCTTTCGAATATTTGTAATAGTGATATACTTCACATACTGCTTTATAAAGTACAATAGAGTAAAATCTCCCAAAAACTTAAGACAATATTCGTATAGTATTACTATTAGTGTTCGAAAGATGTCAGTCAAAAGTTCTGTGACCAAATCTGGATATGGCAATGGTTTTCTAGTAGAAGAGAGTGATGATGATGAATGTGTTCATAATGTCACCACTACCAAGACTGATGGGAACAAGCGCTCTCGAGAGCCTGAGGATGTCAACTGGGACGAGGAGAAGACTGAAGATGTTATTCTATCTTGCAGTAGAAGGCCTATATCTGTCCCAGACAAAAGATCTGAATAATGGTGAGAAGGAAATGGACACTCAGTCTGATGAAGTGACTAAAGTGAGCCAGAATCCAAAATTGGGATAAGTATTTTTCTTACTTGTCAAGAATAAAGATTAAATGATAAGTATGTTTCTTACTTGTCAAGAATTAAGATTTAAATGATGGCTGATTAAAAATGGATTAAAGTAAGGAGGAATATGAAAATAATTTATATTCCTTACGCTTTAACAAATCAAAAGTTTAATCTCATCTTCTTTTCCGTTTAAAGAATGGATTTTGTAAACGACTTAAGAAGATCCGTTCTTTTAAGTGTAATTTTTAAAGTGTGTAAAGTATGTTCGCACATACGAGGGAGAAAGATCCACTCGATCAAGTAAAATCGTTACCACACTTAACTAAGCGCCAAGAATTATCTGGGCACCAATCATAACGGAAGAAGTCTAAAAGTTAATGATGTTGAGCCTGTCATATTATTTGGCAGAAGATCCTTCATAGGATGATATTGGACACTCAGTCATACAAAGCCTCCGGGTGACTGGAGTGGGCCAAAATTCATTCATAGGATGATATTGGACACTCAGTCATACAAAGCCTCCGGGCGACTAGAGTGGGCCAAAATTCCTTTGATATGATGTTATTGGACACTCAATCATATAAAGCCTCCGGGCGACTGGAGGGGGGCCAGAATTCATTTCATAGGAAAAGTAATGGACACCTAGTAAGGTGGGCCAGAGTTTCCAGGTCCTAAATGATCTGAAGGCCTAAAGAAAGACAGTAAAGAAATTGGACACTTAGTCTGCCAAAGCAACTAGAGTGGGCCCGAGTATTGAGATCACATATGATCCGGTTACACCCTAATCACGGGCAAGAGGTTATTCATGTGAAGCAACGCCACCTCTAAAATCAAAGGGGCTTGTTACACCTCGTAATTTTAAGACTATAATTAGAGGACGTAATTAAGGAGGTAAGATTCGAATCTTGGATATAGAGTATATTTATATATGCTAATCCGGAAATTAGTATACAAGAGGATGTGATTCCGGAAAGATGTTGGTCACAATAAGGGTGACGTTGGATACTTATAGCAATAATTGTATATTCCCGTTATGGAATAGTATTATATTATAAAATTATGACATTGAGGATACGAGGCTTATGAAATTCTCGGGAATTAAAAGAAGTGGGTTTGAGATTTATTAATTGAAGAACTTGGGGGCCAAAGTGTAAAAGGAAAAATCAGAATTTTTTTATAAACCTACACTCTTCATCTTCATCTTCATTTTAAACTTAACCAAAAACCTCACCTCTCTTCTCCAAACCCACCCCCTGTGGCTGAAAATCACCCCCAACCCCATACCCAATTTAAGATTTTTATCTTCTCTTCTTAGACTACATTCTTCACCAAAAATTAGAAGCAAAACAACACCAAAATGGTAAGCAAGTGGCAAAACAGCCCTTTGTTTGGCCAAAAATCTACTTAAAATTGTGATTTTTGGGATGAAATTTTGGAAGAAAAACGTGTAGGATGATGGCTTAACATTGTAGAACACTTGCATGTCAATTGGAGTTGAAGAAGTGAACAAAAGGAGGAGAAAATTACAAAAGCAGTGGGGATTTCCGGAAAAAGCAGTGGTGAGAAATTGCGGACTGTTTTGACGAATTTGAGGTATAAAAATTCTTCTTTCTATGATATAATTGGAATGCATGTTGTTAGAATTAAGGTAATGAATTTGTGTTAAGGAAGAATTGGAATTTAAGCATTGCATGTGACCATTTTGGGCTAGTTGCCAATTTGGGACAGATTTTGGTGTTGTTGGATTAGATTTGGTTATTGTTGTATTATTATCACTAATTGCATGATGAAATTGAAAGGAAACATGGAGATTTAGTTGGAATTAGTTATATGGAAGTATTAAAATCCGAAAGTGGATTATAGGAATTAAGATAAGAGTTATGGAATTATGACATGTTGTGGCCAAGAACTTGCATGAAATTGTTGGACATGTTGTGATGTATCTGACTGTTTTAGGGGCTGTTTTGTGGTGTTATAATTCTGAAAATTTAGTCACCATTATGCATGTTTAAGTGTGGTAATTTCTAAGGTAAGTCCTAAAGGAATAAGGGTGTGGAAAGGCATAGAAATGCTTCACATTCTACCCTCGTTGGTGTTGGAACACGGGCTGTTTGTGGGCTGTTTTAAGGTGGATTAAGACGCTAACTTTACATGAGAAGTGGGTGTGTAATTCCCTTTATTGTTGTCTTGGTTGTGCCCTTAATGGTGCTTGTTTATTGATGTTATTAGCCTCGTTTGGAAGTTGTGGAAACATGTATAAGCAGTCTTGCCCAATTTTTATAAAATAAGAAGTCGTTATTCGATATAAAGTATGCTAGCGATCATAGAATTGTGAACGTATTACCATTATTATAGGTTGAAGTTCTAAATCGAGACGTACTCTAATATAGAGTTGATTAGTTCGTCTAAGAGGTATGTGAAACTCTTACTTCTTTCTTTTGGCATGATTTAATGAAAATGCTGGGCGTGACTTAATTCTTATACAATTTAATTCCTAATGAGGATTGTTATGAGAAGTGCCTATGATTTTTCAGACAAATAGTTTATTATGACATTATTACAATGATTTTATTGAGAGTCGATGATAATTTTACTTGCATATGGTTACTCGCGATATCTACTAGTGCTAAGTGTTACTACTTCACTCGCTGAGTCGGCGGTTCACGACTGCGCGACCTTGCATTGATCACCCACGAGACCCTCACTAGAGGGCCGGGTTACGAGGATGGATCCATAGATGAGAGATGATTTCTACGAGTCGGCATGGGCAGGTTATGATATGATTCCACCGGTCGCACTAGTGGGCGGTTACGTTCTGAGTATATATATGTATATGGACGAGGCATTCATGTTTCTTGCCTTGACTCTCATTTTTATAAAGGCACAAGCCGACTTTTATGGTTTATGGCACGGTTGGATTTGAATCCTTATTTTATCACGATCTTACATTTTGGCTGGTATGATGATCTCTTTTACGACCATGTTTTACATACTGGTACATTATTTCGTCTCGACCCCTTTCCTCGTTGCGTTTCATGCCCGCAGTACATGTTTTGATTTGGTGAACCTCGGGGCCTAGGTTCCTACTCGTGAGTTGGAAAGCTCTTTTGATCCAGGGCTTTGTCATTGATTGCCGAATCCCTTTAGAATTATGTTCGTATTTAGGGACAGCGGCCCTGGGCCACAATCATGTCATATTCGTTCTTCTTATAGAGTCTGCAGGCAGGTGGTGGGTTATGCGTATGTAAGGGTTATGACTCTGTTTTGGTGGTCATGTTATTGTATTACTGTCTTGGGGTGTTCCCGTGTATATACGTTACTAGCGGTGGCGGCCTTGTCGGCTTGCTTGTTATGTTATATTGGCTGGTTGTGACTCCCAGCCGAGACAGGTACAATCTTGGGTAAATGCGGCCTCGTCGGCTTGCCTACCCTCGACATATGTTGCTATTGCGGCGTTATCTCGGGATTTCAGACTCATTAAGTGTTAGTTGGATTATGTGACGAGTTAGTATAATGGCGTCATTAGGGCGGTTAGTCGCGACGTCGGGTCGGGTCGTGACAAAAGTGGTATCAGCGGTTAGTCCTCGGAATGTCTACCAGGACCGTGTCTAGTAGAGTCTTGCATATGGGTATGTTGTCGTACCATACTTATACGCAGGAGTGCCGGACATTTAGGATTGGTTTCTATTCTTCTTACTCTAAGATCGTGCGACAGAGCTATGTTATTAGGTTATTCTCTCTCGACGTATTAATGTGTTCTGCTATGCCTCAGAGAAAGCGATATCCGCGGAAGGGAAATACAATTGGTCGAGGTTATGAGAAACTATCTTACTCGTATCTGGAAGAAATAATGTAAGCTTGGGACATGGAATATTTGAGACTCTTAGAATATTAGATAATCAATGAGACCTTAGATATACAAGGCCTTCTTGAGTAAAATATTTTATGTTTGATCCGGGTTAAAGTACATGGTATATGTGAAGTCTATTAGTTGTGATGACTCTTTGTATGCTTATGTTTATATGAAAAGGGATATGAGATATGCAAAAAAGCGGAATTGACTCTTTGTTGTACATATAAGGTTTGTTGTCTCTAGAGCAAATTTGTCTGGATAAGTCCTTGAGAAATTAGTTCAAGAGGGTAGTTGGCGATCGTTAACCCGGGTTGTCCTACTTGTGGATGGGGCTTAGGAGTAGATGGTCCTCTACATGTTGTAATATTACCTATTTAAGTTTATGTGTTCCAAACTTTTCTTATGAGTTATGCTATCCATGTTATGTATAAATGTATTCCTGTCTTGGTCATACTTCTTTCGAACGGTGGTATGTTAATGTCCACTGCATGATGTGGGTTGAGTATAAATCACTTGTGTTAGGACCTATCTTTGTAATTTTGCTCAGTGGGACTACCTCTAAACATTTAATTAGACTTGCTAGATATATTTTATGTTTGATTTAAATTTCCCCGTAATTGTCTTTGCGTATCATAATGTAGAATGCAAAATGTTCTAATAACCCAAGCTGCGTTTTATCTCTTAAATAGGGAATAGATTTGTATGCTAAACATGTTGTCGTAGTTGCTTAAGGGAGTGGAAAATTGAGTATTTACATAATTTCAGGGAATGACTTATTCTTTGTAATAAACGGTTTACTTATTTAGTTAACTATTAAACCGTGAATATATTATGCCAGGAATTATGTAATATATGGGAATATTATGGCTATTTATGACTACTCTATTAATGTCTAGCATGTTCAGGTTGATGAAACTCTTGTTAGAGTATTGTGTGACGATTATTTGTGTGTTAAGTGGTTGTCTTGTTAAGTTTAAGGGTTATTTGACCTTGTATGATGCATTTAAATGACTTTGAAGAAATTGATATACTAGTTTTAGTCCATTGTAACCCCTCTTGGATTGTTTAAGTCTTGTGGTGTCCATAGTATGTTAGGTCAAACCATACGTTTACTACGTACTAATTCGGTATGCTTAATACATGAACATGAGGTTTGTTCCACAGTTGCTTGAACAAATTATTCGGTATGTTGCTATAGTGGCTTGAGAGTATATTAAACCTCTTAGACCTTTGTGTTCGATTAATCCATGACTCAATACACAGGTTATGTTAATTAAACACCAATTATTGAAGTTAAAAATTATGCTTACATAATGACTATGTTAGTTGGTGTAAAGGTCACATTTGGTATGGAAATGATTGAAGGGCTTAATGTTTTATTTATTTATTTATGCCATAATAAGGGAACTAAGATTTAGCATAAGAATATTGTTATAATTATGATAGGATCACCTAATGACTTTGAAATGGATGTGTGTCTTGTTTAAGTGATGTCGTGATCTCAAGGATAGTTTAGAGCCCATTTGGTGTATGTTTTGCTTGTTAAAGGGTCATATCTATCCTTGGCATGTCCAATAGTCTTAGGTGGTCTAATACTCATCTGAACATAACTATTTAAAATAACCTTGTCTCTTCCTCACGTAATAACTCTGATCAGTTTGGTTTGATTGTATACCCATGTTTTGTATCTATGTGTTGATTAAATCAAGCTTAAGTCCACTATTTCCATTATACTCTTTATGTCTACCCTTCTCCTTTTATGTAAATTTGGTAGATAATATAAGATCATTAGAGTTTTGATAGGTATCTAAATCACATGTTAAAAATGAAATGAATATCTGAGTAGTTCTCGACTATGTGCATTCCTTGTACCACGATTTGGTTAAGTTATTAAGTGAGTAGTGATGAGGTTAGCATGGCATGGATAGGCAATCCACTATGTTTGGTCTATCTATATACTTGTTTATGCCTACTCATGTATCAGGATAATTGGTTTTGTTACCACTCAGATTGAATATCTAGTTTGAGTATAGTTATAGATTTCTTTAAGTTTTGATTGACATTGTCCATTTTCCAAGATGTGAAATTCAAAAATAAAATAAAGGAGGGTTACTGAATTTTATATTTCCCAGTCCACTTCTTGATGGTACCTACAAGATTGTAGCTTTAGGTAATACCAAACTTAGAAACTTGATGCGAGAGAGATTCTACTGTCCCTTTAAGAGTTTGGGATTGTCGGAGTCACCATCTGACTTTATATAGGAAGAAGAAGGGGCATTGTTACCAAATTGAAAGTAGTAGTAGATATCGTGAAAGAGTGTAAATGTTCCATCTTTGATTTAGAATAATCTGTACAATTGAAATAGGAGCGAAACATGTTAATTTTAGATTTGTCTAGTAGTGTATGGGCTACCTAGTTAATTTAATGCTTAATATTGCTAATTTAAAGATATTAATGATATGTAAACGCCTAGATTTGATTTAATGGATTGGCGAGTTGGATTGAAGTTGGGTTTAGCATGTATGGGTTATCTAAATTAATGTGATGACTTGATATATTATTTTGGAAACTCATTTGGCTATCAGAAAGTCGTTTTGGTCATATTATCTACCTAAAACAAGCGCCACTAACTAAGAACAAGATTAGTTGTCTATTTAACAAAACTTGTCTTATATCGCCTGGATATGATAATTTAAAACTAGAAGAGAATGGGTTAAGTGGATTGATATGGTTGAGGTTATATGATGTTATTTATGATGGGAATTGATAAAGGGTAGCCTATGTGATGATTGTGCATTATGAATATTACCTAAATTAGAGCCTACTTTCTTGATTTAGGGTATGTTAGAAGATATGACTAAGCATGCCTAATTAATGTTAATATGATTTGGATATATCTGTAAGTTTTGGATTAGTAAGTTGATATGGTGTCGACTTGTAATAGATAAAGTCTTGCTAATCATTGTTAAAAAATGAGACATTGAGTAACCTGATTTGATTAACTTAAGCTTCCAAATTTATGCTCATTGTTATTTAAAATTATTCTTAATATGGGTATTAAGTATATGTTAGGCTCAAATAACACGATATGGATAACACTTGCTATTTGAATTATTAGAGATAGTGATTAATATCCGGACAGGAAAACTTAGCTCATTATATGCCTATTATGTGTTCACTTGTTACGATTTAGGCTTGATGTAGGTCTAATATAAACTTTAAGACTTGTTTAGCCTTAGTACGATCATAGGCATGGTAATGATGGATTGGATATTCATTTAGCATCTCTTGTGTTCCTAAATATATATGTGTGGTTGGGACTTGCAAGGTAGATGTATGCATATGTCCTTATTTACACTGCTGGTGATCCCTTGTTTATGGTTTAGACTAGGTAACTAGTGTCTATGCCATGTTGGTGTCTTGGGCATGTTCATATGTATATCATCATTAGGGTAGCTTGTGTGTTTTTCCTTAGTACCCTGCATGATCAAACAACGCCTCTATTATGTATATTTGGATTCTATTATATAGAACGCTTGCATCTTGATCCAGGTAGAGGATATTAGGCTTTTGGGAACTCGAAAAAAAAAATATAAATATATTTTAGTCTCTGCTATTACACCATTTTGAAGTTATGTCTTCCCTGATCCTTATGTGCTTAGTTGAAACTGCTGATTTTGAGTTAAAACATTCATTTAAGTACTTAACTCTTTAGTTAAAATAGGACCGAGGAATCAGATATATAAAATGGGGATTAGTCATTGGTGTGAAGATGATATATGTTCTCAAGTTTAAGATTAAGGTATAGATTATGCTTAAAGTTCTTGTGTATATGTACATAAATGTGATGCTGGGAATAATGACTTTACTTAGCTTTAGTTTTAGTATACTTCACTTTTAGAAAATTACGAATAAGCTAGGGCGTAGGTTATTTCCTTGTTTATTTGAGTCCTTTTGTTAGATAATGGCAGAGTTGGAGTTGTTTTGTAAGTCGGATATTTGTTAGAAACATGTATCATAGAGTCTAAGATGACCTAATATGCAAATTTACTGTGTGCTTGTGAATCCTTGAATCAATTTGTATAAGATGTGCACAATAGTATGAACATTCGAGGGCGAATGTTTCTAAGGGGAAGAATGTTACACCTCGTAATTTTAAGACTATAATTAGAGGGCGTAATTAAGGAGGTAAGATTCGAATCTTGGATATAGAGTATATTTATATATGCTAATCAGGAAATTAGTATACAAGAGGATGTGATTCGGAAAGATGTTGGTCACAATAAGGGTGACGTTGGATACTTATAGCAATAATTGTATATTCCGTTATGGAATAGTATTATATTATAAAATTATGACATTGAGGAATCTGAGGCTTATGAAATTCTCGAGGAATTAAAAGAAGTGGGTTTGAGATTTATTAATTGAAGAACTTGGGGGCCAAAGTGTAAAAGGAAAAATCAGAATTTTTATAAACCTACACTCTTCATCTTCATCTTCATTTTAAACTTAACCAAAAACCTCACCTCTCTTCTCCAAACCCACCCTGCTGGCTGAAAATCACCCCCAACCCCATACCCAATTTAAGATTTTTATCTTCTCTTCTTAGACTACATTCTTCACCAAAAATTAGAAGCAAAACAACACCAAAATCGTATAAACAGTGGCAAAACAGCCACTGTTTGGCCGAAATCTGCCCAAAATTGTGATTTTTGGGATGAAATTTGGAAGAAAACGTGTAGGGATGATGGCTTAACATTGTAGAACACTTGCATGTCAATTGGAGTTGAAGAAGTGAACAAAGGAGGAGAAAAATTACAAAACAGTGGGATTTCGGAAAAACAGTGGCAGAAAATTGCGGACTGTTTTGACGAATTTGAGTATAAAAATTCTTCTTTCTATGATATAATTGGAATGCATGTTGTTAGGAATTAAGGTAATGAATTTGTGTTAAGGAAGAATTGGAATTTAAGCATTGCATGTGACCATTTTGGGCTAGTTGCCAATTTGGGACAGATTTTGGTGTTGTTGGATTAGTTGGTTATTGTTGTATTATTATCACTAATTGCATGATGAAATTGAAAGGAAACATGGAGATTTAGTTGGAATTAGTTATATGGAAGTATTAAAATCAAATTGTGGATTATAGGAATTAAGATAAGAGTTATGGAATTATGACATGTTGTGGCCAAGAACTTGCATGAAATTGTTGGACATGTTGTGATGTATCTGGACTGTTTTAGGGGCTGTTTTGTGGTGTTATAATTCTGAAAATTTAGTCACCATTATGCATGTTTAAGTGTGGTAATTTCTAAGGTAAGTCCTAAAGGAATAAGGGTGTGGAAAGGCATAGAAATGCTTCACATTCTACCCTCGTTGTTGTTGGAACATGGGCTGTTTGTGGGCTGTTTTTAAGGTGGATTAAGAGGCTAAATTTACATGAGAAGTGGGTGTGTAATTCCTTTATTGTTGTCTTGGTTGTGCCCTTAATTGGTGCTTGTTTATTGATTATTAGCCTCGTTTGGAAGTTGTGGAAACATGTATAAGCAGAGGTCGCTTGAATTTTTATAAAATAAGAAGTCGTTATTCGATATAAAGTATGCTAGCGATCATAGAATTGTGAGCAACGTATTACCATTATTATAGGTTGAAGTTCTAAATCGAGGGTGCTCTAATATAGAGTTGATTAGTTAGTCTAAGAGGTATGTGAAACTCTTACTTCTTTCTTTTTGGCATGATTTAATGAAATCGGCGGACGATTTAATTCTTATACAATTTAATTCTAATGAGGATTGTTATGAGAAGTGCCTATGATTTTTCGAGCAAATAGTTTATTATGACATTATTACAATGATTTTATTGAGAGTCGGATGATAATTTTTACTTGCATATGGTTACTCACGATATCTACTCGTGCTAAGTGTTACTACTCACCTCACCGAGTCCCGGGCCAGGTTACGACTCGTGCCTGACCTTGCCATTGTTCACGCAAGAGACCCTACTAGAGGGCCGGTTCACGTAGAGATGGATCCGTAGATGAGAGATGATTCTGAGGTCGGCATGGGCCGGGTTATGATATGATTCCAAGGAGTCCCGCACTAGTGGGCCGGGTTACGCATGTATATATATGTATATGGGCGAGGCATTCATGTTTTCTTGCCTTGACTCTCATTTTTATAAAACCTGGCCGACTTTATGGTTTATGGCGCAGTTGGTTGAATCCTTATTTTTATCTTCGATCTTACATTCTGGCTAATTATGATCTCTTTACGACTTCATGTTTTCATACTCGGTACATTATTTAAATGCTGACCCCCTTCCTCGAGCTGCGTTTCATGCCCATGCGATACATGTATTTGATTTGGTGAACCTCGAGGCCTAAGTTCCTACTCACTTCGGCCAGGTTGGAAAGCTTGATCGAACTTTGTCGTTATTGCGAATCCTTTAGAATTATGTTCGTATTTAGAACTGGCAGCGGGGCTCCGTCATATGTCGTTATTCTTCTTATAGAGTGCAGAGCGGTGGTGGGTTAATGCGTATGTAAGGGTTATGACTCTGTTTTGGTCATCGTATTGTGTATACGTGTCTTGAGGTGTTCCGTATATCACGTTACTAGCTGGTGGCAGCCTTGTCGGCTTGCTTGTTATGTTATATTGGCTGGTTGTGACTCCTCAGGAGACAGTACAATCTTGAAATGAGCCTTGCCTACCCACGACATATGTTGCTATTGCGGCGTTATCTTGCGGATTTGGAACTCGTTAAGTGTTAGTTGGATTATGTGTGACAGGTTAGTATAATGACGTCATTAGGGCGGTTAGTCGCGGCCCGTCGGGTCGGGTCGTGACAGGGCTGGAGAGGTTGTCCTAAATAGGACTTCAGGGAATGGGATCACTCTAAGATGAGGTGATACATGTTCCTAACTTGGTTTAAGGGACGCTGTTGGTCAAGCTGGTTTGAGACTACTCTAACAGGTCTGTAATAACTAAGAATGGTACAGTATGTCTGTAGCCGAATGAATGATATATTTGTAATCCGTGTATGTATGCCATCATAGATTAAGACACGTTAAATAGCAAGTCATTTAAAAGCTAGCGAAGTTGAGATTGTTGCCTTCTTCCGACATAAACCCTCAAAATGAATGTGAGGTAGGCGAAGAGGCAAAATCACCTTTCCAAATTCCGTCAAGGGAATAGCGAAAGAAGCACCGCTCCTCTAGAACTTAGTCATACCTACTTGGGTGATTTGAAGTTTATACAAAATAGAGGGGGGGAGACAAGTACGTTGTGATCTTCACTGATGATGGTACAACGTATGAAATCCTTTGTTTGTTGAACATCAAAGATGAAGTTGTTGAAGCGGACAAGCGCTGCAAAACAGCCTATGGATTGCGAAATTCATAGCTATAGAGGGGGAGAATGTGAAGCATCGTTCATTAAACGACTGTTCATTACTCACCTCAGTCCAACGGTGTTAGCCAAGCGCAAACCCGTACGCCCAAGTTATGTGGGGCAAGGCGATCCTTACCACTAATGTGATTCTCAACAGAACTCCGCATAAGGATAAGGATAACCCTCCATGTGAGACATGAAAATGATCTCACATACAAATGTTGTGATGTGAGGTGGTTTCGTACCTAAAGCTGTAGATTGCATATCCACTAGATCTGCAAATAACAGTAGTGCTTATCGCCTCTTGGCGTCAAAGAATGCTGAATTCATTGAAGATAACTTTCCTTGAAATAGGAAAAGGAGCAATTGCTCAAGGTTAACAAGAACCCGCGAGGGCCTGACTGTCCGAAACTAGACGTTCCTTATCTACAGGACTCGAAAGTTGCTGGCTATCCGGAACTTAATATTTCAGATCTGCAGAACTCAGGGATTCTAGATGTTGAACCAAGAGGGAGCAAAGAGGGGACAGAGACTTGTTCCAGTCCTTCTAGCTTGTATGGTTAAGAACGAACCATGGACAATTAACAAATAATTATTATCTCCAAAAGCGCTGCTTTGGAAAGAAGCTAAAGTGAGAAATATATTCCATTATATAGAACCATACTTGCGTAATAGTTGATCTTCCTCCGGGAAAAGAACCTTTGGGTTGTGAAAAAGGATACTCAAAAGTGAGTACAAAGTAGATGGATCTACTGACGAGTTCAAAGCCTCGGCTACTTGTACATGTGCTCCCTTGGGAGTAGCTTAACATCATGGGCCATTGCAGTCTTGCGTGGCTTGAATGTTGAAACAGCCTTCCCAACTGGAGAGTTGGAAGAAGAGAATCATAGTTGGTTTTCTGGACTGTTGGCTTCTTCCTGAACTTTCATCTTGGTCCCTGAAATATTTACATTTTGGTCCTGAAAGTTTAAGATAAAACAGAAACAATGAATCTGACCAAAGAAACATTGACTCTGAAGTTAGAAAGCCAACAGTTGGAGAATCAACAGTCTGAAAGTAAAAATCATATTGAAACAAAGTCTCGATATGAAAGATATGGGTATCACAGATGACATCTTAGGAATTGGATTTCTAAGACATCTAACGGACTGGTCGATAGTTGTGGCCTCGTTGAAGCCACCAATGGATATGAATCATAGAACTGATTGGAATCATGGTGCACCCATAGACAAGGAGCGATATGCACAGGTCATGTGTAGTTCAATGTATTGTACACACTACAACCGACCTGGTATCGTCCTACAAACAGATCAGTTGAACTAAGTTTCACTGATGATCTTAATACATGATCAATAGAAGGCGTTAAGTCGGATATGACGATATCTGAATTATTCGCTTATCTTCGGATTATAGTATTCTGGATGTCCAGCGGTTCTGGGAGAACACAGTGATACAAACCGGACATCAGATCTGGAGAACACCAAAGCCACAAGTAAATGTGTATGGTGGGTCTTGGAAAATCCTCTAAGCAAACTTGCATCGACCGATTCATGATGGTATCGGAGTTTATCGCTTTATACAAAGCATGAAAGAAGTTGAGCAACTTCACGACTCATTAGAGGACGTCTCATATTGGGAGAAACCCGTGTCTTCAACAGTTATATATTGTGGCTAGCCGGTCGGCTTCAGGAAGAACATGGATGACGGCGTCTGGACATATCTGTCAGGATCTGTCGGAGACATAAGGCCGTAGGGCAGTTGATCATCACGGGTGTCACTTTCTTATTTACTAACTAAGGGACTACCCGGAGATCAAGTGTTCTGCCTGTCTAGGGGAATGGGCTTAAAACCCAAAATATACGGACCAATACAGTGGTAACCCAACCTTACTAACTAGAGATCCCAGTAATTTGGTTCAATGGGAAAATTAAGTTGTAAATGTTCAGTTGATCGCTTCAGTGGAAGCATGAGCACTTCGGATAGTGATTTCTGAAAAGAAACACCAAATCCAAAGTAGTTCCCGCGATAGACTTTAAGTGTTATCTACAGTGTGGGTAAAGGTTAAATTTTCAAAACTTGTAATGCTCCTCAATAGTTGAGGTTAGGTTTTTTGGGAAACTTTTAATGGTTCCTAACACTTGTGAAGTAGGGTGTAGCAGGATACCTTGTAGGAGACCACCTATTTAAGTGCGAGGACAGGCCGCCTCAAAATGAACGCACTTAAGAATCCAAGACGTTGTCCATGGCCAAAACGGACAAAACATTACGAAGAAGAGAGTAAGGGAATTTGTTATGTTGGTATCATTGACTTGGCTTACACTAAACACTAACGGTTCAAGACATCACGTTCACCGCGCAATAAGTAAGTCCGATGGTATTCAACTATGGAAGGTTCAAAGCTGAAGCTACCTCTCCTTATGCAACATCGGTCCGCTGAAATATTGCTGGAAATGAAAAGACACCATGTGAGTGCGCCAAAATCTCTTTCAAGAGGGGATTGTTGGAAATTAGCCTTTGGCGGGAGTTGCGACCGACCAACTTTAACGACTTAAATACTAGTGTTACGTATGTTGGAGAATCCAGTTCTTCACACATGCATGATCTACTAAGTACGTAGATAACCGTAGGGCCAAGAATCGTCAAATTTCATTGAGAAATGAAAGAGATATTGGTCCATGAAGTAAGGTGTTTGAAGTATGAAAAGTGTGATATTGTGTTCAATTCTCCCTCATCGGTAGAGGAAGAAAGAATTGTTGTGTATATAAGACTCGAAATTGGTTTGGGGTTTGGGACTCCAAGGGGTATCCCATGTGTTTAAAGGAGGGACGACCTAGATGTGTTTCGGTTCAAGGAAAGACCACGCGCGCGCCGCCGCCGCACGCCCGCCCGTCCGGTCCGGTTCTGAATTTCGGGTTCCGGGTTCTCGGGTCACGGGTAGTGGGTCGTGGGTCGTGGGTCACGGGCCGTGGGCCGTGGGCTGTGGGCCTTCTGATATTATCTTTTTGGACCATAGAACTTTGCCAGAAGTATAGTTTGATCTCAGAAGTTTCAGATGTACAGTTTGGACCAGAATTCTTTCAGATGTACAGTTTGGTCCCTGAAGTTTCAAGATGTACAGTTTGGTCCTTGAAGTTTCCAGAAAATCAGAATTGGGCAGAAGAGAACAGAAACGCCAAGCACTTAATTCAGTCATTTATTTTGGCTGAATTACTCCTCCAGTCCGTTGGTCTTTCACCATTTATGTTGGTGACTTTACTACCTCCATAATGACCATTATTTGGCTGTTATAGAGGTAGTTTTCAGTCCCCTCCCTCACTTATATAAACATCCCCTTACACCATTGTTGAGACACATATATGATACACGAAAATACAGAAATATACACAAGCAAAAACAGTTCTTTCTACAACTTTCAAGCATCATTTCGTTACTCAATATTTCTCACGGTAGCTCTTGAGTTTCCTTTGCTCAAGTGTTCCATTGCTGTTTTATCTTGGGAGAAAAATTGTCCAGGATGTATAAAGGATACATACGGGGCAATATTGTCTTAAGGACAGAGTACCACACTCGACTCAGCAATAACAAAAGCAGTTTCGACTTTTTTCTCGTTCTACAATTGTAATTTCAGATTTCTAGTTGAATTATTGAATCTTTGTTTATCCTTTCGAATACTTGTAATAGTGATATACTTCCCGTACTGCTTTATAAAGTACAATAAAGTAAAATCTCCCAACAATTCCAAAGATTACATTGCCACCTCTTCCTCTTTGCTTTACATATGTAACTTATCCCAAAGATCAAATGACACCCATCCATAAATATTAACGACACCAACTTATATGATTATTAGTCACTGGCTATTTTTCTCTACAATGCCACCTGGACATGATGTCCCTTAATACATATCCAATTAAAACTTTAATAAATTCTTTTGTCTCCCACTACAATTCACCATTTAACTAATTATCCAAATAATTAATTTCTTGATCTCAATCCACTTAAATTTTAATAACTAATAAGACATTAATATACTCAATGTCATAATTTGTAATATGACACTAGTCCATAATCTCTTTATGCACACACCAAATTATTTCCTTTCCCCGTCGTCACACTTGTTACGTCCAAAATTATTTCGGGGTTTTAATCCTTTTATATACTAATATCTTTATTAGCATACGTAAATAACATAAATTCCAAAGTTCGGGTCTACTTGCACACGCTTAGCGATTCAAACTGTGACCCAAAAATACGGGATGTTACAATAACACCATAAGCTTATAAGTCAAGAATGTCCCTCTCCCAAACGTTGCTTTGCTTAGAAGAAACCTCCGACAATTTTACTTGGAAGAAACATCACTTGGCGAAATGTTGAGCGTGGTGTTGCTACCATAATCACTTGGAAGTAACGATGCTACTGTAGCTACATGAAGTCATGTTTCATCCAACTATTTCCTTAATGAAATTTTAAGAAAGTGATATAAGTATTTAATTAACCTCATTCTCTACCCATGTGTCAACTTTAGGCCCATCCTTTATTATAAGATGACACCACACCTTTTAATACACATGTAGCTCTTATATAACACTAAAATAAAATATTCGCCCCCTCCACTTTATCTGCAACCTTTGGATGTCACCTATCACTAACTATGTGGATTATATCCACATAATATTTATCCAACAATTTTATTTAATTTTTTATCTTCGTCGTCACACTTGTTACGTCCAAAATTATTTTGGCATTTTATCTTTTTATATACTAAGTCTTTATTTACATGCGTGAATATGACACAAATTCCCCGAAATTCGGGTCTACTTTCCTACGTTTAGGTGCTCATACCATCGCCTAAAATTACGGAATGTTACAGTTTCATCCGAGATCACTTCTATATTGTCGCTCAAGCTATCTGATCCTACATCAAAGGAGAACTTAGTCTCGTAGAAGTCAACATCTCTTGAGACTAAATATTCATCATTCTCTAAGTCATACCATCTCCAACATTTCTGTCCATACCCAAGAAGACGCACCTACAACTCCGATTCTCAAACTTGTCCCTCGTTCTTCCCTTTGTGTGCGCATAGCATAGTGACCCTATCACCCTTAAATGATCATACCGAGGCATTTTTAAATTTTCATAGGGGGTTTTCCCATTTAACATCGAATATGGTGTTCTATTGATCAAATACCCCGCAGTCAAAACACATTATCCCCAGAATTTGATCGGAATATGGCCTTGAAATTTCAATGCTCGCGCCACATTAATAATGTGACAGTGTTTTCTTTTTGACTCTTCCATTCTGTTGTGGTGTCCCTGTGCAAGATGTTTAGAAAATAATTCCATGTTCGGAGAAGTACGTCTTCACACATGTTAATTCAGTTCCGTTATTACTTCTAACAATCTTCACTTTCTTACCAAACTGTCTATCCACCAAGGCGAATAAATTTTTTAAGATTTGGGACACTTCTTTCTTATCAACTAAGAGAAAGATCCACACAACTAGTGAACGATCATCCACAATAGTAAAAATAATATGAAGCACCACAAGAGGAAGGGGTTCTATATGGTCCCCATAAATCGCAATGAATCATCTCAAAAGTATCCGATGCAATATTATCACTTAAAGGAAAAACACTTCTCGTTTGTTTTGCCCGTTGACATACATCACATTCTCTATCTGATCTATCACCACTTTCCTTTAAGCCTAATGTAGTAATTGAGTTTATTACTTTTGCTCAAGGATGACCCAACCGTTAGTGACAATAATCGAACCAATCAATTGTCTCTGCCTTCATAGCCCGTATCAGCGTCACATTCCAGAAATAGTAAAGTCAACATCGATGCTCACCCTTTCCAATTAGCTTCCTCGTGGTGAAGTCTAGTATAACACACATAATTTTATTAAATATCACATCACAATCTAAATAATCAACTAGTTGTGATACATAAATCAAATTGCATGTCAAAACCGAAACATAAAGGACATTTTTCAATCATATCATATCATTCAGCCTAGTTGTTCCTTCTTTTGTAGCCACCGAGCTACTTTCATTCGGAAGACCAACCAGACACTTAGGAATGTCTCGCATATTGCTCAATTCTTTCGGATTACTTCTCACATAGCTGGTAGCTTCAGAGTCTATGATCCAGGATGAATTTTCGGTCTTACTATCCATATTCCCATTCGGGTTTGTTCTCTGGGAATTGAACATATGAATCACAGTCTTCCGGATATCATCTCTCAAATTGTAAAGTCTTGTGCCGCATGTGTTCATCGTTCCTATCTTCGTCTGAGTTCCTTTATTGATAACTACAGTATTAACCAAGTAGTTGCCACTACCACGACCGAATCCTGGTCCACTCTTATGCTATTGTTGATGTCCTTGTCTTCTTCATCCGATATTTTCGTCTCCTTTTTTATTTCTCTGCCACCAATTCGAATAACCAATTAGTCAAAAATATTCATCCACAATGTGTCCAGATCTCTTAGAATGTGTGTAGAATGCACCACGGTAAGGATTTCTCCCTTGTACGGCAAAAACCATGGTTTCACTCCGGTGCTCCATTTTTCTTCTGATTCCTCTCAAACGATCTTCTCGTACCAACTTCGAGTAGACCTTGTTCAATGATGACAACGGTTCCTGGGCCAGCATGTTCGATCTCACCGTTCCATACGTTCCCTCATCTAATCCCATGAGGAAAAGATGCACTTTTTCTTCTCTTTTGGCTTCTAGGACCGTTCCTAAATTGCATGTGCACTTTACCAATGTACAAGTTGGGATCTGTTCGTAATTCGTCAATTCCTCCCACGGCTTAGTGATTTTTTCATAGCAATCCACTATGGTCCTTCCCTTTTGCTTGCACTTCGCTAGTTCCGCCTTTAGTTGTTGCATCTGAGGGACGTTAATAACGATGAACCGCTCTCGGATGCTGGTTCATAATTCTTTCACTTCCTCTTTATGTGTAATTGTTGAGCGAAACATCAGTTCTATGGTGTTGCGAATCCACGACACCAACAATGAGTTTATAGTCCACCAATCTTTCAAGTCCACATACTCTTTGTCCGGTTTTTTTATTATACCGTCGATAAAAGCCAAACTTTTTTCTTGCTCTTAGGGTTGTTCTCATAGATCTAGCTCATTCTTCATAATTTTCTCATTCAATTGGACTTGTGTCACCACAATTCTAGGGTTATCATTCGACGTAATGTCGGAGGGAGAGATTATTTTTCTTTGGGTTTTGTTTTCTTCACCGATGATTCCTTTGCCATTATCATCGGTTTCTTTACCAATATCTGCCATTATTCTAAGTTTTTGATGTTCTTTCTAACGTAGCTCTAATATCGTGTTAAAATAGAGACAAGGACGAGAATTTAGAGAAATAATAATACAGTCAAACCTCTCTATAGTGGCAACGTTTGTCCGAAAAATTCATGGTTGTTGTAGTGAGGTGCTGTTATATATGTATACTGACATCTCATGTTTGGATCTCATTTAGCCGTTATAAAAAAAGTATGCAAAAAATATTATTTTTATACTTTTTATGTTATAAATGAAAATAAAATTTTTGGTTATTTTTAAAATCTCAATTGATTTTTATATTTCATTAATTAAAATTGAAGTGACTAATAAATTCATAACTAGTTGTACCATACCGATAAAGAATTAAAATATACGGAACATGTGCATTTAAAATTAATTAAAAATTTAAATATTTTAAGTTTGACATAAGAATTATACAATTGTACGTTGTTTCGTATATTTCAGTCTCTTAATGATAACACAATGCTTGAACTAACGCAGATCTTTGTCCAAACTTTCAGCAAAAAAGAATTCAATCTTTTCCTTAATGATTATCATAAATATTTTAATATTTTATTTTTATACATAATATATTTCTTACAAAATATTATTACATAATATTTGAGTATGACTGTTATAGAGAGGTAATTTTACAAAGAGTGTACCGCTATAATAATTATCATTGCTGTTATAGGTAGAATGTTGTTATAGAAAAGTAAAATATATAACATGAAAAATTAGTTCCGGAGAAAATCAGGCCGTTATAGTGAAATGTTATTATAGAGAGATTTGATTATAATAGGAGAATTTTTTCTACTTTGTATTCATTATAATGACGTCCTTATATATGAGTAAGATTCTCCTTTTCCTACTCTTAAAAGGTAACCCTATTCTAATAGGACTACAAATTCTATATGTACTATAATTATAATTGTACCATAAATAGACTAAACTATTATAATTAGACTAGAATAGAATATACAATAATTTTTTATTTTGAAAAGATAAAACAAAATTAGTGATATTTGGTTTGAAATATATTTTCGAAAATATTCAAAAAGTTGTTCCAAAAATTTCAAAACTTTTTCTCAAGCTTAAGTTTTTTTTAAATGTTTTTTCAGTTTGGATCTAAGGACATGTTTGAACATGATTTCAAGTCATGATTTAAAATCAGGTTGATTTAAAATTGAAATGCAATTTGAATTTTTTAAATTATATTTTTTTTTCATAAATATAAAAACCTCACCATTCATGAAAACTATCAAAACTTCTCTAACTCTTATATAACCAATTGTTGAGACTTAAAACATGTCTACTCTTAATAGTTTTTCTATAAACTTAGCATGACATCCTACAGATTTAATTGTTATCACTAGGGATATTTGGCATTCCCAGAGATTTTTCGCGAAATAGTTTGCATTTTTCACGCAAATGTTTATGATTTTTGCACAATTTTTTAGTTTTTCACGCGAAATTTTCTATGCCATATTTTATTTTTTAATTTTCACGCGACATTATTTTCAATAGCTTGCACGATATTCTTTAGCGATTTTTGCGCAATATTTTTAACGATTCTCGCATGATGTTTTTCAATTTCTCACACGATTTTACTATTTTTGCGCCATATTTTTTTTTTCAAATTTTCATGCGATATTTTATGGTTTTTGCACGATATTTTTTTTCAATTTCTCGAGTGATATTTGTAGCAATGTTTTGCAAAATATTTTCAATTTTAAATGATTTTCGCGCGATGTTTTCAATTTCTTGTGCGATTTTCTTTTGTTTTGCGTGATTTTTTCGCGCATTTTTTTTATTTTTCGGGAAAACAATAGAGTGGATATTCCTAATAAGGGAAAATATCGTGTGGATCTTATCAATATGAGCAAACCATAGGTCATAAATAAAGTACGTAATATCCTAAGGTATCACATTAATAAATCACATATCTCCATTCTTTTTATAAATACTTGCTTGCAATTACATACTATTACAAACTTTCAAATACGCATAATTAGGAAAGATCTACTAGTCCAAAAATTCAATAATAGTAGTAACTAACTATTCTTTAATATAATCATTTCATATAGTATGGATAATGTTGGAAATTTGCCTTTGGCGGGAGTTGCGACCGACCAACTTTAACGGCTTAAACACTAGTGTAACGTATGTTGGAGAATTCGGTTCTTCACACATGCATGATCTACTAAAATGCGTAGATACTTAAGTAGGGCCAGAATAAATCAAATTTCATTGAGAAATGAAAGAGATGTTGGTTCACGAAGTAAGGTGTTTGAAGCATGGAAAGTGTGGTATTGTGTTCAATTCTCCCTCATCGGTAGAGGAAGAAAGAATTGTTGTGTATATAAGACTCGAAATGTGTTTGGGGTTTGGGACCCCAAAGGGGGTATCCCATGTGTTTAAAGGAGGGAGGACCTAGATATTGTGCTTGGTTCAAGGAAAGACCACCACCTGCCGCCTTGCTTGCCGTCGGTCAGGTTCAAGTTAGTTAGGGTTCGGGTTCTCGGGTTCTCGGAGTTCACGGGTCCACGGTCTCGGGTCCTCGGGTCCTCGGGTCCTCGGGTCCTCGGAGTCGCGGTCCTCGGGTCCTGGTCCTCGAGGTCTCAGTCCCTCGGGTCCTCGGGTCCTCGGTAGTGCGTGGGTTTGTGGGTGGGTGTGGGCATACGATATTATCTTTTGGGCGAAAACTTTGCGGAAGTATAGTTTGATCCCGGAAGTTTCAGATGTGCGATTTGATCCCTGAAGTTTCAAGATGTCTGATTTGGTCCACTGAAGTTTCAAGATGTGCAGTTTGGTCACTGAAGTTTTGAAAGTTGGAATTTCGGCGGTCGAGCGAAGCGTCAAGCTCTCAATTGACCAGCTTTATTTTGGCTGAATTACACCTCCGATAATGGCCAATCAGTTGGCAATCTTTCGCCATTTATGTTGGTACTTACTACCTCCATAATGGCCATTATTTAGCTATTATGAAGGCGGTTGAGTGACAAAGCTGATCCATCCATCACCTATTTAAACACCCCTTACACCATTGTTGAGCACACCAGAATGACCAAGAGTTAGCGATTTTCATGCGGCAAAGCAGGTGCGAAAAATACACAAACCAAAATAGCTTTCTTTCCTACAACTTCAGGCATCATTTAGTTACTCAATATTCTTCACGGTAGCTCTTGAGTTTCCTTTGCTCAAGTGTTCCATTCTTTGTTTTATCTTGGGAGACAAATTGTCGGGGCGTATAAAAGGATACATACTGGGGCAATATTGTCTTAGAGATGTGCCACACTCGACTCAAAAGCGATTTACTTTTCCGTCTTCTAAAGCGAAATTTCCAGTTTTCACTTGTGTAACAATTGTAATTTTAAATTACTAGTTGAACTATTGAATATTTGTTTATCCTTTGAATACTTGTAATAGTTATATACTTCGTCTTGCTTTATAAAGTACCATAGAGCAAAACTCGACAACTTAAGACTGATATTTGTATAGTATTACTATTAGTGTTAGAAAGATGTCGGTCAAAAAGTTGTGTGACCGTCGGGGATATGGAAATGGTTTTACGCTAGAAGAGTGATGATGATGAGCGATATTCATCTGTCACGCTACCAAGGCGGCGGGTGGGAACAAGCGCTCGAGAGCTGAGGATGTTAAGCGGGACAAGAGGAGAAGGCGAAGATGTACTTCTATCTTTGCGGCGAAGGCACTGTATCTATCCCGGACAAAGATCCGAATAATGGTAAGAAGAAGGCCCCGGACACTCGATCGATGAAGTGGTAGTGAGTCGAAATCCAAAATTGGGATAAGTATTTTCTTACTTGTCAAGAATAAAGATTAGATGATGAGTATTTTTTCTTACTTGTCAAGAATAAAGAATTAAATGAAGTGCGATTAAAAATTGATTAAAGTAAGGAGGAATATGAAAATAATTTATATTCCTTCGCTTTAAAAATCGAAGTTTAATCTCATCTTCTTTCCGTTTAAAGATTGGATTATGGCGACTTAAAAAGATCCGTTCTTTTAAGTGTAATTATTAAAAAGCGTGTAAAGTATGTTCACTTTGTCGATGGAGAAAGATCCACTAAGCGTGCGGCGTTACAACTCTTAAGTAGCGCCAAATTATCACGGGCACCAATCTTAACGGAAGAGTCTAAAAGTTAAAGGCGTAGAACTTTGTCATACTATTTGGCGAGAAGATCCTTCATAGGATGATATTGGACACTCAGTCATACAAAGCCTCAGAGGCGTGGAGTGGGCCAAAATTCGCTGATATGATGATATTGGACACTCGGTCATACAAAGCCTCAGGGTCCTGGAGTGGGGCGAGAATTCATTTCATAGGAAAAGTAATGGACACCTAGTGTGGTGGGCGAGTTTCAGTCTTAATGATATGAAGGCCCAAGAAAGCGATAAAGAAATTGGACACTCGATGCCAAAGCAAGCGAAGTGGGCGATGTCGAGATCACGTATGATCAGGTTGCGCCTAACCACGGGCAAGAGGTTGTTAAATGTAGGCAGCGCCACCTCTAAAATCAAAGAAATTTGGAGAGGTTGTCCTCAATAGGACTTCAAGGAATGAGATCACTCTAAAGAGGTGTTCTGATTCCTAACTTGGTTTAAGGACGCCATTTGTTGGTCAAGTCGGTTTGAGACTACTCCAGCAGTGCAGAATAACTAAGAATGAGTGCGATGCGTCGTAGCGAATGAATGATATATGTTGTAATCCGTGCATCTATGCCATCATAGATTAAGACACGTTAAATAATAAGTCATTAAAAGCTAACGATGTTGAGATTATTTGCCTCGCTTTCATAAACCCTCAAAATGAATGTGAGGTGGCGAAGAGCAAAATCACCTTTCCAAATTCCGTCAAGGGAATGGCGAAAAAGCGCTCCTGCTAGAACTTAGTCACACCTACTTGGGTGATTTGAAGTTTATACAAAATAGAGGGGAGACAAATGCGTTGTGATCTTCATTGATGATGGTACAGCGTATGGAATCCTTTGTTTGTTAAAAGCAAAGATGAAGTTGTTGAAAGCGGATAAAGCGCTACAAGCGAGTTGAAAATCAACTAAGCCTATGGATTGCGAAATTCATAGCGATAGAGGAGAATGTGAAGCGGCGTTCATTAAGCTTGTTCATTACTCACCTCAGATCTAACGGTGTTAGCCAGCGCAAACCGTGCGCTAAACTATGTGGGGCAAGCGATCCGCTACCGCTAATGCGATTCTCAGCGAAGGATAAGGATAACTCTCGTGTGAGACATGAAAAAGGATCTCACATACAAAAGTTGTGATGTGGGGTGGCCTGGTAGAAGTTGGACTACAGAAGCAGGTCAAGTTCGACCTAAGGTGTAGATTGCATATCCATTTGGATGCATGTGAATAACGGTAGTACTTATCGCCTCTTGGCGTCGAAAGAATGTTGAATTCTTATAAGATAACTTTCCTTGAAAAGGAAAAAGGAGTAATTGCTCAAGGTTAACAAGAACCGAGAGACTGTCCCGGGAACTAGAGCGTTCGGATCTCGGAGACTCGAAAGTTCTTTGCTATCAGAACTCGATATTGAAGATCTGCGAGAACTCGGGGATTACAGATGTTGAACCAAGGCGAACAAAGAGGGACAAGGACTTGTTCGATCCTTCTAACTTGTATGGTTAAGAAACGAACCATGGACTATTAACAAATAATTATTTATCTCCAAAGTATTGCTTTGGAAAGAAGCTAAAAAGAGAAATATATTCCATCATATAGAACCATACTTGCGTAATGGTTGATCTTATAGGAAAAAGAACCCTTGGGTTGTGAAAAAGGATACTAAAAGTGAGTACAAAGTAGATGGATCTTGGCGAGTTCAAAGCCTCGGCTACTTCATGTGCTCCCACAGGGAGTAGCTCAACATCATGGGCCATTGCGATGCTTGCGTGGCATGAATGTTGAAACGACCTTCAGCGGAGAGTTGGAAGAAGAGAATCGAGTTGGTTTTTAATTTGTTGGAGCTTCTTCTGAACTTTCATTTTTGGTCCCTGAAATGTTAACATTTTGGTCTGAAAGTCTCGAGATAAAAGCGAAACAATGAATCGACCCGCGAAGCATTAACTCACGAAGTTAGAAAGCCAGAGTTGAAAAACCAGCGATGCGAGTGAAACTCATATTGAAACAAAGTCTCGATATGAAAGATATGAGTATTACTGGATGACATCTTAGGAATTGGATTTCTAAGACATCTATGATCGATAGTTGTGATCTCGTTAAACCACCAATGGATATGAATCATAGGCTGATTGGAATCATGGTGCACCCATAGACAAAGAGGCGATATGCACGAGGTCATGTGTAGTTCAATGTATTGTACACACCTGCTGGCCAGGCCAGTATCTTCACTGACGAGTCCCGGTTGAACTAAGGTTCAGCGTATAATCTTAATACATGATCAATAGAAAGCGTTAAGTCGGATATGGCGATATCCGGGTATTAAAGCTTATCTTCGGATTATAGTATTACGGATGTCCAGCGATTACGGGAGAACACGATGTGATGCAAGCCCGGACATCATATCGAAGAACACCAAAGCCACAAGTAAATGTGTATGGTGGATCTTGGAAAATCCTCTAAGCAAACTTGCATCGTCAGATTCAAGATGGTATCGAGTTTATCGCTTTATACAAAGCATGAAAGAAGTTGAAGTAACTTCACGACTCATTAGAGGCGTCCCTTATTAGGGAGAAACTTCGTGCCTTGGCCGATTATACTGCTGTGGCTAGCCGTTCGGCTTTAGGAAGGACACGGATGACGGCGTCTGGACATATCTGTCAGGATTTGTCATGAGACATAAGACCGTATGGCAGTTGATCATCACGGGGGACACTTCCTTGTTTACTAACTAAGGGACTACCCGGAGATCAAGTGTTCTGCCTGTCTAGGGGAATGGGGCTAAAACCCAAAATATACGGACCAATACAGTGGAAACCCAACCTTACGAACTGGAGATCCCAGTAATTTGGTTCAATGGGAAAACTAAGTTGTAAAGGTTCAGTTGATCGCTTGATGGAGCATGAGCACCGGATAGTGATTTACGAAAAGAAACACCAAATCGCGTTCGCGATAGACTTTAAGTGCTTTATCTGCGGTGTGAGTAAGGTTAAGTTTTCAAAACACGTTAATGCTCCTCAACGATTGAGGTTAGGTTTTGGAAACTTTTAATGGTTCCTAACACTTGTGAAGTGGGGTATAGCGAGATACCTTGTGAGAGACCACCTATTTAAGTGCGAGGGCGGGCCACCTCAAAATGAGCATCTTAACAGAATCAAGAGCGTTGTCCGTGGCCAAAGCGGACAAAACATTCTGAAGAAGAGAGTAAAGGGAATTTGTTGTGTTAGTATCATTGTCTTAACACACTAAGCAGCGGTTCAAGACATCACGTTCACCGATGATAAGTAAGTCGATGGTATTCAACTATGGAAGGTTCAAAGGCGAGGCTACCTCTCGCTTATCGAACATCGGTCATTGAAATATTCTTTGGAAATGAAAAAGACACCATGTGAGTGCGCCAAAATCTCTTTCAGAGGGATTGTTGGAAATTTGCCTTTGGCGGGAGTTGCGACCGACCAACTTTAACGGCTTAAACACTAGTGTAGCGTATGTTGGAGAATTCGGTTCTTCACACGTCGCATGATCTACTAAATGCGTAGATAGCAGTAGGGCCAGAATAAATCGTCAAATTTCATTGAGAAATGAAAGAGATATTGGTTCACAGTAAGGTGTTTGAAGCATGGAAAGTGTGGTATTGTGTTCAATTCTCCCTCATCGGTAGAGGAAGAAAGAATTGTTGTGTATATAAGACTCGAAATGTGTTTGGGGTTTGGGACCCCGAGGGTATCCATGTGTTTAAAGGAGGAGGACCTAGATGTGCTTGGTTCAAGGAAAGACCACCGCCTTGGCTGCCGCCGCCACCGTCCGTCCGGTTCGAAGTTAGGGTTCGGGTTCTCGGGTTCTAGTCCGGGTCCTCGGGTCCTCGGGTCCATGGGTCCGTGGGTCCATGGGTGCGTGGAGTGAAGTGGTTTGTGGTGTGGGCCTACGATATTATCTTTTGGGCGAGAAAACTTTGCGGAGTATAGTTTGATCCCGAAGTTTCAGATATGTCTTGATTTGATCACTGAAGTTTCAAGATGTACAGTTTGGTCCCTGAAGTTTCAAGATGTGCAGTTTGGTCCCTGAAGTTTTGAAAGTTGGAATTTCGACGGTCGAGCGAAGCGTCAAGCTCTCAATTGACCATTTATTTTTGTTTGAATTACACCTCGATAATGGCCAATCCGTTGGCAATCTTTCACCATTTATGTTGGTACTTTACTACCTCCCAATGGCCATTATTTGGCTATTATGGGCGGAGTTCTCGAAGCGACAAAGCAGTCCATCCATCACCTATTTAAACACCCCGCTTACACCATTGTTGAGCACACAGAATGACCCGAGAGTTACTTGATTTTCATGCGGCAAAGCATTGCGAAAATACACAACCAAAATAGCTTTCTTCCTACAAACTTCCAAGGCATCATTTCGTTCTCAATATTCTTCACGGTAGCTCTTGAGTTTCCTTTGCTCAAGTGTTCCATTCTTGTACATTTTATCTTGGGAGACAAATTGTCCAGGACGTATAAAGGATACATACGGGGCAATATTGTCTTAAGGACAGAGTGCCACACTCGACTCAGCAAAAACGATTTACACTTTTCCGTCTTCTACAAAACTGAAATTTCCAGTTTTCACTTGTGTAACAATTGTAATTTTAAATTACTAGTTGAACTATTGAATATTTGTTTATCCTTTCGAATACTTGTAATAGTTATATACTTCCCGTACTGCTTTATAAAGTACCATAGAGCAAAAACTCCCAACAGATAATCTCTTCACGTCGAGCATTAGTCTTTTACTCTAGAATTTAAAATAATGAGTTTTTTTTTAAAATATATAAATTTATGGGTCAAAGTTTATATTTTAAAAAAATAAAATCACAACTTGAAATTTAGAATCCTACTTTTTGAAAATTTTAGGATTTGAAATCATGATTTAATTTAAAGTTGAAGTTTTGTGCATATTTCATAAACAAACGCCATTGCAAATCAAAACTTGAAATTGGGGTCCCAAATCCCTATGGTCAAACGCCTATTAAATCCATAGACCTCCTTTCCCCTTTTGTTAGCGACCCTTAAACGAGTTCCAACCGTGCAAGTTCAAGCATTACTTTTTTTGTTTAGTGTCTGATTATTTTCCGAATTTTGTATATGAATATAATCTACGTTTTTATATAAACTTAAACTATCATCCTACGAAAGGAAAAGGGAGATTCCAAAGTGAAAAATCAAATTTTATTGATTATGTGAAAATTAAGATAGTCAACCAGGTAATTGCTTAAAATCCCCAACACTCGTTTTGAATTGTAATTTTATACCACTTAGGGTCATTTGATTGATTGTTTTCAAAATTCTCATCCGAATATAAAATTTTACATAAGATGAAATAGTGTTTCGTTGACAATATTAAATATATAGTATAACAATCCAATATTAATAGGTAAACCAATGACCCCCTATTAACGGCTGATTGGATGCATAGAGAGCCAATTAAAGATCTGAAAAAGGCTTATATAAAAGTGGTCAAGACCAGTACTCTGCACAATCTGTTATTTCTGATTCCAAACTAAAAAAAAACATGATCTTTTATTTAATGCTAAAATGACCGTTGATATAAATCTCTTAACTTCAATATGAATTCACACTTATAGCCCTGAGATTGTAAATACAAGAATATTTAGGTTAGGTTTAAAATAATCATTTTTTGAGCAGTTTTAGTTCTTTACGTATTCTGAGCAATTTTTTGTCTTCATTATATATTTTAAAAAATTTATTGCATCTGTTAAGTTTAACGAAAACAATGAAAAATAGATATTCAGCGATAATTCACATTTCAAATTGCAGTTTTTGATACTTTCGTCTATTTTCTAAAATCTAATACAACTTCTACTATTTTGATTTATTTTTGATGTCTAATGCATTTTAAAATTATTTTTAAAAATTTGCCAGGACTTTCCTATTATCTCAAATTAAATATTCCTTTTCACAAATCTCCTCAAATTTAATATTCTCTCTCACTTTTACCAAATTAAAGGATCGAAGTTGTTCAAAAATATATTGGGAAGCTACTAAAAACAAGATTGTTTTTCATCAGATTTTCAAAAGTTATGCAGACCTTTAGTTTATATTTTATTAGAGGGAAAACAAGAAGTTGGAAGGTAAATAAATCTAAGATACTTATTTTGTTTGAAATGAAATGTCCAGTAAATAAAGATTTCGCATGTAGTAGAGTGAAAACTTACTCGTATTCATTCAAATTAATAGATATATAACATGTATTATATTTTTACCTTACTTAACCAACATGTTGATATAATTGCGTAAATATCGGATATATTCGGAAAAAAATAATATTTTCTTCATTTTTTAAATGAGATAGTTAACCTGGAAAATTTTAGTTGAGGCAACTCCTCCTCGAGTCATTTTTTTAAAATTACTAGTCCCCCTCTTTTTTCTCTTTATTTTCGATCCATGAAAATAATAAAACTAGGTTTAAGTTTGCTCGAGGCCCTCTTGCGTTTTTATTTTTATTGAGGTTCACTTAAAGCTCAACAAATAAATTAAAAATATCTTTTTTCCTCGTTTATCTTCCCTTTATTCGAACTTGACAAATTTTCTTAAAAAATTGACTGATTCAAATATTGAAGGTGATGTTGTCTTTTAAATCTTGAAATTAAGCATTGTTATTCATTGTATGAGGAAGAATTTGAGCTTGAAACTTGACGGAGAAGAACAAAACTTCATTAAAGCTCATTTTAAAGATTGGTTGGATGGGTTTTGCGAAATTGTTATTTGTTAAAATTGGGTGTTATAATTGATTGGATCTTTTTTGGAGAGTTTATATCTCAAATTTGACGGAGTTTGATGAAAATTTAAGGTGATTTTGAGTGAAATGTCAGATTTAAGTTCGAGGTTAAAGATGAAACATTTCAGATTTATATTTAATAGTCAGGTCTATAACAAATTTATACTCAAATCTACAACAATTTTATAAGCAGCATGTATTTTATACTAAATCGGTGCATTGTCTATATATATCCGCTGTAATAGCTTAGAAGAATTAGTTGAGAATTTATTGTTTGCTTGGTTTGGATGTTGTTAAAATAGATTGGGTACTTCTTGGTGAGTTTATATCTCAGTTTTGAAGGAGTTTGATGAAAATTTAAGATGATTCTGGGTGAAATTTCATATTTGAGGTTGAAGATAAATATTTTCAAATTTTATGTTTAAGGTTCAGGTTATAATAAATTTATACTCAATTCTATACTAAACAATCTAGATATGTCGTGTGTCGTATTTTATAATACTACATTGCCTTTAGGTGAAGCGGCACCTTATAAATTACACATGATCACGTCTTTTCAAGACATAATCAAAAGTGTGTCGCGCTATAATAGATTTTAACTCAATCTACAGTAAACGACCTAGACATGATCATGTTGCATTCCCTTTAGGCGAAGCTGCACCTTATAAATTTCTCTAATCACGTGTTTTCAAGACATATTTCAAAAATGTGTAGTGATGTGCTCATGTTGCATTTGATTTACATTAAACACAGTCAATTTTGAAACTTTACACTATCAACTAGGGCTGGCCAGTGGGCCGGGCTCGGGATTGACGGGCCGGGTTTGGCGGGTCGGGTCAGGGCGGGACGGGTGAAGGGTGTGGGATCAGGGCGAGTCGGGTTTGGCGGGATTTGCCGAAATCCCATCCCGATCCCGTCGGAATCGGGTCGGGGGCGAGATCGGGAGCGGGATCCGGGCGGTTTTTCCTTTTTTTTTTAATAACATATGTATAAAAAACTCAATAATTAAACAAGACAAGATAGTGTAATAAAAATATCACAAGGCTGTTTTTGTGCCTCTTATATTATTTAATAGACATAATTTTTTTGTAATACAAATACAATTGTCGAAATTGCAACTTTGTGGTGTTGTCCAAAAGTTGCAAATTACATAATGAAATTGCAATTAAAAAAATTACATTCTGAAAAAAACATGTTCTAGTTTCTTGATAATTTCATGTGGTTCTTCGGTTGGAATTGGTATTTGTTGGTCAAATTGATCCACGTCGCTTCCACCACCTTCGGATAAGATTTCGTTGTAGTTTTCGTCTTCTTCTTCATTGATCTCCGGTTGACCGCACCTTCTCCGCTCCGCTCGTATCCAATCTCTGATTAATACTATAATCTCCAAGCTGTCTCTGGCTAATGAGTGTCTGTGCTCTCCTATTTGATATCTGCCGGCAGAAAAAGCGCTTTCAGACGTAGTTGATGACGCTTGAATGTTTAAAACATCTCGGGACATCATTGGAGGTGTCAGAAAGGTCTTCTCATTCCCCCTCCAGTATTTCAACAAGTCTTCACGTCCTTCTTCATTGAGAACTGCTTGGTACGGTATAGAACCCTGCAAAACAAAAATATCAAACTCGCTCAGCGATATAACTGCACATTCTATTTCTGAGGCTATACTAGCCGCAGAAACAACATGTCTTTTGTGAGGTTGTGTTGAAGAAGAAGAAGAGATGGTATGGAAGCCGGTAGGTTACTAGCACTTTCTTGTTGGTAAAACTTATATACTTTTTTGCATTGGTCTTCTACGCTAGACAACACTTCTTCTTTAGTTTGTTCAATAGGTGGTGGGTGATTTGGATTTTTGGGACTTGGAGGTGGTAGTACTTCTATACAATCGTAAATAGTTTCAATAAGTGATTTAGTACCGTCTATTTTAATAGTCGGATTTAATACAACACCAATAATATAAATAGTGAGAATAGGAATAAAATATTTTTTTATTTTGTTAAACATTTTTTAATAGATGTCATATAAGCTGGTTTTTCCATATATTCACTAAGTAATAAAAATATTAGAGCTATATAAAACAACATAGTTGAAATAGTAGGATAATATATACCGGAAAATTCTTTTGTTGCTTGAAAAAAATTCTCTAAAAATATAATAAGTTCATAAATTTTTACCCAATCGCTATCTACAACCATATCAGTTGGATTTTGATTATGAGAGTTAAAAAATAAAGTTATAGGTTTTCTATAGTCATAAGCAACAAGTAGTTGCTCATATAAAGAATTCCACCTAGTGGGCACTTCTTCTGGAATTTTTCTATAAGGTAGTTGACAATCGTGACAAGTTTTTTTATATTTTGTATTCTATTATTTTTAAAAATAAAGTTTATAGCAAATTGTATTTTACTAAGAATGTCTTCAAAAAGTGATAGACCATCATTTACAATTAAGTTATATATATGACACACACATTTTATATGAAAATGATTTGAAAAAGATGGAGTTAAACTATTTTTTAAAATTGTAATAGCGTAATTGTTAGAAGAAGCGTTATCTAATGTAATTGTCATAATTTTATCAGTTATTCCGTAATAATCGCACACTTGATAAATATTTTCTGCAATAAAAGTACCAGTATGCCTATCATCTATATATCTATACGCTAAGATACGTTTTTGCATAGACCATTTATAATCTATATCCAATGACAAGTTACCGTTAAATAATCATGGTCGTTAGTACTACGGCCTCTATCAGAAGTGATAGCCACTTTGCCATTAAAATGATATAATGAATAACGTAAATACTGTTGATATTCATGTGCAAATTTAAATACATCTCTCTTAACAGTTGATCTTGGAAAACCGTTAAAAGCAGAATTATACAAATCTCTAATATAATGAATAAAACCGGGAGATGAAGGAAATGAAAAAGGCAAACCCTCCACAACAATTAATTTTGCTATTGCTTCCCTATCTCTATGTTTATTGTATTTAGGGCCTACAATTCCCCCCGTCATAGGGTTAATTTGACTCTATACTTGATCCGGGACAGTATCAGTATGTGAACCTTGTCCCGATGGAGCGGGCGTTTGCGCATCCGATTTTGAAGCCTCGTATTGGGCATACCTAGCTGGATAAGCCCTTACTACGTGTCTCATTAAACCCCCCGTCCCACCGTGACCTATTCCAGTTTTAAATTTTAAAACATCTTTACAAATTTTACATCTAGCTACTTGATTCTCTACGTCCTTATAAAAAAATATCCATGCATATGATTTTAATGATCGTTTTCCTTATCAAAAAATATCCATGCATATGATTTTAATGATCGTTTTGCTGGACCTCGTCTCATACTAGGGGGAATAAGAGGCATTTCAGTTGAAGGTGCATTAGTGAGTGTGTTGTCATCAACATTAGTGGGTGTATCATCTAGATTATCGTCTAAATTAAAGTCTTCTTGAGTTCCAGAAAATAGCTCCTCGTCTAAATCTAATGGTATTGTAGAAAAATGTTCAGTATCAACAAAATCATCCTGTGTAGGAATATGATGACTAGAAGAAGTATCATTGCCCTTGTTGTCCCTACTAGAAGAAGCATGACCCCTACCCGTAAGCATACATTTAAATCCTTCCATTATAAATTTATAATTATACTAATAAATAATTAAAGTAAATAAAATTAAGTGCGCTAAATAAAATAAACATACAATAATAATTTAATGAATGAACGAATGTACCAAACGCCAACGTAACGTCGACGTGTAATCGAGAGGTTGAAAATTGAAACTTTGCTCGATGGAAGATCCTCAAGCTAGTTGTCAACTTCACTCCCAATTCCCAAATGAATAAATAAAATTGAATATTTAGTAGACAATGTAGACTTGTAGAGAGATAGATTGAGAGATTAGAGAGATTGAAGGAAGATTTGTGAAAAAGATGAAGAGAAAATGAAGTATTTATAGTTGAAAAATTAGGTTAAAGTGTAAATATAATAACTTATGGATTAAAAATAAATATTAAGGGGGTAGGGGGAGGGGGAGGCCAAAATGGTCGTTGCACAACGGCCAAAATGTAAAATGGTCGTTGGTGCAATAATTATTTTTGCAAAAGGGGGATTTTCGGGCGGGATCGGGTTGGGACTGGGGCGGGCCGGGACGGGACGAGACGGTTCGGGACGAGACATTGTCCCGTCCCGATTCGAGTCCCGATACTGCAATTTTTTTTTAACTACTCGGGTTCGGGGCGGGACCGGGGCGATGTCGGGCCGACCCGGTCCAATGGTCAGCCTTACTATCAACTCACATTTATCCATTGTAACATGTAATACATCTTATTTTTAAGTTTTTTTTTCAAATTTTAAAAAATAATAGTTATAAATATTTTCTAAAAAATATAATACAATAATAACATATCTAATAAAATTCTATAAAATGAGATATAAAAATAGTAAAATATACGCAGATCTTACTTATACTTTGGGGGAGGGTCTATTTTCGGAAGACCCCTCATAATGTACGTAAAAGATTTCTTACACACTACATAATTTAAACTTTTTTCTAAATAGATAGTCACGCACTTTCGTTAAAGGTTCTTGAAGAGTTATAACATCCACCTTCTTCTTTTCACTTCAATACCAAAAACATTTCTAACAAATTTGCAAAAACAAGAAAAAGGACTAACTAGACCACAAACAAAAAGGTCACATGGGGATGAGCTCAACCCTCTAAAGACACTTTTTGAGTAGTACTTAGAAATCACCAAAAACCCAAATGTTAAGTAAATCAATCCAAATCAAACCAAAAAGGTGAACCCAAACTCCCACAACAACTTTCCAACACTAATGGCTGCACATGAAGAACAATATGAACAAGAACAAGAAAACCCCATTTCCTCTTTCACCTTAAAACCCAACATTAAACACTTTGAGAAGCTTTTCTCCTCATATTTGGGTCTTAGTTTTGCTATCTTTCTTGGGGTTTTACCAAGAAATGCACTTTCTTTAGTTTCAAGACTTCAAAACCACAACAAGGAGTTAACTTTTCAGCTTATTGAGACAGAAGAACAGTTAAAGCAGTTGCTTTTTAGGAGAAAAGAGGATTCAAAAGCAAATGCAAGAGTTGTTGAAATCTTTGCAAGTCATAGACATGCTTGGCAGCAAGAAGAGAAGAGGTTGTTGCAACAGATTGATGAGTGTGATGAGGAGATTGCAGAGTTAAGAGGTAGAGCTGAGCAGTTTGAGAAAGCTGAAAGTGAGTTAAGGGCTAATATTGAGGAGTTGAAAAGGGAGATTAGTGAAAGAGATGAAATGTTGAATTTTATGAGTAGAAGAGGGGAAAATTGTGAGATGGAAAATAGTAGTGGTGATGGTGGTGTTGGGGTTGGTGATTGTTATGCTGATATGGGGTTGAGGTTTGGGAAAGAGATGGATTTGGGGGTACGGATGGAAGAATGTTATATGGCTAATGGGATTCCTAGTGGTGAACAAATGAGTGGTGTTTATGGACAGAGTAATAATGGATTTAACTCTGAATACTTGAATTCTGCTTCTAAGTTTTGGGCTGAAAAAGCTAGTCCTTGGCAGGTATGGTTCATTTATTATTTCTTTTTGGGGTCTTTTTGTTCTTTATAGTTGTTGTTATTTGGGTTTATGGTGCTGTTATAATGTGGTTAAAAAAACTAAGTCATTGCTAGTATGATCTTCATGTTGGGAAAAATAGGAAGAACTTTGACTAAGTTTGTGTCCTTTGTGTTTGTCTTATAGTTGGTTTTCCAATTTCCTTGGTGGTACTTGGGAAAAAGATGTTTCTTTTATTTGACCATAGTATGGTATTTTAAGGATTAGATTGCTTGGAATGATCTTCATGTAGGGAAGAACTTGGACTAAGTTTGTCTCCTTTGTGTTTGTCTTATATTTGGTTTTCCATGGTGGTACTTGGGAAAAAATGCTTCTTTTACTTGACCATATTATGGTACTTTAGGGATTAGATTGCTTTTAGTTTTCATCTATTTGCTCTTCATCCTTCCCTTTTTTATTTTTAGTTTTATTGGTTTTGGATGTGGGAGAGAACACGCTTTGGAGGTTGATTTTTGTATATGATATCTGATGAACCAAATGAGCCAGAGCAATTGAGGATGATCAAAATTAAGTCAAAAAAGATAAATAAGAATTTGGCTGAAGTAATATTGGTCAATATTGCAGTAAGATGGAGTTCTTGGTGAAGTACAGACCTTTATGATCTTTCTTCACGTACCTGAAAATTTCACAGGAATATCTAGTTGTAATCTTTCTGGTAAAAGCTGAAATGAAGGTTTATGCAGGAGTAGTTCAGCGCGAAAATTCAAATTGAATTGTATAATGATTACATTCTGAGATGCTTATTAATGAAATCTGTAGTTTAGTGTACTCAGTTACCTCCTATTTGTCTTGTGCTTTGTCTTTATTGTTGAGACTCATGTCTTTTATTATCCATAATTTCGAATGGTTTGATCTTCTTGGTGGCTACTGAAAGTTCATACTACCCAGGATATGGTTCTGTTTACTGAAGATTATACTCATCTTAACAGTTCATTTTTACCCTATACTGGTGTTATGGACCACTTCTTGAAAACCAGGTCATTGTTTCGTACTTTTCGTCTTTCACCTTGTTTCGTCCTATTAGAGTTTTGCAATTCTGGCCTCAAGAACGGTCCCCTTCCGCTAATAGCATGAAGGCTGGTTATGAAGGTAGCTCAAAAAAATGTATACGGATAAACTCCAGAAATTCATTTTATTGGCATCCAATTATATGTCCCCTTCGGTTGGGAAGTCCACCAATGATCTGGTTAAAATGGATCCTTATATCAGCAAAGGATGGGCTGTTATCAGTCAACATCTAGTCGATTTGTTATATTTCTGTTTAAGAGTAATCAACCTCAATAGAAAGATGTCCTTTCCCTTTCTTGTTGCAAGCTGTATCTTATCCTTGTCTGTCTCAGGAACGTCATCTTTGGTTATATATTATCAATTTAAGCAAGTTCCTCCAATGAAACCTGAACTTCCCAAGGTCGACTCTAGTCCAGGCACTTATTTTTTCCCTTCAAAAGGATCACTGAAACATTTTGCCTATACTTGGTGTATGTGCCAAGTTTGGACTAGGTTGAGATCATGTAATCAATTTGTGTCTGCCATTTTTTTCTTTCTTGAGAATGAGACGCTTTGATAGATTTGGATTTTCTTAACTTTGGAACAGGCACCCTTTTTTCATTTATTTGGATCCGTGAGAAAATTGAAGCATTTCACTATGTCTTTTTCAACTTAAATAGAAAGGCCAAAGAAAACATATACAACTTGAAAAATTAAACCTACTTGTTAGTTGATCTATGCCTTGTGGGCTAGTAAGGGATAAAGTCATATTTACAAGGGTTGGGACAAAAAGAGAATAAACGTCTAGTTCAAAATGCTTGAATTCTAGTTTCAAGCTTGGATGGGAGGGGAGTTGATGTTCTTTTGACTCTTATTCAGTTTCTTCCTTTTATGTGAGCCGTCACAGCTATCTTTGTAGATAATCAACTTGGTAGTTAGGTGGGAATCATCTTTGGTCTTAAGAAAATGTATTTTCTAAATGCAGGATGTGCAGTATGATTCTGGCGATTCAATTCACCATTTAAAGCATTTTGTAGCAAGGTAAACATTCTGTGTTTAGAGAGAAATGCTTAGATGTTTGCATTTTGAAGTTTGTAGCAAACTAACAAGGGTGATTGCTTTTGCTTTCTCAGAAGGGAGGCCCCATGGAAGATAGATGGTGAATCAACAGGAGTCTCCTCCAAACTAAAGTTACTTGAGCAGGAGCTACTGAATTTGGAAAAAATTGGGAAGACAGATTCATCTAAGGTACCATCATCAACGCGGAAGCAGGTGAAGAGATACCAAGCTCTTGCTGGCAAGATCGATGATCTATGCAGAAGAATGGTAATTATTGCAAGCTTATTGCTTAACTTTTGTACATGGATTTGAAAGCTTATTGCATGCATGCTTAGGTTTCCCTTGAGAGTGGACAATAAGCCCTTTTTTTTTCTTGCAAAGAAATCAAGATCAAGAAATAGGTATAAGACGTCCTTTTTTTGTGTGTGAAATGGATTACCTCATGCATCTATAAGGCGCTAGGTAATGACTACTTTATCTATTGGACTTGTTGAGAGAAGGAAATAAAATAGTCAAATATTAAGATGTTGTGTTGTTTAGCTTGCACAATATAAGCATACTGCTGATAATGATACTCCTCTTAGCAGCAGGCCAGTGATCCTTGTGAACCCAACTTGAGTCCTGAATTCCGGACGCAAAGACAGACAGAGTTTTTGCTTGAAGCATTTCGACTTCAGCAGCGTGCATCTGAAACTGGACAGAAGTTGATGGTACTACAAACTGAAAGCGGCAAAAGTTATTACGGGGATGAATTTGAAGGTCAAGCCCAACTAGCAACTAAGCGATCCTTTGACTCCATCCGAAACAACTTAAAAGAAATCCAACGGAACTTAGAGATATGGCTGGCCAGAATTATTGGGGATCTTGAGGGAATTCTTTCCCGAGATGGTGCTTCTCGTGTAAGGGATTATTATATATCTAGATATCCTTTTGTTCAATAATTATGTGTTGACATGCTTAGTAAAATCATGATTGAAAATATAGTTTCTCTTTTGATGTGTTTGTCCTCCATGCTATTGAAATGATGTATAGCTCCTTTCTGTTAACAAGATATATCAAGATGAACAATGACTTCTTTCCAACTGAATGAACAATATGATGGTGACAAGTCCATTATGCACATAAATTTGCTTTACAAATGAAAACTATTAATGCTATCTATAGTACTAAGGAGCATGAAGATTTTGGACAGAATTATTGCTGGATGTCACTATTCCTGATCTGGATGCTTATCATTTACTAGTTTCATTGGTCATGGTCTCTTTCTGCATTAAAGGGATGGTAATGGTCCTAAGCAACTGAATAATGTCTTCTGTAATGTGGCAAACATTAATGTTTGTGGACCAGGGCTTCACTTAGATTAGACCATCTGATTTCTGAATTCAGTTCTAACGTATAGAGATTTCTTTTAATGTATTTGATGTTTTCTTCCTTGTCTTATCATAATTCATAAATATGAATTCCTTGGAGTTATCGTAATAATGAATTGTATGCTATTAATTCTCACAAGGTTTCGAAATCAAATCCTAGAGAACAATCTGAGGTATTTCTTAACATTTGCTGAAAATGTTACAACGTTGATTAACCAGTGACAGTCTCTTAAGATCGAAAAATTAAATAAATACTCAAAATATTAGGTAATTTCTTCTCCTCTACCTAGTATTGGTAGACAAAATACTTGGGCTCAACACCACCATTATGATAAAAATTGAAAGAGTGGACAAAGAATTAAACTCAGAAGAGAAAATGGCCAAATACCCCCTCAACGTTTGAACGGATTACTAATTACACATCTATTCTTCAAGTTACCTCTAAATATTTTAAAAGTGAAATTGTTACCTCCCTAAACATTTTAAAACTAAAATTATTACACACCTAAATACTTACGTGGCAGAGTGAGTGCATTTCACTCTCTTTGAGAGAATGAGCATCAAATATGAATATTAAAATTTTGTTTTTAATATTTCTTTTCATAAATATATGTACTTTTATTATTTTTTCTTTTTTTTCTTATAATTCTCTCCCTAAATTCCTTTCTTCTTCGTGGAGAGGCCTCCATTGCAGTCACCAAATCTCTCCACCACTCACCATCCTGAAGCCGCCGCCCCGCCACTACAGCCGACAAAGTCAACACTTGTACTATCACTACAATCTATATATAGCAAACTCCCACCCCAATTGCCATAAAACTATCTAAGTAATTATTTTACACCCAATTTCAAAATCACACAGTTAGCCACTAAAATGCAATTGTCGGTGCTATTTTCTGGATCTTATACTGTGTATAGAGCCCCATCTTTTCTGGGTCTCAAATCATTTTTTTCTTCTAATCTACATTGCAAAATTCATTTATTTAGCACAAAGTGTTGAAGCATACCTTTTACTAATATTTTTTTAATAAGAGAACCTTGCTTCTTTGTTCAGTGACAGTGAAATGGCCATTGAAGGCCCTCCAGTTCCATTTCGCCATTTTCTTCTCTGTTCGATGACAGTGAAAATACCTTTGCTCCTGTGTTCATTGTTGGAAATTTACTAATGTAGAATTAAGTTTATCTCATTATTTATGACTCGGATAATTGGGGCCCCGCACGTCGGAAATGTCGTTTCCACACACATGCAATCTTAGTGCCAAGTATCGTAAATTTCGTTAATGAAAGAGATATTGGTACGTAAGTGAAATGTTTGAGGCATAGAATGATGGAAGGTTATTGGATAAATAACAAGTGTTCCATGTTGGTAAACGAAGGAAGGATTGTGCGAGCTAAGATGGAACGGGTCGGAAAGGTCGCAGTGCCGAGAAGGGCCGCGGCGCCTCCCGGACTGGGCCGCAGCGCCGGAGTGTCGCGCGCTAATTCCCTGTTTGGCATTCTGGAGCCGCGACGCTAAATGTTGCAGTGCCACGACGCTTCCCAAGCAGTGTTTGCTCGACGGAATCCCAAAGGTTTGGTTGTTGAGGTGGTTTCAATTGCATTGAATCCACCCAATAATGGTCATTACTTGGACCATTATGTTGATGCATTACGTGGAGGTTAAATGTCATCCATTACATGACAATTGAATGTCATTATGGGCATTTGAAAGGCCATCTTGCACACCTATAAATTGAGGCATTTGACTCAATTCTATAGAGGCACATAGATGAAGAAAAATGAACATATGAATAGAAATGAACATACTTGTAAGTTAACACTACAAAGAGATCAGTTTTTCTGATAAGCAATCATTCTCTTAGCAATCTTCATTATTCGTGTTCTTCGCTGGGATCATTTGTGTAGGCTTTGCACATTTGATAGTTGTTGTTTCATCTTAGGAGACTATTGTCCACACTTCTGTAAAACTTATATACGGGGGCAATCTTGTCTTAAAGACAGAGAGTCATCTCTCGACTCAGCCGGTGGTGTTGTGATTATCTAATTGGTTGTTAAGTGTTTCAGGTGTGAACTAGAATCTCAAAGGACTCTAACCGTTCGGATTCTCAGCAGATCTACAAGCCACAAGTGTAGCAGTTCATGTTCTTGTATTTCCGAATACAAGATCCATATTTGAAGTTTCAATTCAAGATCAAGATATTGACAACTTGTTGTTGTAATATTTGTTGTTTATCCTTTCGATCACTGTAATAGTTATTTACTATTCCCGTACGTGTTTTACATATCCAACATTCATAACATAACTCTCATCTTTCTAATTGAAAATTATGGGAGTAGGAAAAACATTGACTGCTAATTGAAGAAGAATGATTTTGGGTGTAATCCCATAAAAGGAAGAAGAGGAGTAGTTGACATTATCAAGACAAAAGTAACTTGAGATGAAGTTATTTGATTGGATTTAGTATGCCTACAATAACAATTTAAGATTTGACAAATGAAAAGGAGAAAGGAAAGAAAAAAAAAATCTGGTATGTGGGTGAAGTTCTGGGAAGAAGGAAACAAGAGGAAGAGTGCGGAAAGAAAAAGAATAAAATAATAATAAATCAAAAGGAGAAAGAATAATAAAAATAACTTTTTAATAAAAAATTACACGTGGCAAACGCGTGAGATTTACCGGTCAACACAGATGTGGTTGTGGCTTTTTAAGGGTGTAATAATTTTAATTTTAAAATGTTCAGGAATAATAGGATCCCGTGTAAAATATGTGTGTAATTGGTAATTCGGTCAAACGTAAGGGGACATTTGGCTATTTTATTCAACTCATGAGGTGGTGGACATTAGTTCAAACACTAAACAAGTAGCTCTGCTGGATCAGCCTCATCCATCAAACAAAGGCTTACTAGCAACTCTGAAAATCAAACAGTGCAATCAGGTTTTAACCAAGCTGTCAATCACTCAATATAAACAAAAGATGTTCAAATATTTTTTTGGTTTATTGATAGAAGGTTCAAACATAAGTTATAGCAATATTCTTTTGCCCGGTAGCATACCCCTGCTGTAGCATCAGACAAGCCATTGGAAAATAAGATTACATAGTCCAATAAGAAATTAACATAGATGACAGCCTTATGCTGAAGCAGCAACTTCTTCCAGCAACTGTTTCACCTTGGTAATGTAGTCATTCATGGCTTCGTCCGTGCATTTTCCTGCCATAGATGCAACATTGCAGTTAGCTAGCTGTGTTTCTCATTCAGCCAAGAAAAAGGAAGTCAATCTGAACACTGTTAGATAACATACCTTCAACAGCCTTCCATGCATCCCACTTTGCTCTGTCCCTCATGTTGAACATACCAGGACGGCCTGCCCAGAATAAGAATGGATGTAAGAACACAAATCTAGTTTGAAATGTGATGTAGAAGAAGATCAGTAAGTGTATATGCTCAAGAACTTTCAAGCATAATACTCACTTGTGTTGACATTGCCAACAGTGGCTTGCTTGTAAAGCCCGTAAAGGATAAGCTTGTTCTCATTGGAGGTACTCTCTGGCAATGCCTTAGCTTTCTCAGCGTGCTCTTCAAATTCCTCCTGAAACCCAAATATTTAAGTAAAAGGTGCGACTAGCAGTAGAAACTGAAGTTATGAAAATCTATGATACAAATTGAGTATATGCCTTAAAGGTGTCAAGAAAAGAGTTTGCAATTCAGGGTATCAAATATGTATGTTCAAATTCATTGGCGGACTAGTTCATGGTTAGTTCAAAGAGTATCTGTAAAATGTTAGACGAGAGCAGCACGAATAATACATTCCTCAACATTGTAAAAGACTCCGCTGGCCAACATTTTGCTTCAATCATGTTAAAAAGAACAAATTTGAGTGAGAACTATATGTCGTCATTCGGTTCATAATCATAGCCTTGACTAATGATATTATTTTGAGGAATTCCAGGTGGAGCTGAAGAGATCACTTTTTTATTTTCCTCTTCTAGAAATGCTACTATGTACACATCTTAGTGAAGCACCAGAAACAACCTTAGATAATGTGTGATGTTTTGTTTACTGCTTTGCCCCGTCTGCTACCCTATGATTTAACCATAATCTAGCTCTAAAATTTCTATGCTTTCACTACCGAAGATTTGGCTAGTGTACCTCTCAGTAGCCTATATACTTGTGGTAACAGGAATTGTATTAGTGCAAGGCGACTGGCCAACCAACAATTCGTGTAGTCACTTAAAAATAGGACCGACACAATTACAGCCTCTAGGTAATGAACAGCAGAAAGAATTCAAAGCCAAGCTGAACACAAAGTGGGCATTTTCAGAAACACAGAGGGCCGGTGATAGGAACGCTGATAGGTTTTTGACCAGGGAATGGAAAATAGTTCCCAGACTAGGCGATCTGATAACAGGAATAGGTAAGAGCAGAAGGCTGCAGCTAGAATATGTACAATTTTTGTTAGTTTATTTACACAGAAGTTGGTCCATATAGCATCATAAAAATTCCGAAAAACAGCATTTTGTTCATCACTAACATTGTGATGGCCCTAAATGCACACAAATTAGTAGTAATTCATTGTGACTCTAAGGTTTCGTATTTCACTAAATGGTTCTCCCTGGATTTAGTCATTGACTTAAGCTTCAACGGATACACCATATTTATAGCCAATATTATCAACAATGTAAGAAGAAGAAAAAAAGACTCTCCTAAGATTAAACGCTCAATAGATTGTTGAGATTATGGACTACTTCTGAAGCCAGAAACCTTACATCATTGATTAGTATATGCCTTTTAAGACGGCAAAAAATGTACTGCACAAATTCCTACTGACGAGTGATCAAAGTATGGTTCATCCACCATTGCAACCGACTATCTTTTACCTTATTCATTGCTTAAATCACGATCATTAGCATAAATCTTTTTAAGCAGGCCAAAAATGTACTGCACAAATTCCTACTGACGACTGATCAGCATGACTCATCTGCCACTGCATCTGATTACTATTTTAATCTAATTCGATGCTTAAATAGCGATGACTAGTATAAATCTTTTAAGAAACCAAAAATACACTTCATTCAAACCACTGTATCAACTGCTAGACAAAAATTCTTAAACATCAATTACGCCAAATAGATCAACCCAATAATTGAAAATTCACTACATAATAACCAAACAACCATTATATTAGTGCCTCTTAGTCTACATTAACGTAACAGCGAATCCACAAAAACACTCGAAAAAAAACAATCAAAACCAGGTATGATATAGCACAACCAACAAAAGAAAACTACAGATCCACAAAACCCAGAAATTAAAACGAAAATTAATCTCATACTAAAGGACTTTGAGATATTTTACCTTCAAACCCATGTCGGAAATCTGATCTACTTAGCTTGATAATAACGCGAAAATATGGGAGAAGAAGAGTGGTGTGATTGTGATTGGGATGAAGCTGTGTATATATATTGGGACTTGGGAGTATGAGCATAGGAAATAACGTAAATACTCGAATATGATAATCTATACAGGTTGGCGTGTATGGTTGCATTGCATTGCACCGTTCAAGTTGGGTCACTTACTAGTGGGCCCTCAACCAAGATGCTATCTGAGGTCCATAACATGTTTATGACTAATCTAAATATTTTTTCCCACTACTCCATGTTTACATCAAATTAACTAGTATATAATTATTAGTATCTCATTAAATTAATTAATCATGCATAGTTAATATGGTTCAAGCTGTGGAAATATCATCTTGCAGAAATGTAAGGTAAAAACTGCGTACAATAGACTCTTGTGGTTCGGTCATTCTCTAGACCACGTGCATAGCGAAAGCTTAGTGCACCGGACTGCTCTTTTTAGTTAATATGATTTGGTGTATACCCTTTTTCTTCACAAGCCCTTTCTCATATTTTTTCTTTTTCTCAATAGACCCTTTATCATATTCAGATTCTGTTTTTCTTGATTTTATTTTTATTTACAAATACGAGCATATAAATTTTAGTTTATGTAATTTAAATAGCTTTATTATATAAATTAGTCTCTGATCACGCATAATATAAGTGTACCTCATATTATTGAGTATAACATTTTATGAGACGACATAAATGTTACTAGTACTAAAGATTTATTATAGAATAAAAATAAAGGAAAAAATGCAAGTGCCTAAAATTTACTAATGTTGATATATCCCACTTCATTTAGATAACTCAATAAAGGAATAAATTGTATTAGAGAAACTACAAAAGCTTTAATGCTTTCATATAACTTGGTTGTGTCTTGCAATAAAATTGTGTATACCCACCCAACTGACGGTTACTTAACAATGTCCTTTAACTGGCATCAAAGACCAGATACTTTAACGTCGTCATTTTGTGTTCTATTTTCTATCAACAAACTCACCAGCTCATTTTCGGAGCTATTGGTAAGCTTGAGGTAGTTTTATTCAAAAGGAACATTACAGTTAAGTAGATGGAAAAATATTTTTAACATCGAAACAACTATATGATAATATGGAATAATATCATTAAGCTTATAGATAAAATGCAAACGGCAAATTTAGGATTACAGGACATTAATCCCTGATATGTATGATGTATTGATTCAGTCCGAATGAATTATTTAGCAAGGCAGGAGCGGAGATCAACTAACATGCACCAGTGGCATATCACTCTAATTATGTGTCTTGGTGCAGCCCAATGATTGAGACATGAACCCAAATATTGAAAACTTTCTTGTTCTTGTTACCACTTGTATTCGAACTTACACAAAATATTTGGCTACATTCCCATTTATGGCAGGGTTACGCGTTTTTGTCTCAAGGATCATTTGGTAGAAATTGAGTAGAAAAAGAAAGATGAAACTAAGAATCTTGTTTAGTTACAAAACTATCGATCCTCGTCACGTTGCGGACAACATTTTGTGCTAGTCCTAAAGACTTGATCACCCCGATATGCTTCTTCGTTAGAATATCCTCTCTTTGAAGATCCAAAATAAATAAACAAGAAATCTTATAAGAATTGCCGTGACTAGCATCTGATCATGCTAAAAGCATGAAACTGCAACCACAACCCACCGAACTAGCACAACGCAGTACTAACAAGCAATCACAATTTGGAAAACTAACAAATCCACTGAGGTAGATGTCAAAGCATATGCAAACAAGACAGAAATATGACTAACGCTAATAGAAAGATTTGCATGATCTCACAAACAAAACAAAATCCTTGAATAACAAGTAAAACATAAGTTGCTCAAAATGATTGTATGAATAAACCTTCATAACAAGGTCCACTAAGAAAGTTGATAATGCTTAACAGACTACAGAACTCTTAATTGCTCACTTCTTCTCTTCCTTTTCAGCTTCAGCTGCCCTCTTCGCCCTGACTCCGACATGTCGGGCATTTGTACGCTCAATGCGCAGCTTGCCATAGGCATTGAATGCTTTCATCTCATCTGTGACCTTGACAAGTTCAACAGCTGGCTGCTCCCTAGTAATTGGCATGTATGTACCCTGGACCTGGGTGGCAGTGGCAAGTTCCTCTGCACTAGAATCACCAGCCTGGAAGAGTAGTTTAAGGTGAGTTTAAGGCATGAAGCGTTCAGATACAAAAAAAAATAGACTAGCAGGGCAAAGGACAAAAATTCCTGAATTTACCTTGACCTTCTTCGCACGCCTTGGGAAGATAACAAGCTTAGCCTTGTAAGTCTTAAGCCTCTGGACATTCGTTTGGAGGCCTTCCAAGGATCTGTTCCTTCGGCGATGATCAACAGCAATGCCGATGGTTGGTGCTAGTTTTTTTGGAATACCAGCAGCCTGAAAAGCAAAAGCTGCTTATTAATGGAGAAATCAAATATATATGCACCTCAAAAAAATACCAACATATCCAATGTGATCACACAAGTGGGATATGGGGACCTCAAAAGTCAAAACAATAGGGAATTTAAAATAAAAGTATCAGATAAGAAACGAACTTGACCCAGGTACAGAAAAACACATTTCCTTCTATACACAGTCTTTTTGTTAATTACGCCTTTACTTTGGGGGGGGGGGGTTGATGAAGACAAGTTACCTAGCAAATGACATTCAAGAAGTAACTAGAATCTTGCCTTCAGCTAAGAAACGAACTTGACCCAGGTAAACAGAAAAACACATTTCCTTCTATACACACTGTTTTTTTGTTAATTATGCCTTTACTGGGGGGGGGGGTGATGAAGACAAGTTATCTAGCAAATGACATTCAAGAAGTAACTAGAATCTTGCCTTCAGCTAAGAAACGAACTTGACCCAGGTACTCTTAACAGAAAACACATTTCCTTCTACACACTTTTTTTTGTTAATTATGCCTTTACTTGGGAGATTTGGGGGGGGGGGGGGGGGGGTGAAGACAAATTATCTAGCAAATGACATTCAAGAAGTAACTAGATTCTTGCCTTCAGCTCTTCAAGAGAAAATCCCCTGCCAGCACGGACTTTCATGTTGTATTTTAGTGTTTGTCCATGAACAATAGGTCGAAGAGATCCAGCGGTTGGCCTTGGGAAGATTTTCACAGCCTTCTGCTGCCTAGCTGATTACAACATAATAAAAGAGGTGGGAAAATGTTAGTACTGTACAACCAAACTTGAATTTCAAAATGAAAAGTATCATGCCAGTAGTTGAACAAGTAGGTTGCTTACCATTGCGTCTCCTTGTTTTCCTAGCAGGTTGATTGAACCATGTCCTTACATAGTTCTGCCAATGCTTCTTGAAGTGCCCATTGGGAATAACGTTGTTGTGCTTCATTGTCTTACCTGAAATTGAACAGAAATCACATATTAGCAAGCATCCATCATATAATTAGCTAACTTGCTTGAGCTAGATATAGCATAGAACTCATAGGCCTATTTCCAGTTTGAAGTTTCACATGCTTTGATTTTTTATTGCTAAGAAAATTCAACATCAATCAAAATATTACAATATCTAGAACGGGCAAGCCAAAGAAACTGATAAATAATCAATCACATAAAAAAAGGTATAGATGTGCAAGGGTAGATGTTAAAACATATGTTCTTTGTCCTCACTAAATACTATTCACCTAGCATTACACATCTCTTAAAAGCCTCTTTCAGAAGATTAGGCAATTCACATATAGATAAAATTTCAAAAAAATCTTGGATATTTTCGTAATGAAATACATTAAGTGAACTCTAAAAAGATTCTTAACATGACTTATTAATTACAAAAATAGTTATTTTTATCAAGAAAATTACTCATAAACATACACGATCTGCTGATTGCTTCTATAAATATTTCTGCTTTTAATAGCACAAAATAGTCAAAACCGGAAAACAAAGCCACCAAAAACAACCAAACCAAACGAAAAACCATATTGCTAGTATCCGAAAGAGTAACGGCCCGATTTATCCCAACTTCAGGACACATAAAGAGAGAATTAACCAAGTTTTCTGAAACTAAAAGAAAATCAAATAAGCAAAACTTAATTCAAACACACCACCAATTTCCTCCTAAAATTGAGTAAAAAATTCACTACACACTGATTTGAACAAGTATACTACATTGCAAGCTTATCAAGGCACGTGCATCATAACTACAAATCAACACACAAGAAATCCAAATATCTCAGTTAACATTTCGAAGCGTCTCTGAAATGATGTATGTCTACTCATATCTCATTTGTATATACAAATTCAGTAACAAATCACCTACAGATTCAACTGAGGATAAGACACTATCATAAACAGGATGGAAAATAAAGAAAAATTATTCATAGTAGGCGAACCTGGGGTTGGGGTTCTAGGGTTCTGGAGGCAATGGAAGAACAAGGCAAAGCTAAATCTATGTTATTCGCTTTTATAGGGCTGAACGAAAAACCCTAGGTTTTAAAAGGATATCCCAATGGGCTGTTGATTGGGCCGGTGCACTTTGCTTTTTTTTTCTAACTTATTCTCCAAGCCAGTTCGCCATATTCGACTTTAAGTTCGCTGTAAATCGGCCCATAAAATAGGGTCTTGTCCCCATTATTGGGGCCGAATTGCACAAATGGCCACTTTTAGGATCCTCGTTTAAAGATGTCGAAAATTCATAAAGTTTTTAAAGTTCACGTATCAGAAGTGACTATAGCTATGCAGGTTCGAAATGGAGAATCGTGGTCTTAAGCTTTCAAATTTAGACTGTTGGGTTTGAAGTTTGTCTTTTTTAAAGCCTAAATTTAAACTAGGTCCGAATTTAGATTTTGACAAAGCCTAACTTTAAATTAAACCTGAAAGATGTGAATTTAAATTTTGATTTTTCAAATTTCTGACTTTCAAATATGAAATAAGATTTTTGTAGAGTCCAAGAATATCAACAACATGTTTGGTCTAGAATTTACCAAAATTAAAATTTTAGATAGTTATTAAAAATTGAATACCTAGTGTTAATTGTACATTTATTGGCGTAATACTTAAAACTAGGGAGACTGGCCTGCTACTTTCCATCTGAGCCAATTAGGCACAAAGCTGCCCTAATCCAACACAAATCGTTTAATTTTGTCGCTAAAACAATTGGTAAATTTTACATAACCACTTTCACCAAAAGAAAATTGAAGGTGAAAATCAATTAAAAAGTGACGTAATTAAAAAAAAATTGAATAGCTCTTTTCTTGTATGTACGTAGTTGAAAATATACAAGGATATACACGGTATACAATACCTTGTGTATACCATGTATATCACGGAAACCCATCACAAGTGGGAAACCGTGATATACACGGTATACACACCGTCTATATCCCTATTTTGATAACAAATTATTTTGTATTATTTGTATATAATTAGCATTGTACACTTACCATAATTGTAGGATTTTTGTACAATTAGAATACAATTTTTGGAGTAGAATACAAATAGGATTTTCCATATTATGGAAATTATAAATTGTATATATACTCTTTCATTAATGAAAATAATCAAGGGATTATTTCTTTCATGGTATCAGAAGTCTATGACTAAATTACTTCCGCTCATCTCCCAAATTTAGTCTCGGTTTCACTGTCCCTTCTCGGCCGAGCTTGCATCGGAATCTGTGCCCCCTCTCAAATTTCGTGCTAATTTTACCTCTTCTCTTCCCAAATTTTCTTTCCAATCCCTTTGTTCTTTCGTTATGTCGATGTCAAATAACCACTTTCATCCTGCCCTTACTGTTTCTAACATCAAGAACAACATCCCTATTGTTCTTGAGATGGAAAATGTCCAATACGCGACGTGGAATGAGTTGCTCAAAATTCACGCCATCTCACATCAAGTCCTCCATCACATAATTCCTTCCGCTACCCCTACTCTTGCGGAGGATCCTCAGTTAAGAATTACTCTTGATGCTATCGTCCTTCAGTGGATTTATTCCACTATTTCTACCGACCTTTTACAGACGATTATTGAGTTGGACACTACGGCTATGGCTATATTGAATAGATTGTGTGATATATTCCAAGATAACCAACATTCCCGCGTTGTCACCCTTGAGCAGGAATTTTTCCAAGTCAGCATGGAAGATTTCCCGAATGTTTCAACTTACTGTAAATGGCTCAAGGATGCAGACCAACTCCGTAACGTTGGAGCGCCCGTTACCAATAATCGTCTTGTTCTATAAATAGTTGCAGGCCTATCTGAGTCCTATAATGGCGTGGGGACTCTCCTCCGTCAAAGTAATACACGTTTGCCTTTTTATCAAGCACGTTCGATGCTCATGTTAGAAGAAGCCGGTTTGGCCTAAAAGGCGGCTACAGGCGCTAGTCCCGTGGTCATGATGACGTTTTCAGCTAATTCTCAAGGTTTTGTTGATAATTTAGGCCAAAATCGTGCTCACGATGGAGGCAAGAAAAATTGGAAAAATAATGGCAAAAATTGTGGTGGTTCCGGTGGTGGTGGGGGCGGCCAGAACAGTGGCAGTGAGCCGTAGGCCAACTGGTCCCAGGCATGGCCCCCTAGCAGTGGCCTTGGGCTAGTGGCCAGTGGTCCAATGACCCCTATTTTCCAACTTCTCCAACCTCTGGACAGTGGGGTGCCCAGCATTCCTTCCGGCCCAATTCGACATGGTCCAGTGGCTTCTGCAACAATGCTGGGCCGGGGTAGCAAGCAGGTGTGCTTGGGCCTCGGCCTCCACATGCCCATCATTCTGCGGAACTCACTCCGACCGACATTGAAGCCACAATGCATACACTTGGATTGAATCCTCTAAACGCAAATTGGTACATGGACACCGGCGCCACTTCTCACATGACGTCCGACCAATGTACTATCTCATCTTATTCAAATTTGATTAACAATCATGGCATAATTATTGATAATGGCAACTCAATTTTAATTCGTGGTTACGGTCGTAAAACTTTGTCTCCCCTTCCCTCCCCATCCACCTCTTGTCTTAAAAAATGTCATTCATGCCCCTAACTTAATTAAAAATTTGGTGTATGTCCGTAAATTTACCACCGATAATTGGGTTTCTGATGATTTTGATCCTTTTGGGTTTTCGGTGAAGGATTTCAAGACAGGGATACCTTTCATGAGATGTGATAATAGGGGAGATCTTTATCCTATCACGCTCGCATCTAGTCTCTCGAGTCAAGCCTTGCCATCTACTTTTGCAGCTATAGCTTCTTCCTTGTGGTATGCACGTTTGGGTCACCCTGGGTCATCCATTGTTTCTTCCTTGCATAAAAATAATTTTATTTCTTGTAAGGGTACGCGTAGTACTCCAATTTGTCAATCCTGTCCTTTAGGAAAATATGTTATATTACCATTTGTAGCCTCTACTTCTCGTACTTTAATGTCATTTGATATTATTCATAGTGATTTATGGACATCTCCCGTTTTAAGTTTTTTGGGCCATCGTTTTTATGTTCTATTTTTGGATGATTATTCTAATTTTTTATGGTCCTTTCCGTTGGCGAAAGAATCCCAAGTTTTTCCACATTCTTAAAATTTAGAGCATACATCCGTACCCAATTCGACATGAAAATAAAAAATATTCAATGTGATAATGGAAAAGAATATGATAATGGGTTGTTTCGGGATTTTTGTGACACTAATGGCATAGTTTTTCATTTCTCTTGTCCTCATACTTCCTCACAAAATGGGAAAGCCGAACGAAAAATTCGTGTCATTAATAATATTATCCGAACTTTATTGGTCCATGCTTCTGTACCCCCTTCCGTTTGGCATCATGCTCTACAAATGACTACTTATCTTCTTAACATACTTCCTACCAAAGGTTTGACATATTCCTCCCCTCTTCAAATCTTATATAATAAGACTCCTTCGTATTCACATCTTAAGGTCGTTGGGTGCTTATGTTATCCACTATTCCCGTCAACTACAATTAACAAACTTCAAGCCCATTCTACTCCTTGTGTGTTTTTGAGTTATCCATCTAATCATCGTAGTTACAAGTGTTTTGATTTATCGTCTAATAAAATCATCATTAGTCGCCATGTTATTTTTGATGAAATCCAATTTCCGTTTGCAAAAGCAAGTAGTCCCGGGCCTAGTTCGTATAATTTTTTAAATGACTATGTCTCTCCGTATATTATCCACCATTTATCGGACTTGTCCCGCACACAAAATCTGCCAGCGGGCCTATTGCCCGCTAGACCTCCAAGATCGCAGATCTCGCCCACCCTCCGCCACGGTCCAAAGAATCGGGTCGAATATCCACCCCACTCGCCTCGCTCGCTTCTCCACTCTCCAGCCGGCTTCAGTGTTGGGCCAGACTCCACCTGGCCAATCCGTCACCCCTCCGATTTTGTCCCAAAATTCACCCAATTCTCCCCCGCATCACAGACCGATCACTCGTAGTCAACGGGGTATTTTTAAACCAAAAAGATATTTTAATCTAAATTCTAATATTCTTAAATCCCCTATACCCCGTAACCCAATGTCCGCATTAAATGACCCGAATTGAAAATTGGTTATGAATGACGAATATGATGTTCTTATTGAAAATAAGACGTGGGAGTTGGTGCCCCGTCCATCTGGTGTTAATATTATTCGATCTATGTGGATTTTTACTCATAAGGATAATTTTAATGGTTCTTTTGTGAGGCATAAGGCTCGTCTTGTAGGTGATGGTAAGATTCAGCAGGTTGGCATGGATTGTGGTGAGACATTTAGTCCGGTGGTCAAACCGGCCACCATTCGCACTATTCTCAGTCTGGCTCTTCCGAAAGCATGGCCCATTCATCAGTTAGATGTAAAGAATATTTTCTTACATGGTGATCTTAAGGAGACCGTTTACATGCATCAACCCTTGGATTTTCGAGACCCCAAATATCCTCATCATGTTTGTTTATTGAATAAGTCATTGTATGAGCTTAAGCAGGCCCCACGGGCTTGGTATAAGAGATTTGCAGACTATGTTTCGACTATTGAGTTTTCTCAAAGCATGTCTGATAATTCATTGTTCATACATCATCGTGGTACTTCCCTTGATTATATACTATTATATATGGATGATATTATCTTGATTGCCTCTACTGATATTGCGCAAGTCTATCATGACCATGCTCAGTTCTGAGTTTGCTATGAAACACTTGGGGCTCTTGAGTTACTTTTTGGGGATTGATGTTTCTCGTCATGTAGGTGGGTTATTCTTATCACAAAGGAAGTATGCCACTGAGATAATTGAAAGGGATGGTATGTCCTCGTGTAAGTCTACTTCCACTCCAGTTGATACTAAGCCCAAGCTGGGTGTTGCATCTAGCTCACCTTACGAGGATCGCACTCACTATCGCAATCTTACTGGAGCTCTACAGTATCTTACTTTCACGAGATCGAATATTACATATGTCGTACCGCATGTGTGTTTGTTTATGCATGATCCTAGGGTTGAGCACATGAATGCGCTCAAACACATTATCAGATACATCCATGAGACACTTGACTATGACTTGCATCTATATCCATCATTGGCCTCTACATTTGTCTCGTATATCGATGCTGATTGGGGTAGCTGTCCAGATATCAGACGCTCCACATCAGGTTATTATATGTTTCTTGGTGATAACTTGGTCTCGTGGTCTGCCAAACGACAAGCTACCTTATCATGCTCCAGTGCCGAGGCCGGGTATCGAGGAGTAGTCAATATGGTTTCTGAATCATGTTGGTTACGTAATCTTCTCTTGGAGCTTCACTTTCCCATTCAAAAAGATACATTGGTATATTGTGATAATATTAGTGTCGTTTATCTTTCTGGGAATCCGGTTAGTCACCATCGCACTAAACATATTGAGATGGATATCCATTTTATTCATAAAAAGGTAGCTCGTGGACAAGTACGCGTCCTACATGTTCATTCAAGGTATCAAATTGCAGACATCTTCACTAAGGGTTTTCTCTCGATCCTATTTGAAGATTTTAGGGATAGTCTCAGCGTACGAAGACTGCCCGCTATGACTGCGGGGGTGTGAAAATATACAAGGATATACACGGTATACAATATCACGGAAACACATCACAAGTTGAAAATCGTGATATACACGGTTATTTTGGTAACAAATTATTTTGTATTATTTGTATATAATTAGCATTATACACTTATAATAATTGTAGGATTCTTGTACAATTAGAATATGATTTTGGGAGTAGAATAGGAATAAGATTTTCCATATTATGGAAATTGTAAATTGTATATATACTCTTTCATTAATTAAAATAATCAATGGATTATTTCTTTCAGTAGTTAATATGAGGGGATGGTTTCATAAAAGTAAACGACAGCAATTAAGGTTGATTCTTAGCACACATAAAAAAAATGGAAAAAGAATTGTGTTAATTTCCTTAATCTGAGCTTAACTGTGATTGCATGTAAATGATCTGCACAGTTGCGCTGCGTACTGTGCAACCAGAAAGCAGTAAATGCAGAAATTGTAGAGGAAGAAGTAGAAGTAGAAGAGGAAGATATTTATGAAAGCTTTTCACAATTTTCTATATCATGCAATGTGTCTAATACACACTTATTTATACATGTATGAAATAAGCAAGAAATAAGAAAATGCCCAAAATAACTAATTCCTAACTAATCTCTAACAGACTAACAAACTAGTGTAGATATGTTGTTGTGTGCTGCTATGCAGGGAAGTTGCTGTGCTCCTCTGCAATCTTGCTCTGCATCTCAACACCCCCCTGCAAGCTAGGTACTGAAAATAGATTATTCATACCTAGCTTGGATAATAAGTGACTATGAACACACTGTGTTAAACTCTTGGTCAGTAAGTCTGCAGGTTGATATGCAGTGGCTATGTATAAGGTAGATACTAGGCCCTGCTGGACCTTTTCTCGAATGAAATGGCAATCAATGTCAATATGTTTCATGCGCTTATGAATTACTGGATTGGCAGCAATCTGAATAGCAGACTTATTGTCACTATACACTGAAATGAGAAGTTGCAAACATACACTCAGTTCTGTAAATAAGCCTAAAATCCACCCTACTTCTGCCACTACTGAAGCCAAACTTCTGTATTCAGCTTCAACAAAACTTCTGGATATGGTGACCTGCTTCTTGGACTTCTAAGAGATAAGAGAAGAGCCCACAAATACAAGATATCATCATGTTATTGACCTCCTAGTATTTGGGCAAAATGCCCAATTTGCGTCACAATATGCTGTCAACATGTTGGTATCCCCAGCAGGCATAAAAATACCCAAGCATGGTGCTTGTTTAACATATTTAACCACCATTTCAGCTGCCACCTGATGAGATGCCTTTGGTGCCTGCGTGAATTGGCTTAAACTCTAGACTGCAAAGGCAATGTATTGCCTTGTGTTGGTTAGTTACAAGAGCCTTCCAATCAGTTTTTGATAACCAGTGAGGTCTTCTAGTAATGGATCACTGACCTCACCCTTAGTGCCTGCATCAAATGGTTCATTATTCACATGTTGATCATATACAACAGAAGTCAATTTGACATTCAACTCCATTGGTGATCTTGCAGGTTTAGCCCTTGTGAATCCCATATCAGCAATTAACTCAAGAGCATACTTCCTTTGATGCATTACAATGCCACTCTTATTCCTGGCAAACTCAAACCTCATTAAATATCTTAACTCTCCCAAATCTTTGATCTTGAAATGTTGTTGTAATGTAGCCTTAGTCTCAACTATCAATTTGTTATCATTCCCAGTGATGAGTAAGTCATCAACATAGATTAATACTACTATAATCCTCTCTCTATCCTTTTTTTTGTGAACAAAGAGTAGTCTAAATGACTTTAAGTAAAACCAGATGATATCAAGGTAGTGGTTAGATTAATGTTCCACTGTCTAGAAGCTTGCTTAAGTCAATACAAAGACTTAAGTACTCTGCATGCCTTTCCCTGCTCATGTGCAAAGCTCCGAGGTAAACACATGTACACCTCTTCATTAAGATCTCATTGCAAGAATGCATTAAACACATTCATATGATATATGATCCATCCTTTTGCTGCAGCCATAGAAATGACTGACCTGACATTCACCATTTTCACTACTGGTGAGAAGGTATCCTGATAATCAATGCCTTCCCTCTAATTATAACCTTTTGATACCAACCTTGCTTTAAACCTTTCCACCTCACATGATGTCTTGTATTTAATCTTGTATACCCATTTACAGCCTATTTCCTTCTTGTTACTTGACAAATCAACTATCTCCCAAGTTTTGTTCTCATCTAAAGCTTGAATTTCAGCTTTCATTGCTTCTATCCACCTTTAGTTCTTAGCTGCCTCACTGTATGATTTTGGCTTATGTTCGTCTGATACTTTGGTAATAAAACCATGACATGATACAAAAAAACCAGCATAACTAACCACATCTGACAGGGGATATGGACATGTCTTTCCATTTCTTGTATTCTTAGTAGGCTGAATAAAATCTTTCATCCATGCTAGTGGTCTTCTTTCTATGGTAAACCTTCTAGCTTCCAAGCTATTCAAGAGAATATGATTTTGTAGTGGTTACACATCCTCAGACTGGTTCTGTGTAGGAACTTCATCATCAGGTGTAGGATCAACAACACTAGGCCCTTCATCATCAATGTTTGGATCTGGTACTGTTTTTGTTAACAAATGATCATTGCTTGACATTCTTTCTTGCTCTGCAGCCTCTTCAACCAAAAGTTGGTCCTGCATATTCACATCAGTATGAACAAGGAAATAATCAGCACTTGTCCCTGCAATATGTGTGTCCTCCTCATCCTGTCTGGCCTGTTCAAAAGGGAAGATATCTTCATAAAAGGTTACATCTCTACTGACAAAAACAGTTTTGTTCTTCAGATCAAGCAACTTGTATCCCTTTTGTCTGACTACATAACCAAGGAATACTGATTTAGTAGCTCTAGCATCAAACTTATCCCATTTTATCAGATTAGTAGCATAACACAAACATCCTATTACTCTCAGATGGGACAAGGAATGTGATTTCTTGAACAACTTCTCATAAGGTGACACATTTCCTATTACTACAGATGGAACTCTTTTGATCACATAGACTGCTGCCTCCACATAATCACCCTAAAATCTTGCTAGCAAGTGACTTTGAAACTTGATGGCTCTGGCCACCTCTAAGATATGTCTATGTCTCTTTTCCACCACTCTATTTTGCTGTGAAGTGTATGGACCAGAGCTCTGATGAATAACTCCATTCTGGCTTAATAACTCAGCACATGAACTGTTAATAAATTATGTTCCATTGTCTGTTCTGACATTCTTCACCATTACATTATACTGTGTTTTGATTAAAGCAAACAAATTCCTAAGAACAGTAGATACATCAGACACTCTGGGCATATCTACTTAATTCATGTACTTGCTCGTCATAGCTGGAAAAAAAGAGGTACTTCAAGTGTCTCTCTCGCCAAGCTAAAGATGGAGGTGCACCATCAACTTTCTCGCCAAATTTGCGCTGACATTCAAAATTTTATCTGTACAAATTTAGAAAGCTATAAGTCGTTATTTTTATATAGATTATGATTTTGGGAGTTCTCTTTCCAACGGAACAGGAACCTCGTTATTTTGGCGCTCCTACTCCAAGTTATGATTTTTTCCACAAAAGTGTACAGTGGTGCTAAAATGGCAGGCTGGCATGTCAGATTCAAAAAATATTTGCGAGCTACACAAAAGGCATTTTGTGCTAAATATTTTATATGTTACAGGTCTTGGCATATGGTTTCTATATAAATCAAGTGGTTTGAAGTTTGAGTGCTTATGCAACAAAATATCAGTTTTTCGACAACACTATACTAAGTTATAAAGTCAACATACATCTACTTTGTATGATATCAGACCATTCATACTCCATATGTGGGAATCGTCCATTGACTCTGTGTACTTGCTTGCTATGGTTGCAAAAAATAAGGATACTCCAAGTGTCTTTCGTCAAGCCGCGATGAGGAAACACTCCATGTATTTTTTCGTCGAGCCATGAGAAGGTTGCTCCAAGATCTTCTTCAAATTGCAAGGAATAGATCATTCCACACCAAAGCTTGAAGGATGAAATTGTCCGTAAACTAGCTCGCCAAGGGTCATTATCGCCAAACAACAAGGATGAGATGCTCCATATGCTTGCTCGCCGAGGTTGGAAGGGGCTACACCAAGTGTTTTTCTCGCCATGCTTGCGCCATGTGCTTTCTTGCTAAGGATGGAAAGGAGGTCAAAGTGTCTCTCTCACCAAATCCGGATAGAGTAATGTAACAAGCTTCATCTAAGTCGGACGGACGATACTCTTAAGTAGTTCATGTTGGGTTTAAATGATAGATTGAATGAGAAATGGAGGGAGTTCCCTCTTGCTTTATGAAATAAGCATTTGTCCCACATCGGTAGTGGAAAGAAAAGTGGGAGTTCCCTATTGCTTTATAAAATAAGCATTTTGTTCTACATCGGTAGTGGAAAGAAAAGTTCTTCTACTTATAAGTAGAAGTACCACTTCTTGTTGCTAAAGGGTGAAGAAGAGGGTCTCCCCTCGCGCCGTCGTCGTCGCTCGACTTCAGCTTCGGCTCGGCTCGGATTCGGATTTGAATTTGGATTTGGTCAAATGATCTGATTGATTGATAATCTTTTTGAACCAAATTTTCTTTAATTTTTAATTATTATTTAATTAAATTAATTAACTTATCCAATCCTATCCGTTAGTGACCCGGATCCGCGTGTTTGACCCGCGACCCGATTTTTTTCCCATATTTAAATTTCCCACCAGTTTTAGTGGCTGTTCATAAGGGTTGCAAACCTTCAGAAACAGTACTTCCATGGCTATAAATTCGTTTGATTCCTCAGAATTTTACTTACGAATTTTCTGAACAACAAAAATTTCTTCTTCTTCTGCACAAATAAATTCTGTGTGATATACTGCCATTGAGTGGTTCGCCGCTACCTGAATTTAGAGTACTACTATTCTGGTAAGATAATCGTTCTATCCTGGAAGGGGATATTCCATCAACCTCGAGTACTGTGAGGGGAATAATTTTCTTAAGGACACAATTTGAACTAAGTGAGATCGATTATATTTTGAAAAATTATTCTTATTTTCAACACTGATTCTGTTTATTTTCTGTTATTATTATTTAATGGGTTTTTTTGGAATACAGATTGATAACAATCTTAAGGAAATTATATTTTTAGATTAATCTGTATTCTGTTTTGGAGACTAAAACCTATGTCATTTTCTACTCCGTATGAAATTTCATATTCTGACTTGAAGGCATAAAAAACTTCGTTGGAATATTAAAGTTCATACTTGTACAACGATTTGAAGAACATAAAAACTCCATCGTTGATGTATTCTGGTTTGGAGATAAAAACTTGTGTAGTTTTCTACTCCATATGAATATTAGTATTTTGACTCGAAGATATAAAAACTTCGTTGGAATACTAAAGTTTCATAATTATACTGCGATTTGAAGAAATAAAATCTTCATCGCTTAAGTCTGTGATTGAATTGCTATTCTGGTTTTATTAACTAAAACAGTTTGTCTATTTGACAGTGACAAACAAATAATGGCAATTGAGCCTGGAACTACCTCTTGAATCGCACGGTGATTACTCCTACAACCGTACCATTGTGCCACCAATGAGAAACTGCGAAGTTCACGGTGCCAACTTTAAAGGATGGCGACAAAGAATGTTCTTTTGGCTTACCACCCTTGGTATGCAAAGTTCACAGTGAGGACCCTCCCGTACTGCCTGTGACATGCTTGACAACCAGCAGTTCATAGTTACTGAGGCTTGGAAACATGCTGATTTTTGTGCAAAGGCTACATTTTGAGTGCCTTAGAAGATGACTTGTACAACGCGTCTACGGCAGAGAGACTTCCAAAGAACTATGGAGTGCACTTGAAAAGAAGTACAAAACCAAATATGCTTGCTTGAAGAAGTTTGTGGTTGCCAAATTCCTAGACTACAAAATGGTGGATGGAAAAACCGTTGGAACCCAAGTTCAAAAGCTTCAACTTATCTTTCAAGACCTTATTGCTGAAGGTATGGTAGTAAATGAAGCGTTCCAGGTGGCTGCAATGATTGAGAAGTTGCCGCCCTCATGGAAAGATTTCAAGAATTATCTTAAGCACAAAAGAAAGGAAATGAAGTTGGAAGATCTTGTGATTCGTCTCAAGATCGAGGAAGATAACAAAACCGCTGAGAAAAGGTACCGTAAGACTTCACCAATTGAAGGGGCAAACATCGTTGAAGATCTTTGCTCACGAAAAAGAACAAGAAAAGGAAGAGGCCTTCTGGAAAGGAGAAGGATTCCAACAAGAAAAAATTCAAGGGCAACTACTTTAATTGTGGGAAAGCTGGCCACAAAGCCCCAGATTGTCGTCTCCCGAAAAAGAACAGGGGAAAAGGACAAGCCAATATGGTGGAAAAGAATGATAATATGGATGATCTGTGTGCAATGCTATCGGAGTGCAATTTGGTTGGAAACCCAAAGGAGTAGTGGCTTGATTCTGGTGCTACTCGACATGTTTGCGCTACAAAACAAGCATTTACAACCTATGCTCCATTGGACCAGAAGAGAGTCATTTATGGGAAATACACGCAATGTGACCAAGGTTGAAGGATATAGGAAGATACTTCTGAAGATGACTTATTGGATTCTTAAGTGCGTTCATTTGAGACGGCCCGTCCTCGCACTTAAATAGGTGGTCTCCTACAAGGTATCCTGCTATACCTCACTTCACAAGTGTTAGGAACCATTAAAAGTTTCCCAAAAACCTAACCTCAACTGTTGAGGATCATTACAGGTTTTGAAAACTTAACCTTTACCCATACTGCAGATAACACTTAACATCTATCGCGGGAACGACTTTGGATTTGGTGTTTCTTTTCAGAAATCACTATCTGAAGTGCTCATACTTCCACTGAAGCGATCAACTGAACCTTTGCAACTTAGTTTTCCCATTGAACCAAATTACTGGGATCTCCAGTTAGTAAGGTTGGGTTACCACTGTATTGGTCCTTATATTTTGGATTTTAAGCCCATTCCCCTAGACAGGCAAGCCATCTGATCCTTGGGTAAGCCCTTTGTTAATGGGTCTGTTATATTATCCTTCGACTTAATGTAATCAATGGATATTATACCCGTGGTGATCAGTTTCCTAATGGTCTTATGCCTCCGTCGAATATGACGAGACTTGCCATTGTACATAGCATTCCGTGCCCTTCCTAGAGCCAACTGACTGTCGCAGTGGATCATTACCGAAGGTACGGGTTTGTTCCAACACAAAACATCTTCTAAGAAGTCATGAAGCCAGTCAGTTTCTTCTCCTGCTTTGTCTAAAGCGATAAACTCCGATTCCATTATGGATCGGGCGATGCAAGTTTGCTTAGAGGATTTCCAAGACACAGCCCCACTACCAATTGTAAATACATACCCACTGGTGGACTTGGTGTTCTCTATATCCGATATCCAGTTTGTATCACTGTACCCCTCTAGTACAGCTGGATATCTCAAATAGTGTAACCCGAAAGTTAACGTGTATTTCAGATATTGTAATACCCGATTCAACGCCTTCCAGTGACTATCACTCGGATTACGGGTGAACCTAGCCAATTTATTGACTGCATAAGCAATATCAGGTCGGGTGCAGTTTGTTATATACATCAAACTACCGATCACCTGTGCATATCGCTCCTGGTATACAGGTGCACCAAGATTTTTATCAAGCTTTTGATTTGTATCCATTGGTGACTTTATTGGTGAACTGTCTAACATCTCGAACTTTCTCAAAACATCCTCGATATAGTGAGACTGAGATAAGACCAATCCGTCAGACGTCTTAGAGATTCTAATCCCTAGGATGACATCTGCGATACCCATATCCTTCATGTCGAAGCATTGTTTCAACATGTTCTTAGTCTCTAGGATTACTCTAGGACTGCTTCCTGTGATCAACATGTCGTCTACATACATGCATATTATAACAAATGAGTCAGAGTTACCTTTCGTGTAAACACATTTATCACACTCATTAATGGCAAACTCCTTCGATAGTAGAGTACTATCAAATTTTTTGTGTCATTGCTTCGGGGCTTGTTTCAGCCCGTACAGAGATTTGACAAGCCGACAGACTTTCTTCTCTTGCCCTTGAACCACGTACCCCTCGGGTTGGTCCATATAAATTTCTTCTTCCAAATCACCATTTAGGAAGGCTGTCTTAACATCCATCTGGTGTATCTCAAGGTCACACAAAGCTGCGATCACAGTGAACACCCGTATGGATGTCATCCGAGATACCGGAGAGTATGTGTCAAAGTAGTCAAAGCCTTCTGTCTGCCGATAGCCCTTGACTACCAACCTAGACTTGTACTTGTCTATAGACCCATCTGCTTTGTATTTCCATTTGAGTATCCATTTACAACCCAACGGTTTATTTCCCGGAGGAAGATCAACCAACTCCCAAGTATGGTTATACAGAATGGAGCCTATTTCACTCTCAATAGCTTCTTTCCAGAGCGGTGCTTCTGGAGTTTACAACACCTTAGCAATTGTCCTTGGTTCATCATTAACCATATAAGCTACAAAGTCAGGACCGAAGGTTTTATCCTTCATGGCCCTTTTACTTCGCCTTAGATCCATCTCTGGAGTCTCCAGGTTCTGAGAATCTGGAACACTAGATTCCGGATGTTCAGCCACCTCGAGATTCGCTAGATCTGAACCATCTAGATCCGGGCAGTCAAGGACTCCCGGTTCTTGAGAGCTTTGTGCATAACTTCGTTTGCGAGAGGTTATGTCTTTTTCCTTTCTAGGAAAGGTACCTTCAAAGAATAAAACATTCCTTGATTCCATAATTGTACCCTGGTGGATATCTGGAATATATGACTTATGCACTAAGAAGCGATAAACACTACTGTTATTTGCATATCCGATGAATATGCAATCTACAGTCTTAGGCCCAATCTTGACCTGCTTTGGCTTGGGTACTTCAACCATTTCCAAACAACCCCACACCTTAAAATATTTGTAGGTGGGTTTCTTTTCCTTCCATGATTCATATGGAGTTTTGTCCTTACCATTATGTGGGACTCTATTAAGAATCGTATTAACGGTAAGGACGGCTTCTCCCTACATATTTTGAGGAAGACCGGAATTGATAAGCAAGGCATTCATCATTTCCTTCAATGTGCAGTTCTTACATTCCGCCACACCATTCGACCGAGGTGAGTATGGAGCCGTCGTTTGATGAACAATGCCTTCTTGGGCACATTATTCCTCAAAAGGCGCTACATATTCTCCCCCTCTATCGCTACGAATGGATTTAATCCGTAGGCTTAGTTGGTTCTCAACTTCTGCTTTATAATGTCGGAACGCTTCAAAGGCTTCATCCTTACTTTTTAACAAGTAAATGTAATAATATTTTGTGCTATCGTCAATGAAAGTCACAAAGTATTTGTTCCCCCTCTAGTTTGTGAGAACTTCAAGTCACATATATCTGTGTGAATAAGTTCTAGAGGAGCCGTATTCCTTTCGACGGATCGAAAAGGAAGGTTGGTGAGTTTTGCCTCTACGCACACCTCACACTTATGTTGAGGGTTTACGTCGATAGACGGCAACAACTCCATCTTTACCAGCCTTTGAATAGACTTGTAATTAACGTGCCATAATCTATGATGCCATAAATTAGAAGACTCAAGCAAATAAGAAGAAGGTTCAACTTTATTACTTGGACGCAACACAGACATGACATTCACTTTGAAGAGGCCTTCACAGACGAAGCCTCTCCCTACAAATGTGCCATTCTTAGTGAGTACAAACTTATTGGATTCAAACACTAGCCTAAAACCAGCATTAACTAATAAAGGTCCAGAAATTAAATTTCTTCTAATCTATGGGACGTGCATCACTTCCTTCAGAGTGAGCTCCTTACCTGAAGTCATCTTCAGGACCATCTTTCCAACCCCCAGCACGTCCGAGGAAGCGTTGTTGCCCATGAACAGCTTCTTGTCGGTGACTGGTGTGTACGTGGAAAAGGCATCTTTGTTGGAACAGATGTGTCTTGTTGCACCTGTGTCCATCCACCACTGCATCAGATTCTCAACCAAGTTGTCTTCTAGCACCACTGCCGAGAATTCCTCGATCATGTCATCCAGGAGCGTGTCCTTGACGACGTTAGCTTGCACCTTGCCTTTCGACTTGGCTTTATGTTGTTGCTCAGTCTTGAGCTTACGACATTCCTTGATCCTATGACCAGGTTTTCCACAATGATGACAGTTACCTCTGAACATCTCCGCTGCGTGGGCCTTACGGTCTTTCTGGAACTTCCGCTTCTTGCTTGGGTTCCCTTTGGCCTCAGCCAGATTTGCCTTTGCCTCAGCAGGTTGTCTGCCCCTAGGTAAGGCCTTCTTGTTATCTTCCTGAATTTGGAGTTTGATAACAAGCTCTTCAAAGGTCATCTCCTTTGTCTTGAGTTTTAAGTAACTCATAAACTCATTCCATGAAGGAGGTAACTTTTCAATCAGTGATGCAACCAAAAACTGCTCGTTTGGTTTCAATCCTTCCAAATCCAGGTGATGTATCATCATTTGAAATTCCTGGACTTGGGACATCACTGTCTTGCTGTCCACTATTTGGAATTTTAAAAATTTTCCAACGATGAACTTTTTAGTACCCGCATCTTGTGTGTTGTAGTTCTTTTGGCAGTTTTCCCCACAGCTCTTTGGCAGTGCCAACGGTGTAATAGACAGTGTAGAGAGGGTCTGCTAAGCAGTTCAATATGTAATTCTTGCACATGAAATCGCTATGATTCCATGCGTCACGAACCATCTTCATGCCATTAATGACATGGATACCAAGGCCCCCTTCACCCGTTTCATTAGGTGAAGAGTCCATTTCATCTCCAACTTGTGGAGGATCTTCCATTAGGAACCGGGCCATGGCCATAACTGTTAAGTAGAACAACATCTTTTGCTGCCATCTCCTAAATTCTGATCCCATGAACTTTTCAGGGCGATCATGGTGTGAGCCAGAAGGTGGAGCAGCAGTAGTCGGGAAGGCAATGGTGTTACTGCCTTGAACAGTAGGGGTGGCAGCAGTGAAGGCAGCAGAGTTGCTGCCTTGGCCAGTAGCGGCAATAGCGGGGAAGGCAGCAATGTTGCCTTGATTGGCAGCAGCAGTAGCAGCAGCATCGGTCATATTTCCAGCCATGTTGCAGCAGTTACAGTAAGCGAATATTGTCTTCAACTTGTTGGTTATAAGGATGCATAAAATGGAAATTACAAGTAACTGCTAATGTAAGAATTGAAATTACAATTCAACTAGAAAACTGAAAATTACAAAGATGTTGAACAAGAAAAACTGGAACTGTTTTTTGTTTTTGGTGTATGCTGAGTCGAGTGTGACACTCTGTCTTTAAGACAATATTGCCCCGTATGTATCCTTTATACGTCCTGGACAACTGTCTCCCAAGATAAAACAACAATGAACACTTGAGCAAATGAAACTCAAATGCTTCCGTGAAGAATATTAAGTAATGAAATGATGCTTGAAAGTTGTTGGAAGAACTATTTTCTGCTTGTGTATTTTCATGTATTGTAAGTGTCCTCAACAATGGTGCAAGGGGTTGTTTATATAGGTGAGGGAGGGGCTGTTTAACTGCCTCCATAACTGCCATTATTGTCCAAGTAATGGCCATTATAGAGGTAGTAAAACCACCAAAATAAATGGTGAGAAAGACCAACGGATTGGCCATTATAGGAGGAGTAATTCAGCCAAAATAAATGGCTGAATTGAGTGCTGTGGCATTTCTGATCTTCTCTGCCAATTCTGACTTTCTGAAAACTTCAGGGACCAAACTGTACATCTGAAAGAATTCTGGTCCAAACTATACATATGAAACTTCTGGGATCAAACTGTACATCTGGTAAAGTTTTCTGGCCCAAAAAGATAATATCAGAAGTCCCACAACCCACAGCCCGTGGCCCGAGAACCCGGAACCGGACGGGACGGGACGGGCGGCGGCGGCGCGCGTGTGGGCTTTCCTCGAACTGAAGCACATCTAGGTCCTCCCTCCTTTAAACATATGGGATACCTCTTGAGGTCCCAAACCCCAAACCAATTTTGAGTCTTATATACAGAACAATTCTTTTTTCCTCTACCGATGAGGGAGAATTGAACCCAACCACACTTTTCCATGCTTCAAACACCTCACTTCGTGAACCAATATCCATTTCATTTCTCAATGAAATTTGACGATTCTTGGTCCTACGGTTATCTACGTACTTAGTAGATCATGCACGTATGAAGAACCGGATTCTCCAACATGCGTAACACTAGTGTTTAAGCCGTTAAAGTTGGTCGGTCGCAACTCCCGCCAAAGGCTAATTTCCAACAGGAGTGGAGGTAATTGCATTAGCATACGTATGGGTGTTGTTCGAATCTGGGTTAGGTTTGTTAGTGTTAGTGGTTGGATAAGGTGGATGGTCTTGCTCCGGCATAATTGCTGGAGGTTTCATGGTCGGAACCCTGATTATCAGACTGATTTGGTTACTAGTCGTTAGAGAGCGTTGTTTTTTAGAGAGAGAAATATTTTGGTAATCACTTTTAGCTAGATACTTTGGAGACACATACAGAAAAAAAGAATAGTGGACTTTGGTGGCAATAAATACTTGGATGGGTGACTGGCAGTTAATCTCCGCATAAGCCCATCAGGTGATGAGTAATGTGAAACTAACTTTGTTAGAGTAAAAAATTATTTGATGTGCGGACAAAGTCTCACGTTCGTAGTCGAAAAAAATAAGATGCATAGACGTATAGTTAATACTCGTAATAGTGTTAAACCTTTGGAGAAAATTGTATATGCTTAACTCAAAACAGACAATATCACATCATTTTAAGAACGTCTTTTGACTAGTTTAGCTCAACATTTAGATCGGTAATCTACATTTAAATTATTTTTACATGAAATGAAAAGAACCATGTTATTGTTCACTTTTATGCGAGGGCATAAAAATAACTGAATAACTTGTGAACTTTTGAGATTATTTTATTTTTTAGAGCCGCAACTTACTTTATAAGGAAAAAATATATTTAAAAGGGGTTTTCAAACAAAAGAAAAATCCAATATCAACCAGAGTTCGGGTAAGGGTTCAAATGATCTCCGAGGAAGGTGTTAGGCACCCCATTATTAAAAATAAGTAAAATACGGTTGACGTCGAGTCTTATATAATATACATTTACTTAAAACTGTTTATGTATTTAAAATATCGTAAAATAATAGTCATTTCAAATCATTTTCCGCCAAAGCTTTTACACGCATACGCTTTAAAAATTGATGCACAAAATCTTCTTTTTTTTTTGTAAAATTCCAACTCTTTTGTTAAAAATACTTCTTTTGTTTTTCACTAAAAAGATAGTAAAATAAATAATTTAAAATACTATTAGAAAATAATTTTACTGAAGATGTCAACCTTAGGGAGTTTGTTTCCTTTTTCCGAACTCAGTCAAATAAAGAAAATTTCCATTTATGAAAATTGTCAATTTTGTTTAACATATATTAATTCCAGACTTAATTTAAAATCCATGCCAAAGTGAAAAATCATATCCTTTTCTTTGGAAATTCAAACCAAGTTATTCTCTTTTATTAGCCGAGTATTAACTTTAGAAAAATTGAGAATTAATTAATCAAAATAAAAATTTATTTTAAAAGCATAAAAGCCAACTCTATGCAATTAAATTTTAATTAAAGATTTCAATAATATTTAAGTATTTTACACATAACAAATAACAAATAACAAATAACAAATAACAAATATAAATACAAAGCGAACAGGTTGGTGGGTATACCGGCCCACCAAACATCGTTTATAAAAATATGAAGAAAGGTAAATTTTATTGTCTATGTCATTTTTATCCACCGGACTCGATGAAGAATGTGATGTTGGCCTCGTAGGCCCGACAACACCATTGAATCGACAAAAAGGAGAGATGTGGGCTCTGTGGGCCCATGGTCATGCAAGAAAAGGAGAAAAGTTAGAAAGCATCTCCAGATATCAAATATAAATAAGCAAAGTAAGTGTTGGTACCAAGCCCCCCTCCCCCACACATGTATACATGATATTCTACAAGTAATACAATAAACATTTAAGCACAAACATATCAAAATATAGGAAGACTTTCAGGTTATGCTAAACATGCTAGGTTTCAGTCATATTACACACTAGGAATACCAACATCTATAAACAACTAAAATAAAGTCATTATGAGCTTATATTATCTTGTAAAATATGGATGTTCATATGGTTAGCTGACACCAGTTATTTTTATAAGGTGCAAAAATCACCCAGAACCCATATTCACAGTCACACACTTGTGCATTTTTAGTCATGAAGATCTCAAATGGACCATATAGACAGGCTGGGTTAAACCCAAGACAACTAATCAGGCACACACATACTTCAATACTGGTTTTGAAGATAAATAGGACATAGACATGTCACTAAAGCATGATATCAGACTCATACAATTGATTTTACACTTAACACATTCAATCAACTTACCTAAATTAATCAATAACTAGGTAATTTATCATTCAGAATAATCATTCATCACATATTAAACTTAGCCTTATTTGTATAAGCTCTAACTGAATTGAACCATCAAAGAAACCATCATATCACACACTAAACAGTAGTACCCATCATAGAATGCCTGAATGCAACTTAATATAGCATTTTAAACCTTAACAACATCTTAATCAGGCTTAACAAATGATCAACCTAGGATATACATTACACAGTTTATCACCCTTTCACATTATAACCATGTATAAACAATACCACTACTAAATATGAGCCTAGAGGATAGTTCAATGAACAAAATTACACCTAGGCTAGCTAAAATAGGCTAGATAGACATAACAACATCATTAATACTAATTATCATTTAGCTAATCTAGTTAGAAAACTGACTAATATTAAACTAAACACATATTATCCCATTTCTACTTAGCTAATACTAAACAAACACATAAATATATGCTAACATTTTCTTGCTATGATTTAAACTAATCTAACAAGCACATAATCATGCAAAAACAGAAACTACAACCAAATAAGTGTTGGTATGCTATTGTAGTAAAGCGATGCAGGAAGTAAATAAATATTACAAGTGTTGAAAGGATGAACAAACATTCAATATTGAAATTGAATCTTGTTGAACAAATAGGCCAATCTTCAAAGCTGCGCTTAAGCTTGTTGAGTCTTGAATCTTGATAACCTGAAATGAAGAAACAACTAAATCTGTATGGTTACAAATGTGTGTCGAGTCGAGTGATTGCACTCTGTCCTTAAGACAAGATTGCCCGTATATATGCTTTACGTTAGCGGGCAATAGTCTCCCAAGATAAAACAACACTTTAATCTCAATATTACAAAGCAAATATGTTGAGTCGGGAAGAAAATAAATCTGAATCGACTTGCTAAAGATATGGAAAAGGAAGGAAGAGTTTGTTTTCTCTCTCTGTTTGTCTCTGTGTATATAGTGAGGCATGAAGATCTCAAATGGACCATATAGACAGTGGGTTAAACCCAAGACAACTAATCAGCACACACATACTTCAATCTTTGGTTTTGAAGATAAATAGGACATAGACATGTCACTAAAGCATGATATCAGGACTCATACAATTGATTTTACACTTAACACATTCAATCAACTTACCTAAATTAATCAATAACTAGGTAATTTATCATTGAATAATCATTCATCACATATTAAACTTAGCCTTATTTGTATAAGCTCTAACCGAATTGAACCATCAAAGAAACCATCATATCACACACTAAGCAGTAGTACCCATCATAGAATGCTGAATGCAACTTAATATAGCATTTTAAACCTTAACAACATCTTAATCGGGCTTAACAAATGATCAACCTAGGATATACATTACAGTTTATCACCCTTTCACATTATAACCATGTATAAACAATACCACTACTAAATATGAGCCTAGAGGATAGTTCAATGAACAAAATTACACCTAGGCTAGCTAAAATAGGCTAGATAGACATAACAACATCATTAATACTAATTATCATTTAGCTAATCTAGTTAGAAAACTGACTAATATTAAACTAAACACATATTATCCCATTTCTACTTAGCTAATACTAAACAAACACATAAATATATGCTAACATTTTCTTGCTACGATTTAAACTAATCTAACAAGCACATAATCATGCAAAAAAAAAAACAGAAACTAAACCAAACAAGTGTTGGTAAGCTATTGTAGTAAAGCGATGCGGAAGTAAATAAATATTACAAGTGTTGAAAGGATGAACAAACATTCAATATTGAAATTGAATCTTGTTGAACAAATAGGCCAATCTTCAAAGCTGCATAAGCTTGTTGAGTCTTGAATCTTGATAACCTGAAATGAAGAAACAACTAAATCTGTATGGTTACAAATGTGTGTCGAGTCGAGTGATTGCACTCTGTCCTTAAGACAAGATTGCCCCGTATATATGCTTTTACGTTAGCGGGCAATAGTCTCCCAAGATAAAACAACACTTTAATCTCAATATTACAAAGCAAATATGTTGAGTCTGACGAAGAAAATAAATACGAATCGACTTGCTAAAGATATGGAAAAGGAAGGAAGAGTTTCTGTTTTCTCTTACATTTGTCTCTGTGTATATAGTGAGGCATGAAGATCTCAAATGGACCATATAGGCAAAGCCGGGTTAAACCCAAGACAACTAATCGTGCACACACATACTTCAATACTGGTTTTGAAGATAAATAGGACATAGACATGTCACTAAAGCATGATATCAGACTCATACAATTGATTTTACACTTAACACATTCAATCAACTTACCTAAATTAATCAATAACTAGGTAATTTATCATTCAGAATAATCATTCATCACATATTAAACTTAGCCTTATTTGTATAAGCTCTAACTGAATTGAACCATCAAAGAAACCATCATATCACACACTAAACAGTAGTACCCATCATAGAATGCCTGAATGCAACTTAATATAGCATTTTAAACCTTAACAACATCTTAATCAGGCTTAACAAATGATCAACCTAGGATATACATTACACAGTTTATCACCCTTTCACATTATAACCATGTATAAACAATACCACTACTAAATATGAGCCTAGAGGATAGTTCAATGAACAAAATTACACCTAGGCTAGCTAAAATAGGCTAGATAGACATAACAACATCATTAATACTAATTATCATTTAGCTAATCTAGTTAGAAAACTGACTAATATTAAACTAAACACATATTATCCCATTTCTACTTAGCTAATACTAAACAAACACATAAATATATGCTAACATTTTCTTGCTATGATTTAAACTAATCTAACAAGCACATAATCATGCAAAAAAACAGAAACTACAACCAAATAAGTGTTGGTATGCTATTGTAGTAAAGCAGTACGGGAAGTAAATAAATATTACAAGTGTTCGAAAGGATGAACAAACATTCAATATTCAGAAATTGAATCTTGTTGAACAAATAGGCCAATCTTCAAAACTGCCGCAAGCTTGTTGAGTCTTGAATCTTGATAACCTGAAATGAAGAAACAACTAAATCTGTATGGTTACAAATGTGTGTCGAGTCGAGTGATTGCACTCTGTCCTTAAGACAAGATTGCCCCGTATATATGCTTTTACGTTAGCGGGCAATAGTCTCCCAAGATAAAACAACACTTTAATCTCAATATTACAAAGCAAATATGTTGAGTCTGACGAAGAAAATAAATACGAATCGACTTGCTAAAGATATGGAAAAGGAAGGAAGAGTTTCTGTTTTCTCTTCTGTTTGTCTCTGTGTATATAGTGAGGCATGAAGATCTCAAATGGACCATATAGACAGGCTGGGTTAAACCCAAGACAACTAATCAGGCACACACATACTTCAATCATGATTTTGAAGGTCAATAGGACATAGGCATCTCACTAAAGCATGATATCAGACTCATAGAATTGATTTTACCCTTAACACATTCAATCAACTTAGCTAAATTAATCAATAACTAGGTAATTTATCATTGAATAATCATTCATCACATATTAAACTTAGCCTTATTTGTATAAGCTCTAATCTGAATTGAACCATCAAAGAAACCATCATATCACACACTAAGCAGTAGTACCCATCATAGAATGCTGAATGCAACTTAATATAGCATTTTAAACCTTAACAACATCTTAATCAGGGCTTAACAAATGATCAACCTAGGATATACATTACAGTTTATCACCCTTTCACATTATAACCATGTATAAACAATACCACTACTAAATATGAGCCTAGAGGATAGTTCAATGAACAAAATTACACCTAGGCTAGCTAAAATAGGCTAGATAGACATAACAACATCATTAATACTAATTATCATTTAGCTAATCTAGTTAGAAAACTGACTAATATTAAACTAAACACATATTATCCCATTTCTACTTAGCTAATACTAAACAAACACATAAATATATGCTAACATTTTCTTGCTATGATTTAAACTAATCTAACAAGCACATAATCATGCAAAAAAACAGAAACTACAACCAAATAAGTGTTGGTATGCTATTGTAGTAAAGCAGTACGGGAAGTAAATAAATATTACAAGTGTTCGAAAGGATGAACAAACATTCAATATTCAGAAATTGAATCTTGTTGAACAAATAGGCCAATCTTCAAAACTGCCGCAAGCTTGTTGAGTCTTGAATCTTGATAACCTGAAATGAAGAAACAACTAAATCGTATGGTTACAAATGTGTGTCGAGTCGAGTGATTGCACTCTGTCCTTAAGACAAGATTGCCCCGTATATATGCTTTTACGTTAGCGGGCAATAGTCTCCCAAGATAAAACAACACTTTAATCTCAATATTACAAAGCAAATATGTTGAGTCTGACGAAGAAAATAAATACGAATCGACTTGCTAAAGATATGGAAAAGGAAGGAAGAGTTTACATTTTCTCTTACATTTGTCTCTGTGTATATAGTGAGGCATGAAGATCTCAACTGGACCATATAGACAGGCTGGGTTAAACCCAACACAACTAATCAGGCACACACATCCTTCAATCCTGGTTCTGAAGATAAATAGGACATAGACATGTCACTAAAGCATGATATCAGACTCATACAATTGATTTTACACTTAACACATTCAATCAACTTACCTAAATTAATCAATAACTAGGTAATTTATCATTGAATAATCATTCATCACATATTAAACTTAGCCTTATTTGTATAAGCTCTAACTGAATTGAACCATCAAAGAAACCATCATATCACACACTAAACAGTAGTACCCATCATAGAATGCTGAATGCAACTTAATATAGCATTTTAAACCTTAACAACATCTTAATCAGGCTTAACAAATGATCAACCTAGGATATACATTACACAGTTTATCACCCTTTCACATTATAACCATGTATAAACAATACCACTACTAAATATGAGCCTAGAGGATAGTTCAATGAACAAAATTACACCTAGGCTAGCTAAAATAGGCTAGATAGACATAACAACATCATTAATACTAATTATCATTTAGCTAATCTAGTTAGAAAACTGACTAATATTAAACTAAACACATATTATCCCATTTCTACTTAGCTAATACTAAACAAACACATAAATATATGCTAACATTTTCTTGCTATGATTTAAACTAATCTAACAAGCACATAATCATGCAAAAAAACAGAAACTACAACCAAATAAGTGTTGGTATGCTATTGTAGTAAAGCAGTACGGGAAGTAAATAAATATTACAAGTGTTCGAAAGGATGAACAAACATTCAATATTGAAATTGAATCTTGTTGAACAAATAGGCCAATCTTCAAAGCGCATAAGCTTGTTGAGTCTTGAATCTTGATAACCTTGAAATGAAGAAACAACTAAATCAGTATGGTTACAAATGTGTGTCGAGTCAGTGATTGCACTCTGTCCTTAAGACAAGATTGCCCGTATATATGCTTTACGTTAGCGGGCAATAGTCTCCCAAGATAAAACAACACTTTAATCTCAATATTACAAAGCAAATATGTTGAGTCGGCGAAGAAAATAAATACGAATCGACTTGCTAAAGATATGGAAAAGGAAGGAAGAGTTTGTTTTCTCTTACATTTGTCTCTGTGTATATAGTGAGGCATGAAGATCTCAAATGGACCATATAGGCAGTGGGTTAAACCCAAGACAACTAATCAGGCACACACATACTTCAATCTGGTTTTGAAGATAAATAGGACATAGACATGTCACTAAAGCATGATATCGGACTCATACAATTGATTTTACACTTAACACATTCAATCAACTTACCTAAATTAATCAATAACTAGGTAATTTATCATTAGAATAATCATTCATCACATATTAAACTTAGCCTTATTTGTATAAGCTCTAACTGAATTGAACCATCAAAGAAACCATCATATCACACACTAAACAGTAGTACCCATCATAGAATGCTGAATGCAACTTAATATAGCATTTTAAACCTTAACAACATCTTAATCAGGCTTAACAAATGATCAACCTAGGATATACATTACACAGTTTATCACCCTTTCACATTATAACCATGTATAAACAATACCACTACTAAATATGAGCCTAGAGGATAGTTCAATGAACAAAATTACACCTAGGCTAGCTAAAATAGGCTAGATAGACATAACAACATCATTAATACTAATTATCATTTAGCTAATCTAGTTAGAAAACTGACTAATATTAAACTAAACACATATTATCCCATTTCTACTTAGCTAATACTAAACAAACACATAAATATATGCTAACATTTTCTTGCTATGATTTAAACTAATCTAACAAGCACATAATCATGCAAAAAAACAGAAACTACAACCAAATAAGTGTTGGTATGCTATTGTAGTAAAGCAGTACGGGAAGTAAATAAATATTACAAGTGTTCGAAAGGATGAACAAACATTCAATATTCAGAAATTGAATCTTGTTGAACAAATAGGCCAATCTTCAAAGCGCATAAGCTTGTTGAGTCTTGAATCTTGATAACCTGAAATGAAGAAACAACTAAATCTGTATGGTTACAAATGTGTGTCAGTCGAGTGATTGCACTCTGTCCTTAAGACAAGATTGCCCGTATATATGCTTACGTTAGCGGGCAATAGTCTCCCAAGATAAAACAACACTTTAATCTCAATATTACAAAGCAAATATGTTGAGTCCGACGAAGAAAATAAATACGAATCGACTTGCTAAAGATATGGAAAAGGAAGGAAGAGTTTACATTTTCTCTTACATTTGTCTCTGTGTATATAGTGAGGCATGAAGATCTCAAATGGACCATATAGGCAGGGATGGGTTAAACCCAAGACAACTAATCAGGCACACACATACTTCAATCTTGGTTTTGAAGATAAATAGGACATAGACATGTCACTAAAGCATGATATCAGGACTTATACAATTGATTTTACACTTAACACATTCAATCAACTTACCTAAATTAATCAATAACTAGGTAATTTATCATTGAATAATCATTCATCACATATTAAACTTAGCCTTATTTGTATAAGCTCTAACTGAATTGAACCATCAAAGAAACCATCATATCACACACTAAGCAGTAGTACCCATCATAGAATGCTGAATGCAACTTAATATAGCATTTTAAACCTTAACAACATCTTAATCAGGCTTAACAAATGATCAACCTAGGATATACATTACACAGTTTATCACCCTTTCACATTATAACCATGTATAAACAATACCACTACTAAATATGAGCCTAGAGGATAGTTCAATGAACAAAATTACACCTAGGCTAGCTAAAATAGGCTAGATAGACATAACAACATCATTAATACTAATTATCATTTAGCTAATCTAGTTAGAAAACTGACTAATATTAAACTAAACACATATTATCCCATTTCTACTTAGCTAATACTAAACAAACACATAAATATATGCTAACATTTTCTTGCTATGATTTAAACTAATCTAACAAGCACATAATCATGCAAAAAAACAGAAACTACAACCAAATAAGTGTTGGTATGCTATTGTAGTAAAGCAGTACGGGAAGTAAATAAATATTACAAGTGTTGAAAGGATGAACAAACATTCAATATTGAGAAATTGAATCTTGTTGAACAAATAGGCCAATCTTCAAAGCGCATAAGCTTGTTGAGTCTTGAATCTTGATAACCTGAAATGAAGAAACAACTAAATCTGTATGGTTACAAATGTGTGTCGAGTCGAGTGATTGCACTCTGTCCTTAAGACAAGATTGCCCCGTATATATGCTTTTACGTTAGCGGGCAATAGTCTCCCAAGATAAAACAACACTTTAATCTCAATATTACAAAGCAAATATGTTGAGTCTGACGAAGAAAATAAATACGAATCGACTTGCTAAAGATATGGAAAAGGAAGGAAGAGTTTACATTTTTCTCTTCTGTTTGTCTCTGTGTATATAGTGAGGCATGAAGATCTCAAATGGACCATATAGACAGGCTGGGTTAAACCCAAGACAACTAATCAGGCACACACATACTTCAATACTGGTTTTGAAGATAAATAGGACATAGACATGTCACTAAAGCATGATATCAGGACTCATTACAATTGATTTTACACTTAACACATTCAATCAACTTACCTAAATTAATCAATAACTAGGTAATTTATCATTGAATAATCATTCATCACATATTAAACTTAGCCTTATTTGTATAAGCTCTAACTGAATTGAACCATCAAAGAAACCATCATATCACACACTAAACAGTGAGTACCCATCATAGAATGCTGAATGCAACTTAATATAGCATTTTAAACCTTAACAACATCTTAATCAGGCTTAACAAATGATCAACCTAGGATATACATTACACAGTTTATCACCCTTTCACATTATAACCATGTATAAACAATACCACTACTAAATATGAGCCTAGAGGATAGTTCAATGAACAAAATTACACCTAGGCTAGCTAAAATAGGCTAGATAGACATAACAACATCATTAATACTAATTATCATTTAGCTAATCTAGTTAGAAAACTGACTAATATTAAACTAAACACATATTATCCCATTTCTACTTAGCTAATACTAAACAAACACATAAATATATGCTAACATTTTCTTGCTATGATTTAAACTAATCTAACAAGCACATAATCATGCAAAAAGCAGAAACTACAACCAAATAAGTGTTGGTATGCTATTGTAGTAAAGCGATGCAGGGAAGTAAATAAATATTACAAGTGTTGAAAGGATGAACAAACATTCAATATTGAAATTGAATCTTGTTGAACAAATAGGCCAATCTTCAAAGCTGCATAAGCTTGTTGAGTCTTGAATCTTGATAACTGAAATGAAGAAACAACTAAATCTGTATGGTTACAAATGTGTGTAGTCGAGTGATTGCACTCTGTCCTTAAGACAAGATTGCCGTATATATGCTTTTACGTTAGCGGGCAATAGTCTCCCAAGATAAAACAACACTTTAATCTCAATATTACAAAGCAAATATGTTGAGTCTGACGAAGAAAATAAATCTGAATCGACTTGCTAAAGATATGGAAAAGGAAGGAAGAGTTTACTGTTTTTCTCTTACATTTTGTCTCTGTGTATATAGTGAGGCATGAAGATCTCAAATGGACCATATAGGCAGTGGGTTAAACCCAAGACAACTAATCAGGCACACACATACTTCAATCTTGGTTTTGAAGATAAATAGGACATAGACATGTCACTAAAGCATGATATCAGGACTCATACAATTGATTTTACACTTAACACATTCAATCAACTTACCTAAATTAATCAATAACTAGGTAATTTATCATTGAATAATCATTCATCACATATTAAACTTAGCCTTATTTGTATAAGCTCTAACTGAATTGAACCATCAAAGAAACCATCATATCACACACTAAGCAGTAGTACCCATCATAGAATGCTGAATGCAACTTAATATAGCATTTTAAACCTTAACAACATCTTAATCGGGCTTAACAAATGATCAACCTAGGATATACATTACAGTTTATCACCCTTTCACATTATAACCATTTATAAACAATACCACTACTAAATATGAGCCTAGAGGATAGTTCAATGAACAAAATTACACCTAGGCTAGCTAAAATAGGCTAGATAGACATAACAACATCATTAATACTAATTATCATTTAGCTAATCTAGTTAGAAAACTGACTAATATTAAACTAAACACATATTATCCCATTTCTACTTAGCTAATACTAAACAAACACATAAATATATGCTAACATTTTCTTTCTATGAGTTAAACTAATCTAACAAGGACATAATCATGCAAAAAAGCGAAACTACACCAAATAAGTGTTGGTATGCTATTGTAGTAAGCGATGCAGGAAGTAAATAAATATTACAAGTGTTAGAAAGGATGAACAAACATTCAATATTGAAATTGAATCTTGTTGAACAAATAGCCCAATCTTCAAATCTGGTGCAAGCTTGTTGAGTCTTGAATCTTGATAACCTGAAATGAAGAAACAACTAAATCTGTATGGTTACAAATGTGTGTCGAGTCGAGTGATTGCACTCTGTCCTTAAGACAAGATTGCCCGGTATATATGCTTTTACGGTAGCGGGGAATAGTCTCCCAAGATAAGACAAGACTTTAATCTCAATATTACAAAGCAAATAGGTTGAGTCGTGAAGAAAATAAATACGAATCGACTTGCTAAAGATATGGAAAAGGAAGGAAGAGTTTACATTTTCTCTTACTGTTTGTCTCTGTGTATATAGTGAGGCATGAAGATCTCACATGGACCATCTAGACAGGCTGGGTTAAACCCACGACAACTAATCAGGCACACACATACTTCAATATTGGTTTTGAAGATAAATAGGACATAGACATGTCACTAAAGCATGATATCAGGACTCATTACAATTGATTTTACACTTAACACATTCAATCAACTTACCTAAATTAATCAATAACTAGGTAATTTATCATTAGAATAATCATTCATCACATATTAAACTTAGCCTTATTTGTATAAGCTCTATTGAATTGAACCATCAAAGAAACCATCATATCACACACTAAACAGTAGTACCCATCATAGAATGCCTGAATGCAACTTAATATAGCATTTTAAACCTTAACAACATCTTAATCAGGGCTTAACAAATGATCAACCTAGGATATACATTACACAGTTTATCACCCTTTCACATTATAACCATTTATAAACAATACCACTACTAAATATGAGCCTAGAGGATAGTTCAATGAACAAAATTACACCTAGGCTAGCTAAAATAGGCTAGATAGACATAACAACATCATTAATACTAATTATCATTTAGCTAATCTAGTTAGAAAACTGACTAATATTAAACTAAACACATATTATCCCATTTCTACTTAGCTAATACTAAACAAACACATAAATATATGCTAACATTTTCTTGCTATGATTTAAACTAATCTAACAAGCACATAATCATGCAAAAAAACAGAAACTACACCAAATAAGTGTTGGTATGCTATTGTAGTAAAGCAGTACGGGAAGTAAATAAATATTACAAGTGTTCGAAAGGATGAACAAACATTCAATATTGAAATTGAATCTTGTTGAACAAATAGGCCAATCTTCAAAGCTGCACTTAAGCTTGTTGAGTCTTGAATCTTGATAACCTTGAAATGAAGAAACAACTAAATCTGTATGGTTACAAATGTGTGTCGAGTCAGTGATTGCACTCATCCTTAAGACAAGATTGCCCGTATATATGCTTTTTACGTTAGCGGGCAATAGTCTCCCAAGATAAAACAACACTTTAATCTCAATATTACAAAGCAAATAGGTTGAGTCGGCGAAGAAAATAAATCTGAATCGACTTGCTAAAGATATGGAAAAGGAAGGAAGAGTTTACATTTTCTCTTACTGTTTGTCTCTGTGTATATAGTGAGGCATGAAGATCTCAAATGGACCATATAGGCAGGGATGAGTTAAACCCAAGACAACTAATCAGGCACACACATACTTCAATCTTGGTTTTGAAGATAAATAGGACATAGACATGTCACTAAAGCATGATATCAGGACTCATACAATTGATTTTACACTTAACACATTCAATCAACTTACCTAAATTAATCAATAACTAGGTAATTTATCATTGAGAATAATCATTCATCACATATTAAACTTAGCCTTATTTGTATAAGCTCTAACTGAATTGAACCATCAAAGAAACCATCATATCACACACTAAGCAGTAGTACCCATCATAGAATGCCTGAATGCAACTTAATATAGCATTTTAAACCTTAACAACATCTTAATCAGGCTTAACAAATGATCAACCTAGGATATACATTACACAGTTTATCACCCTTTCACATTATAACCATGTATAAACAATACCACTACTAAATATGAGCCTAGAGGATAGTTCAATGAACAAAATTACACCTAGGCTAGCTAAAATAGGCTAGATAGACATAACAACATCATTAATACTAATTATCATTTAGCTAATCTAGTTAGAAAAGCTGACTAATATTAAACTAAACACATATTATCCCATTTCTACTTAGCTAATACTAAACAAACACATAAATATATGCTAACATTTTCTTGCTATGATTTAAACTAATCTAACAAGCACATAATCATGCAAAAAGCAGAAACTACACCAAATAAGTGTTGGTATGCTATTGTAGTAAAGCGATGCAGGAAGTAAATAAATATTACAAGTGTTCGAAAGGATGAACAAACATTCAATATTGAAATTGAATCTTGTTGAACAAATAGGCCAATCTTCAAAGCGCATAAGCTTGTTTGAGTCTTGAATCTTGATAACCTGAAATGAAGAAACAACTAAATCTGTATGGTTACAAATGTGTGTCGAGTCAGTGATTGCACTCTGTCCTTAAGACAAGATTGCCCGTATATATGCTTTTTACGTTAGCGGGCAATAGTCTCCCAAGATAAAACAACACTTTAATCTCAATATTACAAAGCAAATAGGTTGAGTCTGGCGAAGAAAATAAATCTGAATCGACTTGCTAAAGATATGGAAAAGGAAGGAAGAGTTTACATTTTCTCTTACATTTGTCTCTGTGTATATAGTGAGGCATGAAGATCTCAAATGGACCATATAGGCAGGATGGGTTAAACCCAAGACAACTAATCAGGCACACACATACTTCAATCTTGGTTTTGAAGATAAATAGGACATAGACATGTCACTAAAGCATGATATCAGGACTCATACAATTGATTTTACACTTAACACATTCAATCAACTTACCTAAATTAATCAATAACTAGGTAATTTATCATTAGAATAATCATTCATCACATATTAAACTTAGCCTTATTTGTATAAGCTCTAACTGAATTGAACCATCAAAGAAACCATCATATCACACACTAAGCAGTAGTACCCATCATAGAATGCTGAATGCAACTTAATATAGCATTTTAAACCTTAACAATATCTTAATCGGGCTTAACAAATGATCAACCTAGGATATACATTACAGTTTATCACCCTTTCACATTATAACCATGTATAAACAATACCACTACTAAATATGAGCCTAGAGGATAGTTCAATGAACAAAATTACACCTAGGCTAGCTAAAATAGGCTAGATAGACATAACAACATCATTAATACTAATTATCATTTAGCTAATCTAGTTAGAAAACTGACTAATATTAAACTAAACACATATTATCCCATTTCTACTTAGCTAATACTAAACAAACACATAAATATATGCTAACATTTTCTTGCTATGATTTAAACTAATCTAACAAGCACATAATCATGCAAAAAAACAGAAACTACACCAAATAAGTGTTGGTATGCTATTGTAGTAAAGCAGTACGGGAAGTAAATAAATATTACAAGTGTTCGAAAGGATGAACAAACATTCAATATTCAGAAATTGAATCTTGTTGAACAAATAGGCCAATCTTCAAAACTGCCGCAAGCTTGTTGAGTCTTGAATCTTGATAACCTGAAATGAAGAAACAACTAAATACGTATGGTTACAAATGTGTGTCAGTCGAGTGATTGCACTCTGTCCTTAAGACAAGATTGCCCGTATATATGCTTTACGTTAGCGGGCAATAGTCTCCCAAGATAAAACAACACTTTAATCTCAATATTACAAAGCAAATAGGTTGAGTCTGACGAAGAAAATAAATACGAATCGACTTGCTAAAGATATGGAAAAGGAAGGAAGAGTTTCTGTTTTCTCTTCTGTTTGTCTCTGTGTATATAGTGAGGCATGAAGATCTCAAATGGACCATATAGACAGGATGGGTTAAACCCAAGACAACTAATCAGGCACACACATACTTCAATACTGGTTTTGAAGATAAATAGGACATAGACATGTCACTAAAGCATGATATCAGACTCATACAATTGATTTTACACTTAACACATTCAATCAACTTACCTAAATTAATCAATAACTAGGTAATTTATCATTCAGAATAATCATTCATCACATATTAAACTTAGCCTTATTTGTATAAGCTCTAACTGAATTGAACCATCAAAGAAACCATCATATCACACACTAAACAGTAGTACCCATCATAGAATGCCTGAATGCAACTTAATATAGCATTTTAAACCTTAACAACATCTTAATCAGGGCTTAACAAATGATCAACCTAGGATATACATTACACAGTTTATCACCCTTTCACATTATAACCATGTATAAACAATACCACTACTAAATATGAGCCTAGAGGATAGTTCAATGAACAAAATTACACCTAGGCTAGCTAAAATAGGCTAGATAGACATAACAACATCATTAATACTAATTATCATTTAGCTAATCTAGTTAGAAAAGTAAGTAATATTAAACTAAACAGATATTATGGCATTTCTACTTAGGTAATACTAAACAAACACATAAATATATGCTAACATTTTCTTGCTATGATTTAAACTAATCTAACAAGCACATAATCATGCAAAAAAACAGAAACTACACCAAATAAGTGTTGGTATGCTATTGTAGTAAAGCAGTACGGGAAGTAAATAAATATTACAAGTGTTCGAAAGGATGAACAAACATTCAATATTTAGAAATTGAATCTTGTTGAACAAATAGGCCAATCTTCAAAACTGCCGCAAGCTTGTTGAGTCTTGAATCTTGATAACCTGAAATGAAGAAACAACTAAATCTGTATGGTTACAAATGTGTGTCGAGTCGAGTGATTGCACTCTGTCCTTAAGACAAGATTGCCCCGTATATATGCTTTTACGTTAGCGGGCAATAGTCTCCCAAGATAAAACAACACTTTAATCTCAATATTACAAAGCAAATAGGTTGAGTCGGCGAAGAAAATAAATACGAATCGACTTGCTAAAGATATGGAAAAGGAAGGAAGAGTTTACATTTTCTCTTACATTTGTCTCTGTGTATATAGTGAGGCATGAAGATCTCAAATGGACCATATAGGCAGTTGGGTTAAACCCAAGACAACTAATCAGTGCACACACATACTTCAATACTTTGGTTTTGAAGATAAATAGGACATAGACATTTCACTAAAGCATGATATCAGGACTCATACAATTGATTTTACACTTAACACATTCAATCAACTTACCTAAATTAATCAATAACTAGGTAATTTATCATTGAATAATCATTCATCACATATTAAACTTAGCCTTATTTGTATAAGCTCTAACTGAATTGAACCATCAAAGAAACCATCATATCACACACTAAACAGTAGTACCCATCATAGAATGCCTGAATGCAACTTAATATAGCATTTTAAACCTTAACAACATCTTAATCAGGCTTAACAAATGATAAACCTAGGATATACATTACACAGTTTATCACCCTTTCACATTATAACCATGTATAAACAATACCACTACTAAATATGAGCCTAGAGGATAGTTCAATGAACAAAATTACACCTAGGCTAGCTAAAATAGGCTAGATAGACATAACAACATCATTAATACTAATTATCATTTAGCTAATCTAGTTAGAAAACTGACTAATATTAAACTAAACACATATTATCCCATTTCTACTTAGCTAATACTAAACAAACACATAAATATATGCTAACATTTTCTTGCTATGATTTAAACTAATCTAACAAGCACATAATCATGCAAAAACAGAAACTACAACCAAATAAGTGTTGGTATGCTATTGTAGTAAAGCGATGCAGGAAGTAAATAAATATTACAAGTGTTGAAAGGATGAACAAACATTCAATATTCGTAAATTGAATCTTGTTGAACAAATAGGCCAATCTTCAAAGCTGCATAAGCTTGTTGAGTCTTGAATCTTGATAACTTTGAAATGAAGAAACAACTAAATCTGTATGGTTACAAATGTGTGTCAGTCGAGTGATTGCACTCTGTCCTTAAGACAAGATTGCCCAGTATATATGCTTTACGTTAGCGGGCAATAGTCTCCCAAGATAAAACAACACTTTAATCTCAATATTACAAAGCAAATATGTTGAGTCTGACGAAGAAAATAAATACGAATCGACTTGCTAAAGATATGGAAAAGGAAGGAAGAGTTTCTGTTTTCTCTTCTGTTTGTCTCTGTGTATATAGTGAGGCATGAAGATCTCAAATGGACCATATAGACAGGCTGGGTTAAACCCAAGACAACTAATCAGGCACACACATACTTCAATACTGGTTTTGAAGATAAATAGGACATAGACATGTCACTAAAGCATGATATCAGACTCATACAATTGATTTTACACTTAACACATTCAATCAACTTACCTAAATTAATCAATAACTAGGTAATTTATCATTGAATAATCATTCATCACATATTAAACTTAGCCTTATTTGTATAAGCTCTAAGCTGAATTGAACCATCAAAGAAACCATCATATCACACACTAAACAGTAGTACCCATCATAGAATGCTGAATGCAACTTAATATAGCATTTTAAACCTTAACAACATCTTAATCAAAGCTTAACAAAGGATCAACCTAGGATATACATTACACAGTTTATCACCCTTTCACATTATAACCATGTATAAACAATACCACTACTAAATATGAGCCTAGAGGATAGTTCAATGAACAAAATTACACCTAGGCTAGCTAAAATAGGCTAGATAGACATAACAACATCATTAATACTAATTATCATTTAGCTAATCTAGTTAGAAAACTGACTAATATTAAACTAAACACATATTATCCCATTTCTACTTAGCTAATACTAAACAAACACATAAATATATGCTAACATTTTCTTGCTATGATTTAAACTAATCTAACAAGCACATAATCATGCAAAAAAACAGAAACTACAACCAAATAAGTGTTGGTATGCTATTGTAGTAAAGCAGTACGGGAAGTAAATAAATATTACAAGTGTTCGAAAGGATGAACAAACATTCAATATCGAAATTGAATCTTGTTGAACAAATAGGCCAATCTTCAAAGCGCATAAGCTTGTTGAGTCTTGAATCTTGATAACTTTGAAATGAAGAAACAACTAAATCTGTATGGTTACAAATGTGTGTCGAGTCGAGTGATTGCACTCTGTCCTTAAGACAAGATTGCCCCGTATATATGCTTTTACGTTAGCGGGCAATAGTCTCCCAAGATAAAACAACACTTTAATCTCAATATTACAAAGCAAATATGTTGAGTCTGACGAAGAAAATAAATACGAATCGACTTGCTAAAGATATGGAAAAGGAAGGAAGAGTTTCTGTTTTCTCTTCTGTTTGTCTCTGTGTATATAGTGAGGCATGAAGATCTCAAATGGACCATATAGACAGGATGAGTTAAACCCAAGACAACTAATCAGGCACACACATACTTCAATACTGGTTTTGAAGATAAATAGGACATAGACATGTCACTAAAGCATGATATCAGACTCATACAATTGATTTTACACTTAACACATTCAATCAACTTACCTAAATTAATCAATAACTAGGTAATTTATCATTCAGAATAATCATTCATCACATATTAAACTTAGCCTTATTTGTATAAGCTCTAACTGAATTGAACCATCAAAGAAACCATCATATCACACACTAAACAGTAGTACCCATCATAGAATGCCTGAATGCAACTTAATATAGCATTTTAAACCTTAACAACATCTTAATCAGGGCTTAACAAATGATCAACCTAGGATATACATTACACAGTTTATCACCCTTTCACATTATAACCATGTATAAACAATACCACTACTAAATATGAGCCTAGAGGATAGTTCAATGAACAAAATTACACCTAGGCTAGCTAAAATAGGCTAGATAGACATAACAACATCATTAATACTAATTATCATTTAGCTAATCTAGTTAGAAAAGCTGACTAATATTAAACTAAACACATATTATCCCATTTCTACTTAGCTAATACTAAACAAACACATAAATATATGCTAACATTTTCTTGCTATGATTTAAACTAATCTAACAAGCACATAATCATGCAAAAAAACAGAAACTACACCAAATAAGTGTTGGTATGCTATTGTAGTAAAGCAGTACGGGAAGTAAATAAATATTACAAGTGTTCGAAAGGATGAACAAACATTCAATATTCAGAAATTGAATCTTGTTGAACAAATAGGCCAATCTTCAAAACTGCATAAGCTTGTTGAGTCTTGAATCTTGATAACCTGAAATGAAGAAACAACTAAATCTGTATGGTTACAAATGTGTGTCGAGTCGAGTGATTGCACTCTGTCCTTAAGACACGATTGCCCCGTATATATGCTTTTACGTTAGCGGGCAATAGTCTCCCAAGATAAAACAACACTTTAATCTCAATATTACAAAGCAAATAGGTTGAGTCTGACGAAGAAAATAAATACGAATCGACTTGCTAAAGATATGGAAAAGGAAGGAAGAGTTTCTGTTTTCTCTTCTGTTTGTCTCTGTGTATATAGTGAGGCATGAAGATCTCAAATGGACCATATAGACAGGATGGGTTAAACCCAAGACAACTAATCAGGCACACACATACTTCAATACTGGTTTTGAAGATAAATAGGACATAGACATGTCACTAAAGCATGATATCAGACTCATACAATTGATTTTACACTTAACACATTCAATCAACTTACCTAAATTAATCAATAACTAGGTAATTTATCATTCAGAATAATCATTCATCACATATTAAACTTAGCCTTATTTGTATAAGCTCTAACTGAATTGAACCATCAAAGAAACCATCATATCACACACTAAACAGTAGTACCCATCATAGAATGCCTGAATGCAACTTAATATAGCATTTTAAACCTTAACAACATCTTAATCAGGGCTTAACAAATGATCAACCTAGGATATACATTACACAGTTTATCACCCTTTCACATTATAACCATTTATAAACAATACCACTACTAAATATGAGCCTAGAGGATAGTTCAATGAACAAAATTACACCTAGGCTAGCTAAAATAGGCTAGATAGACATAACAACATCATTAATACTAATTATCATTTAGCTAATCTAGTTAGAAAACTGACTAATATTAAACTAAACACATATTATCCCATTTCTACTTAGCTAATACTAAACAAACACATAAATATATGCTAACATTTTCTTGCTATGATTTAAACTAATCTAACAAGCACATAATCATGCAAAAAAATAGAAACTACACCAAATAAGTGTTGGTATGCTATTGTAGTAAGCGATGCAGGGAAGTAAATAAATATTACAAGTGTTGAAAGGATGAACAAACATTCAATATTGAAATTGAATCTTGTTGAACAAATAGGCCAATCTTCAAAACTGCCGCAAGCTTGTTGAGTCTTGAATCTTGATAACCTGAAATGAAGAAACAACTAAATCTGTATGGTTACAAATGTGTGTCGAGTCGAGTGATTGCACTCTGTCCTTAAGACAAGATTGCCCCGTATATATGCTTTTACGTTAGCGGGCAATAGTCTCCCAAGATAAAACAACACTTTAATCTCAATATTACAAAGCAAATAGGTTGAGTCTGACGAAGAAAATAAATACGAATCGACTTGCTAAAGATATGGAAAAGGAAGGAAGAGTTTCTGTTTTCTCTTCTGTTTGTCTCTGTGTATATAGTGAGGCATGAAGATCTCAAATGGACCATATAGACAGGATGGGTTAAACCCAAGACAACTAATCAGGCACACACATACTTCAATACTGGTTTTGAAGATAAATAGGACATAGACATGTCACTAAAGCATGATATCAGACTCATACAATTGATTTTACACTTAACACATTCAATCAACTTACCTAAATTAATCAATAACTAGGTAATTTATCATTCAGAATAATCATTCATCACATATTAAACTTAGCCTTATTTGTATAAGCTCTAACTGAATTGAACCATCAAAGAAACCATCATATCACACACTAAACAAGAGTACCCATCATAGAATGCCCGAATGCAACTTAATGTAGCATTTTAAACCTTACCACCATCTTAATCAGGGCTTAACAAATGATACACCTAGGATATACATTCCACAGTTTATCACCCTTTCACATTATAACCATGTATAAACAATACCACTACTAAATATGAGCCTAGAGGATAGTTCAATGAACAAAATTACACCTAGGCTAGCTAAAATAGGCTAGATAGACATAACAACATCATTAATACTAATTATCATTTAGCTAATCTAGTTAGAAAACTGACTAATATTAAACTAAACACATATTATCCCATTTCTACTTAGCTAATACTAAACAAACACATAAATATATGCTAACATTTTCTTGCTATGATTTAAACTAATCTAACAAGCACATAATCATGCAAAAAAACAGAAACTACAACCAAATAAGTGTTGGTATGCTATTGTAGTAAAGCAGTACGGGAAGTAAATAAATATTACAAGTGTTCGAAAGGATGAACAAACATTCAATATTCAGAAATTGAATCTTGTTGAACAAATAGGCCAATCTTCAAAACTGCCGCAAGCTTGTTGAGTCTTGAATCTTGATAACCTGAAATGAAGAAACAACTAAATCTGTATGGTTACAAATGTGTGTCGAGTCGAGTGATTGCACTCTGTCCTTAAGACAAGATTGCCCCGTATATATGCTTTTACGTTAGCGGGCAATAGTCTCCCAAGATAAAACAACACTTTAATCTCAATATTACAAAGCAAATATGTTGAGTCTGACGAAGAAAATAAATACGAATCGACTTGCTAAAGATATGGAAAAGGAAGGAAGAGTTTCTGTTTTCTCTTCTGTTTGTCTCTGTGTATATAGTGAGGCATGAAGATCTCAAATGGACCATATAGACAGGCTGGGTTAAACCCAAGACAACTAATCAGGCACACACATACTTCAATACTGGTTTTGAAGATAAATAGGACATAGACATGTCACTAAAGCATGATATCAGACTCATACAATTGATTTTACACTTAACACATTCAATCAACTTACCTAAATTAATCAATAACTAGGTAATTTATCATTCAGAATAATCATTCATCACATATTAAACTTAGCCTTATTTGTATAAGCTCTAACTGAATTGAACCATCAAAGAAACCATCATATCACACACTAAACAGTAGTACCCATCATAGAATGCCTGAATGCAACTTAATATAGCATTTTAAACCTTAACAACATCTTAATCAGGGCTTAACAAATGATCAACCTAGGATATACATTACACAGTTTATCACCCTTTCACATTATAACCATTTATAAACAATACCACTACTAAATATGAGCCTAGAGGATAGTTCAATGAACAAAATTACACCTAGGCTAGCTAAAATAGGCTAGATAGACATAACAACATCATTAATACTAATTATCATTTAGCTAATCTAGTTAGAAAACTGACTAATATTAAACTAAACACATATTATCCCATTTCTACTTAGCTAATACTAAACAAACACATAAATATATGCTAACATTTTCTTGCTATGATTTAAACTAATCTAACAAGCACATAATCATGCAAAAAAACAGAAACTACACCAAATAAGTGTTGGTATGCTATTGTAGTAAAGCAAGCATTTTGAAGTAAATAAATATTACAAGTGTTCGAAAGGATGAACAAACATTCAATATTCAGAAATTGAATCTTGTTGAACAAATAGGCCAATCTTCAAAACTGCTGCAAGTAAGCTTGTTGAGTCTTGAATCTTGATAACCTGAAATGAAGAAACAACTAAATCTGTATGGTTACAAATGTGTGTCGAGTCGAGTGATTGCACTCTGTCCTTAAGACAAGATTGCCCCGTATATATGCTTTTACGTTAGCGGGCAATAGTCTCCCAAGATAAAACAACACTTTAATCTCAATATTACAAAGCAAATAGGTTGAGTCTGACGAAGAAAATAAATACGAATCGACTTGCTAAAGATATGGAAAAGGAAGGAAGAGTTTGTGTTTTCTCTTCTGTTTGTCTCTGTGTATATAGTGAGGCATGAAGATCTCAAATGGACCATATAGACAGGATGGGTTAAACCCAAGACAACTAATCAGGCACACACATACTTCAATACTGGTTTTGAAGATAAATAGGACATAGACATGTCACTAAAGCATGATATCAGACTCATACAATTGATTTTACACTTAACACATTCAATCAACTTACCTAAATTAATCAATAACTAGGTAATTTATCATTCAGAATAATCATTCATCACATATTAAACTTAGCCTTATTTGTATAAGCTCTAACTGAATTGAACCATCAAAGAAACCATCATATCACACACTAAACAGTAGTACCCATCATAGAATGCCTGAATGCAACTTAATATAGCATTTTAAACCTTAACAACATCTTAATCAGGGCTTAACAAATGATCAACCTAGGATATACATTACACAGTTTATCACCCTTTCACATTATAACCATGTATAAACAATACCACTACTAAATATGAGCCTAGAGGATAGTTCAATGAACAAAATTACACCTAGGCTAGCTAAAATAGGCTAGATAGACATAACAACATCATTAATACTAATTATCATTTAGCTAATCTAGTTAGAAAACTGACTAATATTAAACTAAACACATATTATCCCATTTCTACTTAGCTAATACTAAACAAACACATAAATATATGCTAACATTTTCTTGCTATGATTTAAACTAATCTAACAAGCACATAATCATGCAAAAAAACAGAAACTACACCAAATAAGTGTTGGTATGCTATTGTAGTAAAGCAGTACGGGAAGTAAATAAATATTACAAGTGTTCGAAAGGATGAACAAACATTCAATATTCAGAAATTGAATCTTGTTGAACAAATAGGCCAATCTTCAAAACTGCCGCAAGCTTGTTGAGTCTTGAATCTTGATAACCTGAAATGAAGAAACAACTAAATCTGTATGGTTACAAATGTGTGTCGAGTCGAGTGATTGCACTCTGTCCTTAAGACAAGATTGCCCCGTATATATGCTTTTACGTTAGCGGGCAATAGTCTCCCAAGATAAAACAACACTTTAATCTCAATATTACAAAGCAAATAGGTTGAGTCTGACAAAGAAAATAAATACGAATCGACTTGCTAAAGATATGGAAAAGGAAGGAAGAGTTTCTGTTTTCTCTTCTGTTTGTCTCTGTGTATATAGTGAGGCATGAAGATCTCAAATGGACCATATAGACAGGATGAGTTAAACCCAAGACAACTAATCAGGCACACACATACTTCAATACTGGTTTTGAAGATAAATAGGACATAGACATGTCACTAAAGCATGATATCAGACTCATACAATTGATTTTACACTTAACACATTCAATCAACTTACCTAAATTAATCAATAACTAGGTAATTTATCATTCAGAATAATCATTCATCACATATTAAACTTAGCCTTATTTGTATAAGCTCTAAATCAATTGAACCATCAAAGAAACCATCATATCACACACTAAACAAAGAGTACCCATCATAGAATGCCCGAATGCAACTTAATATAGCATTTTAAACCTTAACAACATCTTAATCGTGGCTTAACAAATGATCAACCTAGGATATACATTACACGCTTTATCACCCTTTCACATTATAACCATGTATAAACAATACCACTACTAAATATGAGCCTAGAGGATAGTTCAATGAACAAAATTACACCTAGGCTAGCTAAAATAGGCTAGATAGACATAACAACATCATTAATACTAATTATCATTTAGCTAATCTAGTTAGAAAACTGACTAATATTAAACTAAACACATATTATCCCATTTCTACTTAGCTAATACTAAACAAACACATAAATATATGCTAACATTTTCTTGCTATGATTTAAACTAATCTAACAAGCACATAATCATGCAAAAAAACAGAAACTACAACCAAATAAGTGTTGGTATGCTATTGTAGTAAAGCAGTACGGGAAGTAAATAAATATTACAAGTGTTCGAAAGGATGAACAAACATTCAATATTCGTAAATTGAATCTTGTTGAACAAATAGGCCAATCTTCAAAGCCGCAAGCTTGTTGAGTCTTGAATCTTGATAACCTGAAATGAAGAAACAACTAAATCAGATGGTTACAAATGTGTGTCGAGTCGAGTGATTGCACTCTGTCCTTAAGACAAGATTGCCTGTATATATGCTTTTACGTTAGCGGAAATAGTCTCCCAAGATAAAACAACACTTTAATCTCAATATTACAAAGCAAATATGTTGAGTCCGATTTAAGAAAATAAATCTGAATCGACTTGCTAAAGATATGGAAAAGGAAGGAAGAGTTTCTGCTTTCTCTTCCTGCTTGTCTCTGTGTATATAGTGAGGCATGAAGATCTCAAATGGACCATATAGACAGCCGGGTTAAACCCAAGACAACTAATCGTGCACACACATACTTCAATACTGGTTTTGAAGATAAATAGGACATAGACATGTCACTAAAGCATGATATCAGACTCATACAATTGATTTTACACTTAACACATTCAATCAACTTACCTAAATTAATCAATAACTAGGTAATTTATCATTCAGAATAATCATTCATCACATATTAAACTTAGCCTTATTTGTATAAGCTCTAACTGAATTGAACCATCAAAGAAACCATCATATCACACACTAAACAAAGTAGTACCCATCATAGAATGCCCGAATGCAACTTAATATAGCATTTTAAACCTTAACAACATCTTAATCAGGGCTTAACAAATGATAAACCTAGGATATACATTACACAGCTTTATCACCCTTTCACATTATAACCATTTATAAACAATACCACTACTAAATATGAGCCTAGAGGATAGTTCAATGAACAAAATTACACCTAGGCTAGCTAAAATAGGCTAGATAGACATAACAACATCATTAATACTAATTATCATTTAGCTAATCTAGTTAGAAAACTGACTAATATTAAACTAAACACATATTATCCCATTTCTACTTAGCTAATACTAAACAAACACATAAATATATGCTAACATTTTCTTGCTACGATTTAAACTAATCTAACAAGCACATAATCATGCAAAAAAAAAAACAGAAACTACACCAAATAAGTGTTGGTATGCTATTGTAGTAGAGCAAGACGGAAGTAAATAAATATTACAAGTGTTCAAAGGATGAACAAACATTCAATATTCGAAATTGAATCTTGTTGAACAAATAGGCCAATCTTCAAAGCGCCGCAAGCTTGTTGAGTCTTGAATCTTGATAACCTGAAATGAAGAAACAACTAAATCAGTATGGTTACAAATGTGTGTCGAGTCGAGTGATTGCACTGTCCTTAAGACAAGATTGCCCCGTATATATGCTTTTACGTTAGCGGGCAATAGTCTCCCAAGATAAAACAACACTTTAATCTCAATATTACAAAGCAAATAGGTTGAGTCTCGACGAAGAAAATAAATACGAATCGACTTGCTAAAGATATGGAAAAGGAAGGAAGAGTTTGCTTTCTCTTCTGCTTGTCTCTGTGTATATAGTGAGGCATGAAGATCTCAAATGGACCATATAGGCAGGATGGGTTAAACCCAAGACAACTAATCGTGCACACACATACTTCAATACTGGTTTTGAAGATAAATAGGACATAGACATGTCACTAAAGCATGATATCGACTCATACAATTGATTTTACACTTAACACATTCAATCAACTTACCTAAATTAATCAATAACTAGGTAATTTATCATTAGAATAATCATTCATCACATATTAAACTTAGCCTTATTTGTATAAGCTCTAACTGAATTGAACCATCAAAGAAACCATCATATCACACACTAAACAAAGAGTACCCATCATAGAATGCCTGAATGCAACTTAATATAGCATTTTAAACCTTAACAATATCTTAATCAGGGCTTAACAAATGATCAACCTAGGATATACATTACACGCTTTATCACCCTTTCACATTATAACCATGTATAAACAATACCACTACTAAATATGAGCCTAGAGGATAGTTCAATGAACAAAATTACACCTAGGCTAGCTAAAATAGGCTAGATAGACATAACAACATCATTAATACTAATTATCATTTAGCTAATCTAGTTAGAAAACTGACTAATATTAAACTAAACACATATTATCCCATTTCTACTTAGCTAATACTAAACAAACACATAAATATATGCTAACATTTTCTTGCTATGATTTAAACTAATCTAACAAGCACATAATCATGCAAAAAAACAGAAACTACACCAAATAAGTGTTGGTATGCTATTGTAGTAAAGCAGTACGAGAAGTAAATAAATATTACAAGTGTTCGAAAGGATGAACAAACATTCAATATTCAGAAATTGAATCTTGTTGAACAAATAGGCCAATCTTCAAAATCGCCAAGCTTGTTGAGTCTTGAATCTTGATAACCTGAAATGAAGAAACAACTAAATCAGATGGTTACAAATGTGTGTCGAGTCGAGTGATTGCACTCATTCCTTAAGACAAGATTGCCCGTATATATGCTTTTACGTTAGCGGGCAATAGTCTCCCAAGATAAAACAACACTTTAATCTCAATATTACAAAGCAAATAGGTTGAGTCGACAAAGAAAATAAATACGAATCGACTTGCTAAAGATATGGAAAAGGAAGGAAGAGTTTCGCTTTCTTCTGTTTGTCTCTGTGTATATAGTGAGGCATGAAGATCTCAAATGGACCATATAGACAGGATGGGTTAAACCCAAGACAACTAATCAGGCACACACATACTTCAATACTGGTTTTGAAGATAAATAGGACATAGACATGTCACTAAAGCATGATATCAGACTCATACAATTGATTTTACACTTAACACATTCAATCAACTTACCTAAATTAATCAATAACTAGGTAATTTATCATTCAGAATAATCATTCATCACATATTAAACTTAGCCTTATTTGTATAAGCTCTAACTGAATTGAACCATCAAAGAAACCATCATATCACACACTAAACAGTAGTACCCATCATAGAATGCCTGAATGCAACTTAATATAGCATTTTAAACCTTAACAACATCTTAATCAGGGCTTAACAAATGATCAACCTAGGATATACATTACACAGTTTATCACCCTTTCACATTATAACCATGTATAAACAATACCACTACTAAATATGAGCCTAGAGGATAGTTCAATGAACAAAATTACACCTAGGCTAGCTAAAATAGGCTAGATAGACATAACAACATCATTAATACTAATTATCATTTAGCTAATCTAGTTAGAAAACTGACTAATATTAAACTAAACACATATTATCCCATTTCTACTTAGCTAATACTAAACAAACACATAAATATATGCTAACATTTTCTTGCTATGATTTAAACTAATCTAACAAGCACATAATCATGCAAAAAAATAGAAACTACAACCAAATAAGTGTTGGTATGCTATTGTAGTAAAGCAGTACGGGAAGTAAATAAATATTACAAGTGTTCGAAAGGATGAACAAACATTCAATATTCAGAAATTGAATCTTGTTGAACAAATAGGCCAATCTTCAAAGCTGCAAGCTTGTTGAGTCTTGAATCTTGATAACCTGAAATGAAGAAACAACTAAATCAGATGGTTACAAATGTGTGTCGAGTCGAGTGATTGCACTCTGTCCTTAAGACAAGATTGCCCGTATATATGCTTTTACGTTAAGGGCAATAGTCTCCCAAGATAAAACAACACTTTAATCTCAATATTACAAAGCAAATATGTTGAGTCCGGGACGAAGAAAATAAATACGAATCGACTTGCTAAAGATATGGAAAAGGAAGGAAGAGTTTCGCTTTCTCTTACGTTTGTCTCTGTGTATATAGTGAGGCATGAAGATCTCAAATGGACCATATAGACAGTGGGTTAAACCCAAGACAACTAATCGTGCACACACATACTTCAATACTGGTTTTGAAGATAAATAGGACATAGACATGTCACTAAAGCATGATATCGACTCATACAATTGATTTTACACTTAACACATTCAATCAACTTACCTAAATTAATCAATAACTAGGTAATTTATCATTCGTAATAATCATTCATCACATATTAAACTTAGCCTTATTTGTATAAGCTCTAATCAATTGAACCATCAAAGAAACCATCATATCACACACTAAACAAAGAGTACCCATCATAGAATGCCTGAATGCAACTTAATATAGCATTTTAAACCTTAACAACATCTTAATCAAAGCTTAACAAATGATCAACCTAGATATACATTACACGCTTTATCACCCTTTCACATTATAACCATGTATAAACAATACCACTACTAAATATGAGCCTAGAGGATAGTTCAATGAACAAAATTACACCTAGGCTAGCTAAAATAGGCTAGATAGACATAACAACATCATTAATACTAATTATCATTTAGCTAATCTAGTTAGAAAACTGACTAATATTAAACTAAACACATATTATCCCATTTCTACTTAGCTAATACTAAACAAACACATAAATATATGCTAACATTTTCTTGCTATGATTTAAACTAATCTAACAAGCACATAATCATGCAAAAACAGAAACTACAACCAAATAAGTGTTGGTATGCTATTGTAGTAAAGCGATGCAGGAAGTAAATAAATATTACAAGTGTTCGAAAGGATGAACAAACATTCAATATTCGTAAATTGAATCTTGTTGAACAAATAGGCCAATCTTCAAAACCGCAAAGCTTGTTGAGTCTTGAATCTTGATAACCTTGAAATAAAGAAACAACTAAATCAGATGGTTACAAATGTGTGTCGAGTCGAGTGATTGCACTCTGTCCTTAAGACAAGATTGCCCCGTATATATGCTTTTACGTTAGCGGGAAATAGTCTCCCAAGATAAAACAACACTTTAATCTCAATATTACAAAGCAAATATGTTGAGTCTGACGAAGAAAATAAATACGAATCGACTTGCTAAAGATATGGAAAAGGAAGGAAGAGTTTCGCTTTTCTCTGCTTTGTCTCTGTGTATATAGTGAGGCATGAAGATCTCAAATGGACCATATAGGCAGTGGGTTAAACCCAAGACAACTAATCGTGCACACACATCCTTCAATACTGGTTTTGAAGATAAATAGGACATAGACATGTCACTAAAGCATGATATCAGACTCATACAATTGATTTTACACTTAACACATTCAATCAACTTACCTAAATTAATCAATAACTAGGTAATTTATCATTCAGAATAATCATTCATCACATATTAAACTTAGCCTTATTTGTATAAGCTCTAAATCAATTGAACCATCAAAGAAACCATCATATCACACACTAAACAAAGAGTACCCATCATAGAATGCTGAATGCAACTTAATATAGCATTTTAAACCTTAACAACATCTTAATCAGGGCTTAACAAATGATAAACCTAGGATATACATTACAGTTTATCACCCTTTCACATTATAACCATTTATAAACAATACCACTACTAAATATGAGCCTAGAGGATAGTTCAATGAACAAAATTACACCTAGGCTAGCTAAAATAGGCTAGATAGACATAACAACATCATTAATACTAATTATCATTTAGCTAATCTAGTTAGAAAACTGACTAATATTAAACTAAACACATATTATCCCATTTCTACTTAGCTAATACTAAACAAACACATAAATATATGCTAACATTTTCTTGCTATGATTTAAACTAATCTAACAAGCACATAATCATGCAAAAACAGAAACTACACCAAATAAGTGTTGGTATGCTATTGTAGTAAAGCGAGACGGAAGTAAATAAATATTACAAGTGTTCGAAAGGATGAACAAACATTCAATATTCAGAAATTGAATCTTGTTGAACAAATAGGCCAATCTTCAAAGCGCATAAGCTTGTTGAGTCTTGAATCTTGATAACCTGAAATGAAGAAACAACTAAATCAGATGGTTACAAATGTGTGTCGAGTCGAGTGATTGCACTGCCTCCTTAAGACACGATTGCCCCGTATATATGCTTTACGTTAGCGGGCAATAGTCTCCCAAGATAAAACAACACTTTAATCTCAATATTACAAAGCAAATATGTTGAGTCCGATTTAAGAAAATAAATACGAATCGACTTGCTAAAGATATGGAAAAGGAAGGAAGAGTTTCGCTTTCTCTTCTGCTTGTCTCTGTGTATATAGTGAGGCATGAAGATCTCAAATGGACCATATAGACAGGGATGAGTTAAACCCAAGATAACTAATCGTGCACACACATACTTCAATACTGGTTTTGAAGATAAATAGACATAGACATGTCACTAAAGCATGATATCGCACTCATACAATTGATTTTACACTTAACACATTCAATCAACTTACCTAAATTAATCAATAACTAGGTAATTTATCATTCGTAATAATCATTCATCACATATTAAACTTAGCCTTATTTGTATAAGCTCTAACTGAATTGAACCATCAAAGAAACCATCATATCACACACTAAACAAAGAGTACCCATCATAGAATGCCCGAATGCAACTTAATATAGCATTTTAAACCTTAACAACATCTTAATCAGGGCTTAACAAATGATAAACCTAGGATATACATTACACAGCTTTATCACCCTTTCACATTATAACCATGTATAAACAATACCACTACTAAATATGAGCCTAGAGGATAGTTCAATGAACAAAATTACACCTAGGCTAGCTAAAATAGGCTAGATAGACATAACAACATCATTAATACTAATTATCATTTAGCTAATCTAGTTAGAAAACTGACTAATATTAAACTAAACACATATTATCCCATTTCTACTTAGCTAATACTAAACAAACACATAAATATATGCTAACATTTTCTTGCTATGATTTAAACTAATCTAACAAGCACATAATCATGCAAAAAAATAGACACTACACCAAATAAGTGTTGGTATGCTATTGTAGTAAAGCAGTACGGGAAGTAAATAAATATTACAAGTGTTCGAAAGGATGAACAAACATTCAATATTCAGAAATTGAATCTTGTTGAACAAATAGGCCAATCTTCAAAACTGCCGCAAGCTTGTTGAGTCTTGAATCTTGATAACCTGAAATGAAGAAACAACTAAATCTTGATGGTTACAAATGTGTGTCGAGTCGAGTGATTGCACTCTGTCCTTAAGACAAGATTGCCCCGTATATATGCTTTTACGTTAGCGGGCAATAGTCTCCCAAGATAAAACAACACTTTAATCTCAATATTACAAAGCAAATAGGTTGAGTCTGACGAAGAAAATAAATACGAATCGACTTGCTAAAGATATGGAAAAGGAAGGAAGAGTTTCTGTTTTCTCTTCTGTTTGTCTCTGTGTATATAGTGAGGCATGAAGATCTCAAATGGACCATATAGACAGGATGGGTTAAACCCAAGACAACTAATCAGGCACACACATACTTCAATACTGGTTTTGAAGATAAATAGGACATAGACATGTCACTAAAGCATGATATCAGACTCATACAATTGATTTTACACTTAACACATTCAATCAACTTACCTAAATTAATCAATAACTAGGTAATTTATCATTCAGAATAATCATTCATCACATATTAAACTTAGCCTTATTTGTATAAGCTCTAATCGAATTGAACCATCAAAGAAACCATCATATCACACACTAAACAAGAGTACCCATCATAGAATGCCTGAATGCAACTTAATATAGCATTTTAAACCTTAACAACATCTTAATCAAAGCTTAACAAATGATCAACCTAGGATATACATTACACGCTTTATCACCCTTTCACATTATAACCATGTATAAACAATACCACTACTAAATATGAGCCTAGAGGATAGTTCAATGAACAAAATTACACCTAGGCTAGCTAAAATAGGCTAGATAGACATAACAACATCATTAATACTAATTATCATTTAGCTAATCTAGTTAGAAAACTGACTAATATTAAACTAAACACATATTATCCCATTTCTACTTAGCTAATACTAAACAAACACATAAATATATGCTAACATTTTCTTGCTATGATTTAAACTAATCTACCAAGCACATAATCATGCAAAAATAGAAACTACAACCAAATAAGTGTTGGTATGCTATTGTAGTAAAGCAAAGACGGAAGTAAATAAATATTACAAGTGTTCGAAAGGATGAACAAACATTCAATATTCAGAAATTGAATCTTGTTGAACAAATAGGCCAATCTTCAAAATCACGCAAGCTTGTTCAGTCTTGAATCTTGATAACTCTGAAATGAAGAAACAACTAAATCAGATGGTTACAAATGTGTGTCGAGTCGAGTGATTGCACTCGCCCTTAAGATAAGATTGCCTCCGTATATATGCTTTTACGTTAGCGGGCAATAGTCTCCCAAGATAAAACAACACTTTAATCTCAATATTACAAAGCAAATAGGTTGAGTCCGATTTAAGAAAATAAATACGAATCGACTTGCTAAAGATATGGAAAAGGAAGGAAGAGTTTCGCTTTCTTCTCTGCTTGTCTCTGTGTATATAGTGAGGCATGAAGATCTCAAATGGACCATATAGACAGGGATGGGTTAAACCCAAGACAACTAATCGTGCACACACATACTTCAATACTGGTTTTGAAGATAAATAGACATAGACATGTCACTAAAGCATGATATCGACTCATACAATTGATTTTACACTTAACACATTCAATCAACTTACCTAAATTAATCAATAACTAGGTAATTTATCATTCGTAATAATCATTCATCACATATTAAACTTAGCCTTATTTGTATAAGCTCTAACTGAATTGAACCATCAAAGAAACCATCATATCACACACTAAACAAGAGTACCCATCATAGAATGCCCGAATGCAACTTAATATAGCATTTTAAACCTTAACAACATCTTAATCGTGGCTTAACAAATGATCAACCTAGATATACATTACACAGTTTATCACCCTTTCACATTATAACCATGTATAAACAATACCACTACTAAATATGAGCCTAGAGGATAGTTCAATGAACAAAATTAGACCTAGGCTAGCTAAAATAGGCTAGATAGACATAACAACATCATTAATACTAATTATCATTTAGCTAATCTAGTTAGAAAACTGACCAATATTAAACTAAACACATATTATCCCATTTCTACTTAGCTAATACTAAACAACCACACAAATATATGCAAACATTTTCTTGCTACGATTTAAACAAACCAAACAAGCACATAACCATGCAAAAAAAAAAACAGAAACTACACCAAATAAGTGTTGGTATGCTATTGTAGTAAAGCAAGATTTAAGAAGTAAATAAATATTACAAGTGTTCGAAAGGATGAACAAACATTCAATATTCGTAAATTGAATCTTGTTGAACAAATAGGCCAATCTTCAAAATCGCGCAAGCTTGTTGAGTCTTGAATCTTGATAACTGAAATGAAGAAACAACTAAATCAGATGGTTACAAATGTGTGTCGAGTCGAGTGATTGCACTGCCCTCTAAGACACGATTGCCCCGTATATATGCTTTTACGTTAGCGGGCAATAGTCTCCCAAGATAAAACAACACTTTAATCTCAATATTACAAAGCAAATAGGTTGAGTCCGATTTAAGAAAATAAATACGAATCGACTTGCTAAAGATATGGAAAAGGAAGGAAGAGTTTCGCTTTCTTCTGCTTGTCTCTGTGTATATAGTGAGGCATGAAGATCTCAAATGGACCATATAGACAGGATGGGTTAAACCCAAGACAACTAATCGCACACACATACTTCAATATCTGGTTTTGAAGATAAATAGGACATAGACATGTCACTAAAGCATGATATCGACTCATACAATTGATTTTACACTTAACACATTCAATCAACTTACCTAAATTAATCAATAACTAGGTAATTTATCATTCGTAATAATCATTCATCACATATTAAACTTAGCCTTATTTGTATAAGCTCTAAATCGAATTGAACCATCAAAGAAACCATCATATCACACACTAAACAAGAGTACCCATCATAGAATGCCCGAATGCAACTTAATATAGCATTTTAAACCTTAACAACATCTTAATCAGGGCTTAACAAATGATCAACCTAGGATATACATTACACGCTTTATCACCCTTTCACATTATAACCATTTATAAACAATACCACTACTAAATATGAGCCTAGAGGATAGTTCAATGAACAAAATTACACCTAGGCTAGCTAAAATAGGCTAGATAGACATAACAACATCATTAATACTAATTATCATTTAGCTAATCTAGTTAGAAAACTGACTAATATTAAACTAAACACATATTATCCCATTTCTACTTAGCTAATACTAAACAAACACATAAATATATGCTAACATTTTCTTGCTATGATTTAAACTAATCTAACAAGCACATAATCATGCAAAAAAACAGAAACTACACCAAATAAGTGTTGGTATGCTATTGTAGTAAAGCAGTACGGGAAGTAAATAAATATTACAAGTGTTCGAAAGGATGAACAAACATTCAATATTCAGAAATTGAATCTTGTTGAACAAATAGGCCAATCTTCAAAACTGCCGCAAGCTTGTTGAGTCTTGAATCTTGATAACCTGAAATGAAGAAACAACTAAATCAGATGGTTACAAATGTGTGTCGAGTCGAGTGATTGCACTCTGTCCTTAAGATAAGATTGCCCCGTATATATGCTTTTACGTTAGCGGGCAATAGTCTCCCAAGATAAAACAACACTTTAATCTCAATATTACAAAGCAAATAGGTTGAGTCCTGATAAGAAAATAAATACGAATCGACTTGCTAAAGATATGGAAAAGGAAGGAAGAGTTTCTGTTTTCTCTTCTGTTTGTCTCTGTGTATATAGTGAGGCATGAAGATCTCAAATGGACCATATAGACAGGATAGGTTAAACCCAAGACAACTAATCAGGCACACACATACTTCAATACCGGTTTTGAAGATAAATAGACATAGACATGTCACTAAAGCATGATATCGACTCATACAATTGATTTTACACTTAACACATTCAATCAACTTACCTAAATTAATCAATAACTAGGTAATTTATCATTCAGAATAATCATTCATCACATATTAAACTTAGCCTTATTTGTATAAGCTCTAACTGAATTGAACCATCAAAGAAACCATCATATCACACACTAAACAAAGAGTACCCATCATAGAATGCCCGAATGCAACTTAATATAGCATTTTAAACCTTAACAACATCTTAATCAGGGCTTAACAAATGATCAACCTAGGATATACATTACACGCTTTATCACCCTTTCACATTATAACCATGTATAAACAATACCACTACTAAATATGAGCCTAGAGGATAGTTCAATGAACAAAATTACACCTAGGCTAGCTAAAATAGGCTAGATAGACATAACAACATCATTAATACTAATTATCATTTAGCTAATCTAGTTAGAAAACTGACTAATATTAAACTAAACACATATTATCCCATTTCTACTTAGCTAATACTAAACAAACACATAAATATATGCTAACATTTTCTTGCTATGATTTAAACTAATCTAACAAGCACATAATCATGCAAAAACGTAAACTACACCAAATAAGTGTTGGTATGCTATTGTAGTAAAGCAGTACGAGAAGTAAATAAATATTACAAGTGTTCGAAAGGATGAACAAACATTCAATATTCAGAAATTGAATCTTGTTGAACAAATAGGCCAATCTTCAAAACTGCCGCAAGCTTGTTGAGTCTTGAATCTTGATAACCTGAAATGAAGAAACAACTAAATCAGATGGTTACAAATGTGTGTCGAGTCGAGTGATTGCACTGCCCTTAAGACACGATTGCCCCGTATATATGCTTTTACGTTAGCGGGCAATAGTCTCCCAAGATAAAACAACACTTTAATCTCAATATTACAAAGCAAATAGGTTGAGTCCTGATTTAAGAAAATAAATACGAATCGACTTGCTAAAGATATGGAAAAGGAAGGAAGAGTTTCGCTTTCTCTCGCTTGTCTCTGTGTATATAGTGAGGCATGAAGATCTCAAATGGACCATATAGACAGGATGGGTTAAACCCAATACAACTAATCGTGCACACACATACTTCAATACCGGTTTTGAAGATAAATAGGACATAGACATGTCACTAAAGCATGATATCGACTCATACAATTGATTTTACACTTAACACATTCAATCAACTTACCTAAATTAATCAATAACTAGGTAATTTATCATTCAGAATAATCATTCATCACATATTAAACTTAGCCTTATTTGTATAAGCTCTAACTGAATTGAACCATCAAAGAAACCATCATATCACCCACTAAACAAAGAGTACCCATCATAGAATGCCTGAATGCAACTTAATATAGCATTTTAAACCTTAACAACATCTTAATCAGGGCTTAACAAATGATCAACCTAGGATATACATTACACGCTTTATCACCCTTTCACATTATAACCATGTATAAACAATACCACTACTAAATATGAGCTCAGAGGATAGTTCAATGATCAAAATTACACCTAGGCTAGCTAAAATAGGCTAGATAGACATAACAACATCATTAATACTAATTATCATTTAGCTAATCTAGTTAGAAAACTGACTAATATTAAACTAAACACATATTATCCCATTTCTACTTAGCTAATACAAAACAAACACATAAATATATGCTAACATTTTCTTGCTATGATTTAAACTAATCTAACAAGCACATAATCATGCAAAAAAACAGAAACTACACCAAATAAGTGTTGGTATGCTATTGTAGTAAAGCAGTACGGGAAGTAAATAAATATTACAAGTGTTCGAAAGGATGAACAAACATTCAATATTCAGAAATTGAATCTTGTTGAACAAATAGGCCAATCTTCAAAACTGCCGCAAGCTTGTTGAGTCTTGAATCTTGATAACCTGAAATGAAGAAACAACTAAATCAGATGGTTACAAATGTGTGTCGAGTCGAGTGATTGCACTGGCCCTAAGACAAGATTGCCCCGTATATATGCTTTTACGTTAGCGGGCAATAGTCTCCCAAGATAAAACAACACTTTAATCTCAATATTACAAAGCAAATAGGTTGAGTCTGACGAAGAAAATAAATACGAATCGACTTGCTAAAGATATGGAAAAGGAAGGAAGAGTTTCGCTTTCTTCTGCTTGTCTCTGTGTATATAGTGAGGCATGAAGATCTCAAATGGACCATATAGACAGTCGGGTTAAACCCAAGACAACTAATCGTGCACACACATACTTCAATACTAGTTTTGAAGATAAATAGGACATAGACATGTCACTAAAGCATGATATCGACTCATACAATTGATTTTACACTTAACACATTCAATCAACTTACCTAAATTAATCAATAACTAGGTAATTTATCATTCGTAATAATCATTCATCACATATTAAACTTAGCCTTATTTGTATAAGCTCTAACTGAATTGAACCATCAAAGAAACCATCATATCACACACTAAACAAGAGTACCCATCATAGAATGCCTGAATGCAACTTAATATAGCATTTTAAACCTTAACAACATCTTAATCAAAGCTTAACAAATGATCAACCTAGGATATACATTACACGCTTTATCACCCTTTCACATTATAACCATGTATAAACAATACCACTACTAAATATGAGCCTAGAGGATAGTTCAATGAACAAAATTACACCTAGGCTAGCTAAAATAGGCTAGATAGACATAACAACATCATTAATACTAATTATCATTTAGCTAATCTAGTCAGAAAATCGACTAATATTAAACTAAACACATATTATCCCATTTCTACTTAGCTAATACTAAACAAACACATAAATATATGCTAACATTTTCTTGCTATGATTTAAGCTAATCTAACAAGCACATAATCATGCAAAAAAACAGAAACTACAACCAAATAAGTGTTGGTATGCTATTGTAGTAAAGCAGTACGGGAAGTAAATAAATATTACAAGTGTTCGAAAGGATGAACAAACATTCAATATTCGTAAATTGAATCTTGTTGAACAAATAGGCCAATCTTTCAAACCGCCAAGCTTGTTGAGTCTTGAATCTTGATAACCTAAATGAAGAAACAACTAAATCAGATGGTTACAAATGTGTGTCGAGTCGAGTGATTGCACTGTCCTTAAGACAAGCTTGCCCCGTATATATGCTTTTACGTTAGCGGGCAATAGTCTCCCAAGATAAAACAACACTTTAATCTCAATATTACAAAGCAAATAGGTTGAGTCTGACGAAGAAAATAAATACGAATCGACTTGCTAAAGATATGGAAAAGGAAGGAAGAGTTTCGCTTTCTTCTGCTTGTCTCTGTGTATATAGTGAGGCATGAAGATCTCAAATGGACCATATAGACAGTGGGTTAAACCCAAGACAACTAATCGTGCACACACATACTTCAATACTGGTTTTGAAGATAAATAGACATAGACATGTCACTAAAGCATGATATCGACTCATACAATTGATTTTACACTTAACACATTCAATCAACTTACCTAAATTAATCAATAACTAGGTAATTTATCATTCGTAATAATCATTCATCACATATTAAACTTAGCCTTATTTGTATAAGCTCTAACTGAATTGAACCATCAAAGAAACCATCATATCACACACTAAACAAAGAGTACCCATCATAGAATGCCTGAATGCAACTTAATATAGCATTTTAAACCTTAACAACATCTTAATCAAAGCTTAACAAATGATCAACCTAGGATATACATTACACGCTTTATCACCCTTTCACATTATAACCATGTATAAACAATACCACTACTAAATATGAGCCTAGAGGATAGTTCAATGAACAAAATTACACCTAGGCTAGCTAAAATAGGCTAGATAGACATAACAACATCATTAATACTAATTATCATTTAGCTAATCTAGTTAGAAAACTGACTAATATTAAACTAAACACATATTATCCCATTTCTACTTAGCTAATACTAAACAAACACATAAATATATGCTAACATTTTCTTGCTATGATTTAAGCTAATCTAACAAGCACATAATCATGCAAAAACAGTAAACTACAACCAAATAAGTGTTGGTATGCTATTGTAGTAAAGCAAAGACGGAAGTAAATAAATATTACAAGTGTTCGAAAGGATGAACAAACATTCAATATTCAGAAATTGAATCTTGTTGAACAAATAGGCCAATCTTCAAAATCACGCAAGCTTGTTGAGTCTTGAATCTTGATAACCCAAATGAAGAAACAACTAAATCAGTATGGTTACAAATGTGTGTCGAGTCGAGTGATTGCACTCGTCCTTAAGACAAGATTGCCCCCGTATATATGCTTTTACGTTAGCGGGCAATAGTCTCCCAAGATAAAACAACACTTTAATCTCAATATTACAAAGCAAATATGTTGAGTCCGACGTAAGAAAATAAATACGAATCGACTTGCTAAAGATATGAAAAAGGAAGGAAGAGTTTCGCTTTCTCTTCTGCTTGTCTCTGTGTATATAGTGAGGCATGAAGATCTCAAATGGACCATATAGACAGTCAAGTTAAACCCAAGACAACTAATCGTGCACACACATACTTCAATACTGGTTTTGAAGATAAATAGGACATAGACATGTCACTAAAGCATGATATCGACTCATACAATTGATTTTACACTTAACACATTCAATCAACTTACCTAAATTAATCAATAACTAGGTAATTTATCATTCGTAATAATCATTCATCACATATTAAACTTAGCCTTATTTGTATAAGCTCTAACTGAATTGAACCATCAAAGAAACCATCATATCACACACTAAACAAGAGTACCCATCATAGAATGCCTGAATGCAACTTAATATAGCATTTTAAACCTTAACAACATCTTAATCAGCTTAACAAATGATCAACCTAGATATACATTACACGCTTTATCACCCTTTCACATTATAACCATGTATAAACAATACCACTACTAAATATGAGCCTAGAGGACAGTTGAATGAACAAAATTACACCTAGGCTAGATAAAATAGGCTAGATAGACATAACAACATCATTAATACTAATTATCATTTAGCTAATCTAGTTAGAAAACTCGACTAATATTAAACTAAACACATATTATCCCATTTCTACTTAGCTAATACTAAACAAACACATAAATATATGCTAACATTTTCTTGCTATGATTTAAACTAATCTAACAAGCACATAATCATGCAACAAAACAGAAACTACACCAAATAAGTGTTGGTATGCTATTGTAGTAAAGCAGTACGGGAAGTAAATAAATATTACAAGTGTTCGAAAGGATGAACAAACATTCAATATTCAGAAATTGAATCTTGTTGAACAAATAGGCCAATCTTTCAAACCGCTGCAAGCTTGTTGAGTCTTGAATCTTGATAACTGAAATGAAGAAACAACTAAATCAGATGGTTACAAATGTGTGTCGAGTCGAGTGATTGCACTCGCCCTTAAGACAAGATTGCTCGTATATATGCTTTTACGTTAGCGGGCAATAGTCTCCCAAGATAAAACAACACTTTAATCTCAATATTACAAAGCAAATAGGTTGAGTCCGACGAAGAAAATAAATACGAATCGACTTGCTAAAGATATGGAAAAGGAAGGAAGAGTTTCGCTTTCTCTTACATTTGTCTCTGTGTATATAGTGAGGCATGAAGATCTCAAATGGACCATATAGACAGGGATGGGTTAAACCCAAGACAACTAATCGTGCACACACATACTTCAATACTGGTTTTGAAGATAAATAGACATAGACATGTCACTAAAGCATGATATCGACTCATACAATTGATTTTACACTTAACACATTCAATCAACTTACCTAAATTAATCAATAACTAGGTAATTTATCATTCGTAATAATCATTCATCACATATTAAACTTAGCCTTATTTGTATAAGCTCTAACTGAATTGAACCATCAAAGAAACCATCATATCACACACTAAACAAAGAGTACCCATCATAGAATGCCCGAATGCAACTTAATATAGCATTTTAAACCTTAACAACATCTTAATCAGCTTAACAAATGATCAACCTAGGATATACATTACACGCTTTATCACCCTTTCACATTATAACCATGTATAAACAATACCACTACTAAATATGAGCCTAGAGGATAGTTCAATGAACAAAATTACACCTAGGCTAGCTAAAATAGGCTAGATAGACATAACAACATCATTAATACTAATTATCATTTAGCTAATCTAGTTAGAAAACTGACTAATATTAAACTAAACACATATTATCCCATTTCTACTTAGCTAATACTAAACAAACACATAAATATATGCTAACATTTTCTTGCTATGATTTAAACTAATCTAACAAGCACATAATCATGCAACAAAACAGAAACTACACCAAATAAGTGTTGGTATGCTATTGTAGTAAAGCAAAGACGGAAGTAAATAAATATTACAAGTGTTCGAAAGGATGAACAAACATTCAATATTCAGAAATTGAATCTTGTTGAACAAATAGGCCAATCTTCAAAATCGCTGCAAGCTTGTTGAGTCTTGAATCTTGATAACTGAAATGAAGAAACAACTAAATCAGATGGTTACAAATGTGTGTCGAGTCGAGTGATTGCACTGCCTTAAGACAAGATTGCCCCGTATATATGCTTTTACGTTAGCGGGCAATAGTCTCCCAAGATAAAACAACACTTTAATCTCAATATTACAAAGCAAATAGGTTGAGTCCGATCAAGAAAATAAATACGAATCGACTTGCTAAAGATATGGAAAAGGAAGGAAGAAGTTTGCTTTTCTTCGCTTGTCTCTGTGTATATAGTGAGGCATGAAGATCTCAAATGGACCATATAGACAGGATGGGTTAAACCCAAGACAACTAATCGTGCACACACATACTTCAATACCGGTTTTGAAGATAAATAGGACATAGACATGTCACTAAAGCATGATATCGACTCATACAATTGATTTTACACTTAACACATTCAATCAACTTACCTAAATTAATCAATAACTAGGTAATTTATCATTCGTAATAATCATTCATCACATATTAAACTTAGCCTTATTTGTATAAGCTCTAACTCGAATTGAACCATCAAAGAAACCATCATATCACACACTAAACAAAGAGTACCCATCATAGAATGCCTAATGCAACTTAATATAGCATTTTAAACCTTAACAACATCTTAATCAAAGCTTAACAAATGATCAACCTAGGATATACATTACACGCTTTATCACCCTTTCACATTATAACCATGTATAAACAATACCACTACTAAATATGAGCCTAGAGGATAGTTCAATGAACAAAATTACACCTAGGCTAGCTAAAATAGGCTAGATAGACATAACAACATCATTAATACTAATTATCATTTAGCTAATCTAGTTAGAAAACTGACTAATATTAAACTAAACACATATTATCCCATTTCTACTTAGCTAATACTAAACAAACACATAAATATATGCTAACATTTTCTTGCTATGATTTAAACTAATCTAACAAGCACATAATCATGCAAAAAAACAGAAACTACACCAAATAAGTGTTGGTATGCTATTGTAGTAAAGCAGTACGGGAAGTAAATAAATATTACAAGTGTTCGAAAGGATGAACAAACATTCAATATTCGTAAATTGAATCTTGTTGAACAAATAGGCCAATCTTCAAAATCGCCGCAAGCTTGTTGAGTCTTGAATCTTGATAACTCAAATGAAGAAACAACTAAATCAGATGGTTACAAATGTGTGTCGAGTCGAGTGATTGCACTGCCCTTAAGACAAGATTGCCCCGTATATATGCTTACGTTAGCGGGCAATAGTCTCCCAAGATAAAACAACACTTTAATCTCAATATTACAAAGCAAATAGGTTGAGTCCGACGAAGAAAATAAATACTTAATCGACTTGCTAAAGATATGGAAAAGGAAGGAACAGTTTCTGCTTTCTTCGCTTGTCTCTGTGTATATAGTGAGGCATGAAGATCTCAAATGGACCATATAGACAGGATGGGTTAAACCCAAGACAACTAATCGTGCACACACATACTTCAATACCGGTTTTGAAGATAAATAGACATAGACATGTCACTAAAGCATGATATCGACTCATACAATTGATTTTACACTTAACACATTCAATCAACTTACCTAAATTAATCAATAACTAGGTAATTTATCATTCGTAATAATCATTCATCACATATTAAACTTAGCCTTATTTGTATAAGCTCTAACTGAATTGAACCATCAAAGAAACCATCATATCACACACTAAACAGTAGTACCCATCATAGAATGCCTGAATGCAACTTAATATAGCATTTTAAACCTTAACAACATCTTAATCAGGGCTTAACAAATGATCAACCTAGGATATACATTACACAGTTTATCACCCTTTCACATTATAACCATGTATAAACAATACCACTACTAAATATGAGCCTAGAGGATAGTTCAATGAACAAAATTACACCTAGGCTAGCTAAAATAGGCTAGATAGACATAACAACATCATTAATACTAATTATCATTTAGCTAATCTAGTTAGAAAACTGACTAATATTAAACTAAACACATATTATCCCATTTCTACTTAGCTAATACTAAACAAACACATAAATATATGCTAACATTTTCTTGCTATGATTTAAGCTAATCTAACAAGCACATAATCATGCAAAAATGTAAACTACAACCAAATAAGTGTTGGTATGCTATTGTAGTAAAGCAGTACGGGAAGTAAATAAATATTACAAGTGTTCGAAAGGATGAACAAACATTCAATATTCAGAAATTGAATCTTGTTGAACAAATAGGCCAATCTTCAAAACTGCTGCAAGCTTGTTGAGTCTTGAATCTTGATAATCTGAAATGAAGAAACAACTAAATCTTGATGGTTACAACTGTGTGTCGAGTCGAGTGATTGCACTCGCCCTAAGACAAGATTGCCCCGTGATATATGCTTTTACGTTAGCGGGCAATAGTCTCCCAAGATAAAACAACACTTTAATCTCAATATTACAAAGCAAATAGGTTGAGTCCGATTTAAGAAAATAAATACGAATCGACTTGCTAAAGATATGGAAAAGGAAGGAAGAGTTTCGCTTTCTCTTCCGCTTGTCTCTGTGTATATAGTGAGGCATGAAGATCTCAAATGGACCATATAGACAGGATGGGTTAAACCCAAGACAACTAATCAGCACACACATACTTCAATACCGGGTTTTGAAGATAAATAGGACATAGACATGTCACTAAAGCATGATATCGACTCATACAATTGATTTTACACTTAACACATTCAATCAACTTACCTAAATTAATCAATAACTAGGTAATTTATCATTCGTAATAATCATTCATCACATATTAAACTTAGCCTTATTTGTATAAGCTCTAACTGAATTGAACCATCAAAGAAACCATCATATCACACACTAAACAAAGAGTACCCATCATAGAATGCCCGAATGCAACTTAATATAGCATTTTAAACCTTAACAACATCTTAATCAGGCTTAACAAATGATCAACCTAGGATATACATTACACAGCTTTATCACCCTTTCACATTATAACCATGTATAAACAATACCACTACTAAATATGAGCCTAGAGGATAGTTCAATGAACAAAATTACACCTAGGCTAGCTAAAATAGGCTAGATAGACATAACAACATCATTAATACTAATTATCATTTAGCTAATCTAGTTAGAAAACTGACTAATATTAAACTAAACACATATTATCCCATTTCTACTTAGCTAATACTAAACAAACACATAAATATATGCTAACATTTTCTTGCTATGATTTAAACTAATCTAACAAGCACATAATCATGCAAAAAAACAGAAACTACAACCAAATAAGTGTTGGTATGCTATTGTAGTAAAGCAGTACGGGAAGTAAATAAATATTACAAGTGTTCGAAAGGATGAACAAACATTCAATATTCAGAAATTGAATCTTGTTGAACAAATAGGCCAATCTTCAAAACTGCCGCAAGCTTGTTGAGTCTTGAATCTTGATAACCTGAAATGAAGAAACAACTAAATCAGTATGGTTACAAATGTGTGTCGAGTCGAGTGATTGCACTGCCCTTAAGACAAGATTGCCCCGTATATATGCTTTACGTTAGCGGGCAATAGTCTCCCAAGATAAAAACAACACTTTAATCTCAATATTACAAAGCAAATAGGTTGAGTCCGACGAAGAAAATAAATACGAATCGACTTGCTAAAGATATGGAAAAGGAAGGAAGAGTTTCGCTTTCTCTTCGCTTGTCTCTGTGTATATAGTGAGGCATGAAGATCTCAAATGGACCATATAGACAGGATGGGTTAAACCCAAGACAACTAATCGTGCACACACATACTTCAATACTGGTTTTGAAGATAAATAGGACATAGACATGTCACTAAAGCATGATATCGCACTCATACAATTGATTTTACACTTAACACATTCAATCAACTTACCTAAATTAATCAATAACTAGGTAATTTATCATTCGTAATAATCATTCATCACATATTAAACTTAGCCTTATTTGTATAAGCTCTAACTGAATTGAACCATCAAAGAAACCATCATATCACACACTAAACAAAGAGTACCCATCATAGAATGCCTCAATGCAACTTAATATAGCATTTTAAACCTTAACAACATCTTAATCAGGGCTTAACAAATGATCAACCTAGGATATACATTACACGCTTTATCACCCTTTCACATTATAACCATGTATAAACAATACCACTACTAAATATGAGCCTAGAGGATAGTTCAATGAACAAAATTACACCTAGGCTAGCTAAAATAGGCTAGATAGACATAACAACATCATTAATACTAATTATCATTTAGCTAATCTAGTTAGAAAACTGACTAATATTAAACTAAACACATATTATCCCATTTCTACTTAGCTAATACTAAACAAACACATAAATATATGCTAACATTTTCTTGCTATGATTTAAACTAATCTAACAAGCACATAATCATGCAAAAAAACAGAAACTACACCAAATAAGTGTTGGTATGCTATTGTAGTAAAGCAGTACGGGAAGTAAATAAATATTACAAGTGTTCGAAAGGATGAACAAACATTCAATATTCAGAAATTGAATCTTGTTGAACAAATAGGCCAATCTTCAAAACTGCCGCAAGCTTGTTGAGTCTTGAATCTTGATAACCTGAAATGAAGAAACAACTAAATCTGTATGGTTACAAATGTGTGTCGAGTCGAGTGATTGCACTCTGTCCTTAAGACACGATTGCCCCGTATATATGCTTTTACGTTAGCGGGCAATAGTCTCCCAAGATAAAACAACACTTTAATCTCAATATTACAAAGCAAATAGGTTGAGTCTGACGAAGAAAATAAATACGAATCGACTTGCTAAAGATATGGAAAAGGAAGGAAGAGTTTATGTTTTCTCTTCTGTTTTTCTCTGTGTATATAGTGAGGCATGAAGATCTCAAATGGACCATATAGACAGGCTGGGTTAAACCCAAGACAACTAATCAGGCACACACATACTTCAATACTGGTTTTGAAGATAAATAGGACATAGACATGTCACTAAAGCATGATATCAGACTCTTACAATTGATTTTACACTTAACACATTCAATCAACTTACCTAAATTAATCAATAACTAGGTAATTTATCATTCAGAATAATCATTCATCACATATTAAACTTAGCCTTATTTGTATAAGCTCTAACTGAATTGAACCATCAAAGAAACCATCATATCACACACTAAACAAAGAGTACCCATCATAGAATGCCCGAATGCAACTTAATATAGCATTTTAAACCTTAACAACATCTTAATCAGGCTTAACAAATGATCAACCTAGGATATACATTACACGCTTTATCACCCTTTCACATTATAACCATGTATAAACAATACCACTACTAAATATGAGCCTAGAGGATAGTTCAATGAACAAAATTACACCTAGGCTAGCTAAAATAGGCTAGATAGACATAACAACATCATTAATACTAATTATCATTTAGCTAATCTAGTTAGAAAACTGACTAATATTAAACTAAACACATATTATCCCATTTCTACTTAGCTAATACTAAACAAACACATAAATATATGCTAACATTTTCTTGCTATGATTTAAACTAATCTAACAAGCACATAATCATGCAAAAACAGAAACTACAACCAAATAAGTGTTGGTATGCTATTGTAGTAAAGCAAGATGCGGAAGTAAATAAATATTACAAGTGTTCGAAAGGATGAACAAACATTCAATATTCAGAAATTGAATCTTGTTGAACAAATAGGCCAATCTTCAAACCGCCGCAAGCTTGTTGAGTCTTGAATCTTGATAACTGAAATGAAGAAACAACTAAATCAGATGGTTACAAATGTGTGTCGAGTCGAGTGATTGCACTCATCCTTAAGACAAGATTGCCCCGTATATATGCTTTTACGTTAGCGGGCAATAGTCTCCCAAGATAAAACAACACTTTAATCTCAATATTACAAAGCAAATAGGTTGAGTCTGACGAAGAAAATAAATACGAATCGACTTGCTAAAGATATGAAAAAGGAAGGAAGAGTTTCTGTTTTCTCTTCTGTTTGTCTCTGTGTATATAGTGAGGCATGAAGATCTCAAATGGACCATATAGACAGGATGGGTTAAACCCAAGACAACTAATCAGGCACACACATACTTCAATACTGGTTTTGAAGATAAATAGGACATAGACATGTCACTAAAGCATGATATCAGACTCATACAATTGATTTTACACTTAACACATTCAATCAACTTACCTAAATTAATCAATAACTAGGTAATTTATCATTCAGAATAATCATTCATCACATATTAAACTTAGCCTTATTTGTATAAGCTCTAACTGAATTGAACCATCAAAGAAACCATCATATCACACACTAAACAAAGAGTACCCATCATAGAATGCCTGAATGCAACTTAATATAGCATTTTAAACCTTAACAACATCTTAATCAGGCTTAACAAATGATCAACCTAGGATATACATTACACAGTTTATCACCCTTTCACATTATAACCATGTATAAACAATACCACTACTAAATATGAGCCTAGAGGATAGTTCAATGAACAAAATTACACCTAGGCTAGCTAAAATAGGCTAGATAGACATAACAACATCATTAATACTAATTATCATTTAGCTAATCTAGTTAGAAAACTGACTAATATTAAACTAAACACATATTATCCCATTTCTACTTAGCTAATACTAAACAAACACATAAATATATGCTAACATTTTCTTGCTATGATTTAAACTAATCTAACAAGCACATAATCATGCAAAAAAACAGAAACTACAACCAAATAAGTGTTGGTATGCTATTGTAGTAAAGCAGTACGGGAAGTAAATAAATATTACAAGTGTTCGAAAGGATGAACAAACATTCAATATTCAGAAATTGAATCTTGTTGAACAAATAGGCCAATCTTCAAAACTGCCGCAAGCTTGTTGAGTCTTGAATCTTGATAACCTGAAATGAAGAAACAACTAAATCTGTATGGTTACAAATGTGTGTCGAGTCGAGTGATTGCACTCTGTCCTTAAGACAAGATTGCCCCGTATATATGCTTTTACGTTAGCGGGCAATAGTCTCCCAAGATAAAACAACACTTTAATCTCAATATTACAAAGCAAATATGTTGAGTCTGACGAAGAAAATAAATACGAATCGACTTGCTAAAGATATGGAAAAGGAAGGAAGAGTTTCTGTTTTCTCTTCTGTTTGTCTCTGTGTATATAGTGAGGCATGAAGATCTCAAATGGACCATATAGACAGGATGGGTTAAACCCAAGACAACTAATCAGGCACACACATACTTCAATACTGGTTTTGAAGATAAATAGGACATAGACATGTCACTAAAGCATGATATCAGACTCATACAATTGATTTTACACTTAACACATTCAATCAACTTACCTAAATTAATCAATAACTAGGTAATTTATCATTCAGAATAATCATTCATCACATATTAAACTTAGCCTTATTTGTATAAGCTCTAATCGAATTGAACCATCAAAGAAACCATCATATCACACACTAAACAAGTAGTACCCATCATAGAATGCCTGAATGCAACTTAATATAGCATTTTAAACCTTAACAACATCTTAATCAAAGGCTTAACAAATGATCAACCTAGGATATACATTACACAGCTTTATCACCCTTTCACACTAAACCCATGTATAAACAATACCACTACTAAATATGAGCCTAGAGGATAGTTCAATGAACAAAATTACACCTAGGCTAGCTAAAATAGGCTAGATAGACATAACAACATCATTAATACTAATTATCATTTAGCTAATCTAGTTAGAAAACTGACTAATATTAAACTAAACACATATTATCCCATTTCTACTTAGCTAATACTAAACAAACACATAAATATATGCTAACATTTTCTTGCTATGATTTAAGCTAATCTAACAAGCACATAATCATGCAAAAAAACAGAAACTACAACCAAATAAGTGTTGGTATGCTATTGTAGTAAAGCAGTACGGGAAGTAAATAAATATTACAAGTGTTCGAAAGGATGAACAAACATTCAATATTCAGAAATTGAATCTTGTTGAACAAATAGGCCAATCTTCAAAATCACAAGAAGCTTGTTGAGTCTTGAATCTTGATAACCTGAAATGAAGAAACAACTAAATCAGTATGGTTACAAATGTGTGTCGAGTCGAGTGATTGCACTCTGTCCTTAAGACAAGATTGCCCCGTGATATATGCTTTTACGTTAGCGGGCAATAGTCTCCCAAGATAAAACAACACTTTAATCTCAATATTACAAAGCAAATAGGTTGAGTCTCGATTTAAGAAAATAAATACGAATCGACTTGCTAAAGATATGGAAAAGGAAGGAAGAGTTTCGCTTTCTCTTACATTTGTCTCTGTGTATATAGTGAGGCATGAAGATCTCAAATGGACCATATAGACAGGATGGGTTAAACCCAAGACAACTAATCAGGCACACACATACTTCAATACTGGTTTGAAGATAAATAGACATAGACATGTCACTAAAGCATGATATCGCACTCATACAATTGATTTTACACTTAACACATTCAATCAACTTACCTAAATTAATCAATAACTAGGTAATTTATCATTCGTAATAATCATTCATCACATATTAAACTTAGCCTTATTTGTATAAGCTCTAACTGAATTGAACCATCAAAGAAACCATCATATCACACACTAAACAAAGAGTACCCATCATAGAATGCCTGAATGCAACTTAATATAGCATTTTAAACCTTAACAACATCTTAATCAAAGCTTAACAAATGATCAACCTAGGATATACATTACACAGTTTATCACCCTTTCACATTATAACCATGTATAAACAATACCACTACTAAATATGAGCCTAGAGGATAGTTCAATGAACAAAATTACACCTAGGCTAGCTAAAATAGGCTAGATAGACATAACAACATCATTAATACTAATTATCATTTAGCTAATCTAGTTAGAAAACTGACTAATATTAAACTAAACACATATTATCCCATTTCTACTTAGCTAATACTAAACAAACACATAAATATATGCTAACATTTTCTTGCTATGATTTAAACTAATCTAACAAGCACATAATCATGCAAAAAAACAGAAACTACACCAAATAAGTGTTGGTATGCTATTGTAGTAAAGCAGTACGGGAAGTAAATAAATATTACAAGTGTTCGAAAGGATGAACAAACATTCAATATTCAGAAATTGAATCTTGTTGAACAAATAGGCCAATCTTCAAAACTGCCGCAAGCTTGTTGAGTCTTGAATCTTGATAACTCAAATGAAGAAACAACTAAATCAGATGGTTACAAATGTGTGTCGAGTCGGAAAGTGATTGCACTCATCCTTAAGACACGATTGCTCCGTATATATGCTTTTACGTTAGCGGGCAATAGTCTCCCAAGATAAAACAACACTTTAATCTCAATATTACAAAGCAAATAGGTTGAGTCTGACGAAGAAAATAAATACGAATCGACTTGCTAAAGATATGGAAAAGGAAGGAAGAGTTTCTGTTTTCTCTTCTGTTTGTCTCTGTGTATATAGTGAGGCATGAAGATCTCAAATGGACCATATAGACAGGATGGGTTAAACCCAAGACAACTAATCAGGCACACACATACTTCAATACTGGTTTTGAAGATAAATAGGACATAGACATGTCACTAAAGCATGATATCAGACTCATACAATTGATTTTACACTTAACACATTCAATCAACTTACCTAAATTAATCAATAACTAGGTAATTTATCATTCGTAATAATCATTCATCACATATTAAACTTAGCCTTATTTGTATAAGCTCTAAATCAATTGAACCATCAAAGAAACCATCATATCACACACTAAACAAAGAGTACCCATCATAGAATGCCTGAATGCAACTTAATATAGCATTTTAAACCTTAACAACATCTTAATCAAAGCTTAACAAATGATCAACCTAGGATATACATTACACGCTTTATCACCCTTTCACATTATAACCATGTATAAACAATACCACTACTAAATATGAGCCTAGAGGATAGTTCAATGAACAAAATTACACCTAGGCTAGCTAAAATAGGCTAGATAGACATAACAACATCATTAATACTAATTATCATTTAGCTAATCTAGTTAGAAAACTGACTAATATTAAACTAAACACATATTATCCCATTTCTACTTAGCTAATACTAAACAAACACATAAATATATGCTAACATTTTCTTGCTATGATTTAAACTAATCTAACAAGCACATAATCATGCAAAAAAACAGAAACTACAACCAAATAAGTGTTGGTATGCTATTGTAGTAAAGCAGTACGGGAAGTAAATAAATATTACAAGTGTTCGAAAGGATGAACAAACATTCAATATTCAGAAATTGAATCTTGTTGAACAAATAGGCCAATCTTCAAAACTGCTGCAAGCTTGTTGAGTCTTGAATCTTGATAATCTGAAATGAAGAAACAACTAAATCTTGATGGTTACAACTGTGTGTCGAGTCGAGTGATTGCACTCTGTCCTTAAGACAAGATTGCCCCGTATATATGCTTTTACGTTAGCGGGCAATAGTCTCCCAAGATAAAATAACACTTTAATCTCAATACTACAAAGCAAATAGGTTGAGTCTGACGAAGAAAACAAATATGAATCGACTTGCTAAAGATATGGAAAAGGAAGGAAGAGTTGCTGTTTTCTCTTCTGTTTGTCTCTGTGTATATAGTGTGTCTCTGTTGTGTATATCTCGTGTTTATCACACTGTATTTCGTCACTATTTTTGGGTATTTCCTCACTGTTTTGCAGTGTTTTTCGTGATTGAAATGTGCTGTTGTTTTCGTGTATATTCTCTCACGTTATTGAGCCAAAGAGGCATCAATAAATAGCAAGGAGGAGGCTGCCCAACAGCCACAAACAAGGCTGTTAATAGCCATTAGTGAGGGTTGTTAATGGCAATTAGAGAGACATATTAATGGCGGGTTTAAGGGATGTTCGTGGCCATTGAAGAAGGGCTGATTATGAAGGAGTTAATCAACCAAGTAATGGCTGATTAATGCCCCAAAAAACAATTCCAACGGTAGGCAGAAAGTTTCTGCCTTCCGTCGTTCCAAATTCAACTTTCCAGAAACTTTAGGGACCAAACTGTAAATATTAAGCAATTTGGGATCCAAAAAGATAATATCATAAAGTCCCCATAGCCCACAGCCCACAACCCGTGACCCGTGACCCGAGATCGGACGAGACGGGCGGGCGGCGACGGCGTGCGTGTGGGCTTAGCCTTGAACCCAAGCATATCTAGGTCCTCCCTCCTTTAAACACATGAGATACCCCTTGAGGTCCCAAACCCTTTACCACTTTAGAGACTTATAAAGAAAGCAATTCTTCCTTTTCTCACCGATGTGGTAGATTTGTCCCACACCATATTTCCATGCCTCAAACACCTTACTTCGTGGACCAATATCTCTTTCATTTCTCAACGAAATTTGACGATTCTTAGCCCTACGGTCATCTACTCACTTAGTAGAATATGCATGTGAGAAGAGACAAAGCCTCCAACATGCGGAGCACTAGTGTTTAATTCATTAAATATGGGTGGACGCACCTCCCCGCCAAAGAAAAATTTCCAACAATGCCCTCTATGAAAGAGAGTTTTTGGCGCACACACAAGGTGCCTACTTCCATCAATATTTCAATGAAAAGATATTACATCAAGAGAGGTAGCTTACGCTATGAACCTTCCCTAGTTGAATACCATCGGACTTACTTACTGCGCGGTGAATGTGATGTCTTGAACTGTCAGTGTTTAGTGTAAGCCAAGACAATGATACCAACACAATAACTCTCCTTATTCGTTTTCATTCTTATGGTTTTGTCCGTTGTGGTCGTGGACACACTTGGATTCTTAAGTGCGTTCATTTGAGGCGGCCATCCTCGCACTTAAATAGGTGATCTCCTACAAGGTATCTTGCTATACCCTACTTCACACGTGTTAGGAATCATTAAAAGTTTTCCCAACCTTAACCTCAACCATTTGTGGATCGTTTAAAGGTTTGGAAGCTTAACCTTTACCCACCATGCAGGTAGCACTTTAATGTCTATCGCGGGAACATCTTTGGATTTATGTTTCCGTACAGAAATCATCATCCGAAGTGCTTCTTCCTTCCACCGAAGCGCTCAACTGAACCTTTTACAGCTTAGTTTTCCCATTGAACCAAATTCTTGGGATATCCAATCAGTATGGTTGGGTTACCACCGCAATGGTTCATATTGTTTGGGTTTTAAGCCCATTCCCCTAGACAGGCAGAACACTTGATCTCCGGGTAGTCCCTTAGTTAGTAAGGAAGTGACACCCGTGATGATCAACTGCCATACGGTCTTATGTCTCCTGACAGATCCTGATAGATATGTCCAGACGCCGTCATCTGTGTCCTTCCTGAAGCCGACCGGCTAGCCACAGTGTATAACTGCTAAAGGCAAGAGTTTCTCCCAATAAGGGACGTCCTCTAAGGAGTCATGAAGTTACTCAACTTCTTTCATGCTTTGTATAAAGTGATAAACTCCGATCCCATCATGAATCGGCCGATGCAAGTTTGCTTAGAGGTTTTTCCAAGACCCACCATACACATTTACTTGTGGCTTTGGTGTTCTTCAGATCTGATGTCCAGTTTGCATCCAGATTACTATAATCTGTAGATAAGCGAATAATTCAGATATCGTCATATCCGACTTAACGCCTTCTATCGATCATGTATTAAAATCATCAGTGAACCTTAGTTCAACTGATCTGCTTTGTAGGCCGATACCAGGTCGGTTGTAGTGTGTACAATACATTGAACTACATGTGACCTGTGCATATCGCTCCTTGTCTATGGGTGCACCATAATTTCAATCAATTATATGATTCATATCTATTGGTGGCTTCAACGAGACTGTCAATTATCTCACAACTGAGTTTGGAGTTAGACCAGTCCGTTAGATGTCTTAGAAATCCAATTCCTAAGATGTCATCTGAGATACCCATATCTTTCATATCGAGACTTTGTTTCAATATGACTTCCATTTTCAGACTGTTGGTTTTCCAACTGTTAGCTTTCTAACTTCAGAGTCAATGTTTCTGTGGTCAGATTCATTGTTTCTGTTTTATCTGAAACTTTCAGGACCAAAATGTAAACATTTCAGGGACCAAAATGAAAGTTCAGGAAGAAGCCCAACAGTTCAGCAAACCAACTCTGATCATCTTCTTCCAACTCTCCAGTTGGAAAGGCTGTTTCAACATCCATGCCACGCACGACTGCAATGGCCCTGGATTTTAAGCTACTCACAGAGGAGCACATTTTACAACCCAAAGGTTCTTTTTCCGGAGGAAGATCAACCATTACATAAGTATGGTTCTATATGATAGAATATATTTCTCTCTTTAGCTTCTTTCCAAAGCAGCGCTTTTGGAGATGACAATTATTTGTTAATTGTCCATAGTTTGTTCTCAACCCTACAAGCTAGAAGTCCTGGAACAAGTCTTTGTCCCCTTTTTTCTTCGTCTTGGTTCAACATCTAGAATTCCTGAGTTATGCAGATCTGAATTATTAAGTTCCGGACAGCGAGCAACTTTCGAGTCTTGTAGATACGGAACGTCTAGTTCCGGACAGTCAGGCCATCGCGGGTTCTTATTAACCTTGAGCAATTACTTCTTTTTCCTTTTTCCAAGGAAAGTTATCTTCAAAGAATTCAGAATTCTTTGACGCCAAGAGGCGATAAACACTACTGTTGTTTACAAATCCAATGGATATGCAATCTACAGTCTTAGGTATGAAACCACCCCACATCACAACATTTGTATGTGAGATCAATTCCATGTCTCACACGGAGGGTTATCCTTATCCTTATGCGTATTTCTGTTGAGAATCGCATTAGCGGTAAGGATCGTCTTGCCCCACATAATTTGGGCGTACGACTTTGCACTTGGCTAACACCGTTAGACTGAGGTGAGTAATGAGCAGTCGTTTGATGACCGATGCTTCACATTCTCCCTCTCTATCACTACGAATTCCTCAATTCGTAGGCTTAGTTAATTTTCAACTTCTGCTTTGTAGCGCTTATCCGCTTCAACAATTTCATCTTTGCTTTTAAACAAACAAAGAATACTATATGTTGTACCATCATCAAGGAAGATCACATCGTACTTGTCTCCCCCCCTCTATTTTGTATAAACTTCAAATCACCCAAGTAGGTGTGACTAAGTTTTAGAGAAGCAGTGCTTCTTTCACTATTCCCTTGACGGAATTTGGAAATGTGATTTTGCCTCTTCGCCTACCTCACATTTATTTTGAGGGTTTATGTCGACAGAAGGCAACAATCTCAACTTCGTTAGCTTTTGAATGACTTTCTATTTAACGTGTCTTAATCTATGATGACATATATGCACATATTACAAATAAATCATTCATTTGGCTACATACATACTATACCATTATTAGTTATTACAGACCTATTGGACTAGTCTCACACCAGCTTGACCAACAACGTCCCTTAACCAAGTTTTGAGACATGTATCACCTCCATTTGGAGTGATCCCATCCCGTGAAGTCCTATTGAGGACAACCTCTCCAACCCCTTCTACTTTAGAGGTGGCGTTGCTTCACATGAACAACCTCTTGCCCGTAGTTAGGGCGTAACCGGATCATATGTGATCTGGATACTCTGGCCCACTCCAGTTGCTTTGGCAGACTGAGTGACCAATTTCTTTTCTGCCTTTCTTTAGGCCTTTAGATCATTTAAGACCTGGAAACTCTGGCCCACTACACTAGGTGTCCATTACTTTTCCTATAAAATGAATTCTAGCCCACTCCAGTCGCCCGTAGGCTTTGTATGACTGAGTGTCCAATATCATCATATCAAAGGAATTTTGGCTCACTCCAGTCGCCTGGAGGCTTTGTATGATTGAGTATCCAATATCATCCTATTAAAGGAATTTTGGCCCACTCCAGTTGCCCGGAGGCTTTGTATGACTGAGTGTCCAATATCATCCTATGAAGGATCTTCTGCCAAATAGCGTGACAGGCTCAACGTCCTTAGCTTTTAGACTTCTTCTGTTATGATTGGTGCCCCGACAATTCTTGGCGCTTACTTAAGAATGGTAACAGTTTTCGCACAGTCAGTGGATCTTTCTTCCTCGTATGTGCAAACATACTTTACACACTTTAATAATTACACTTAAAAGAACGGATCTTTTTAAGTCATTTACAAAGTCCAATCTTTAAACGGGAAAGAAGAAGAGATTAAACTTCTGATTTTAAAGCGTAAGGAATATAAATTATTTCGTAAAACATTTTCATATTCCTCCTTACTTTTAAGTCATTTTAATCAGAAATCATTTAATCTTATTCTTGACAAGGAAGAAAACAATTTATCCCAATTTCGGATTCTGACCCACTTCAGTCACTTCATCAGACTGAGTGTTCATTTCCTTCTTACCATAATTCGGATCCTTTGTCTAGGACAGATATAGGCCTTCTGCTGCAAGATAGAACCACATCTTCAGCCTTCTCCTCTTGTCCCAGTTGACATCCTCAGCCTCTCGTGAGCGCTTGTTCCCTCCACTCTTGGGAGCGGTGACACCATGAACATTTTGACCTTCGACATCATCATCATCACTCTCTTCTATCAGAAAATCACAGTCATATCCAGATTTGATCACACAACTTTTGACCGACATCTTTCGAACAATAATACTAATACAACGATCTTGTCTTAAATTGTTGGTATGCTATTGTAGTAAAGCAGTACAGAAAGTAAATAAATATTACAAGTGTTCGAAATGATGAACAAACATTCAATATTCAGAAATTGAATCTTGTTGAACAAATAGGCCAATCTTCAAAACTGCCGCAAGCTTGTTGAGTCTTGAATCTTGATAACCTGAAATGAAGAAACAACTAAATCTGGATGGTTACAACTGTGTGTCGAGTCGAGTGATTGCACTCTGTCCTTAAGACAATATTGCCCCGTATATATGCTTTTACGTTAGCGGGCAATAGTCTCCCAAGATAACACAATACTTTAATCTCAATACTACAAAGCAAATAGGTTGAGTCTGATGAAGAAAATAAATATGAATCGACTTGCTAAAGATATGGAAAAGGAAGGAAGAGTTTCTATTTTTTCTCTTATGTTTTGTCTCTGTGTATATAGTATGTCTCTGTTTTGTATATCTCGTGTATATCACACTGTATTTCGTCACTGTTTTTGGGTATTTTTCCTCACTGTTTTGCAGTATTTTTCGTCATTGTTTTGCAGTGTTTTTCCTCACTGTTTTGCAGTGTTTTTCGTGACTGAAATGTGCTGCTATTTTCGTGTATATTCTCTCACGTTATTGAGCCAAATAGGCATCAATATATAGCAAGGAGGAGGCTGCCCAACAGCTACAAACAAGGTTGTTAATAGCCATTAGTGAGGGTTGTTAATGGCAATTAGAGAGGCAGATTAATGGCAAGTTTAAGAGCTGTTCATGGTCATTGAAGAAGGACTGATTACGGAGGAGTTAATCAGCCAAGTAATGGCTGATTAATGCCCAAAAAAACAATTCCAACTGTAGGCAGAAAGTTTCTGCCTTCCGTCGTTCCAAATTCAACTTTCCAAAATCTTTAGGGACCAAATTGTAAATATTAAACAATTTGGGGTCCAAAAAGATAATATCAGAAAGTCCCCACAGCCCGTGACCCGTGACCCGTGACCCAGACCGAGATCGGACGGGACGGGCGGCGCGCGTGTGGGCTTAGCCTTGAACCCAAGCACATCTAGGTCCTCCCTCCTTTAAACACATGGAATACCCCTTGGGGTCCCAAACCCTTTACCACTTTAGAGACTTATAAAGAGAACAATTCTTTTTTTTCCCACCGATGTGGTAGATTTGTCCCACACCATATTTTCATGCCTCAAAGACCTTACTTCGTGGATCAATATCTCTTTCATTTCTCAACGAATTTTGACGATTCTTGGCCCTACGGTCATCTACTCACTTAGTAGAATATGCATGTGAGAAGAGACAAGGCCTCCAATATGCGGAGCACTAGTTTTTAATTCATTAAATATGGGTGAATGCACCTACCCGCCAAAGACAAATTTTCAACAATAAGCACATAAACACAAAAATGAAAAGGATGAGCAATTACCTTTTTTGAGTGCAGCCTTGGTTAAGGGTCCGGAGTGAGTCGCCTTTTCCAAATCCAAAACTCAGACCACACGAAATTAAAAAAGAAAAAAGTAAACCCAAACCACACGGAATTAATAAAGGAAAAAGTTTAAACTAATGAGAAACCTTAGAGAAATATTCTAGGGTTCCTACTTTGCTCAAATAGAGACTTTTGAGTAATTTATGTCCAAATATGGAGATTAAGGGGGTGTATTCAATTGAGATTTAAAAAAAAATATTTATAGATAAATAAGTCCAGTGGATTTTAAAAGACTATTTAGGAATGTATTGACTTAAAGATTTTTTTAAAAAAAAATTACAATCAATATTTTTAAGTTTGGATTTTAAAAGATTTATCATAAGATTTGAAAGGACCACGTGAATTTTTTACATTTATGATGCTAACCAACCAACTTAATCGAATGATGAGCAATGATGATCTACTTTAATGATACACGAAAGTCAATTGGTTCAAGATAACAAAGAAATGGAACAATAAAATAAAAGCAAACATTCAAAGTTACAAGAATCAATGAAAAAGATAATAAAGAAATTCTAATTAAGCCAATACAATTTTTCCAATCTTTTAATAGCCAATTTGATGTAGCTTCATGTTCTCTTAAATAGCATTTCTCCACATATCTAAAGCTATGTTAGCTCTCCATGCACTAGTGTCTTCTCGTTGTTGCTCTTGGGTTTGAACAATAGGTTCAAAATTATCTTATTCATTGATTGGTAATACTGAAGATGAAGATTTTTCTATTGGTTCAATTGGAAATTCATCAGAACGACACTCTTTGCGAAGAAAGTTATGGAGTGCTACACATGCTAACACAAGCTCTGCTTGTGTCTTAAATGGAAATGGAGGCGCTGACTTAAAATTTGTGAACCGTGATTTAAAAATCCCAAATATCCTCTCGATCACATTCCTCAAGGACGCATGGCGGAGATTGAACAATTCATTTTCATTTTGAGGGTCGTTACCATGACCCGCAAAATCTTGGAGATGATATCGCACACCTCGAAATGGAGCTAAACATTGCGTCGATTAGGAAATCCACAATCCACTAAGAAATATTTACCTAATTGTATATACAATACATATAAAATTAGTATGAAATGTGAATATATATATATATATCATTTAAAAAACAAGTATTTACCTTGGGGCACTTTAAGTCCGTTCCTTCTTGATAAGGCATCACTTAGCAGCTCTGAATCATGAGCTGAACCTTCCCACCCGCTAATAACGTACATGAATTCCAAATCAAAACTACATGCTACTAATACATTTTGTGATATCTTTCCATGATGATTACGATAGCTGCTTACATCGCGTCCCCTCACCATTGCCGGAATATGTGTACCATCATTAGCTCTGATGCAATCCTACAATAATTCATATATAATGATAACTATATGATTAAAAATAAATATAATAATAATAACAATTATAATTAAAATTAAAATATTAGTATAATTAGGTAATCATCACATATATACCTTGAAATAAGGATAAAACCTTGTGCTTTCCCTTATTTTAGCAGGCACAATTGGTCCTGGTTTAGCCATCAAATCAGATGTTATTGAATTCAAGGCCTTCAAAATCTTGTGGAAATTTTCACTAGCAGCAAATTGTGATCGGCCAAATGTATTACGAATTACACAATATCGAGTATTTTGGCCAACTATTTGTAGGAAAGCTGCAAGCATTTCTTCGACACAAATAAATCTTGTATCCTCCAAAAGTATTTTTTTCACTATGAATTGTGCATAACTTCCGAAATACATTTGGATACATTCTGTATACTTGTCGAAAGATTGCAGGATCACCGTTTAATGCTTGATGTATATAGTCATATCCAATGCTAGTAATTCGCCGTCGAGTTAATGAGCGTTCAATATATTCACCACACATCATATTCAGAAACTGATTTAGCACATGCATTATTGCATAAATTTCCATCACTGAATTGTAAATGGCTTCATAACATTCTTCATCTATGTCTTCATCATCCATATCTTCTTCATCATTCATATCTTCTTCATCAATTTCTTCACATAAAGCAGTTCATCTTCTCTAGCAGATAAAAACAAATCTCACGTGAAAGTCTGACGGGTTAGAGTGAAATTTTTTATAGGATTTGGTATTTATACATCCCACTAAAAAATCACACAAATTTCATATTTTTAAAAAATCTTTCGAAATTAGCAAATTTTTGAATACCAAAAGACTTTTTGTTATTTGTTTAAAATCATGATTGAATATCACTAGATTTGGACACCCTCTTTAAAAAATTCTAATAGATACCACAAGACATGTATAGATTATTTAAAAGTCTTAAATGAATACCACAAGACTTATTTATTTCAAAATAATCTTTTAAAATCCTAATTGAATACACCCTGAGACTCTTTTGCACAACTATAAATTTTTTCCACGGTTAAGGCCTATTTTAGACTGAGTATGAAGGATCCTTACATAGGAGCCCAAAAATCCCAAATTTCACATCCCAACCGATGGATGATGCCATTTTTGACATCGGAGCATAGGAGGGGCAAAGGGTGGCTAGGATTTCTTTCCCTTAGCCCTTTATTTTGAACGAAATGGGGAGAGTATGGGCATTTCGCCCTTTAAAGCAAAAGTGGGTCGGGTCAGTCCTAAATGGACTTGGCTCGGCCGGATAAGAACGAATGAGGCCCAAAAATGGCTATTTAAAAAGGGGTTGAATTTTGAAGAAGATTTTACAAATTAGGCCACAAGATTAATTTAATATGTAGCAACTTTAATTTCAATTGTAACTACAATCAGTCAATTAAACAAATTAAGGTTGAAATCGAAATAAAAGCATAAAATATTTTTAATTAAAACAATTGAAGGGTAAAATGAGATGCTATTTAACACTATATTTAATTGCTCAAATTTCCTTAATTCAACAGAGTAAAACATTATCAATTTGAATATAAATAATTTAGACAATTAATTAGATAATTATCCTCTTTAAAATTATAGAAATTGATATATATTTCTTAAAAATATGTAAAATATGCTAATGATATATAATAATATATTCGATAATATTTTTCCAAATAACATGGCAAAATGTTACCGGAAAATTTCGTAAAATAATTTTTGGTTTGTAAAATGCAAATCACTCCGTTCATAACTCAGGAACCCCGAATAATTAAATATAGTATTGGAGGTTCAAAATTAGGTGTCAACAAACCAAACTAAAGGTAAAGTATTGTTGATACTTGACATGTGATTACACCAAATTATATTAATTTATCATATTTTAGCTATTTAGTATTGTGATAAAATATATAAGTTAATCATGATTGAGTGACAAAAATCAATATGCAAACATACGTCTTATGCGTCTAAATATTAATTTAGTATAAATATCGAGTATGAGTAAATTATTACAATTAATATAATTTTGAGACATGTTTAACCAAGGGAAAAAAAGAAAATACAAATGCCGAAAAGAAGAGTATATAATGTATAGTTCAAAAGAAGAGGGCTCTATATAGTATATACTCATTACTTGAATTGATATAGATCTCCAAAATCTTCACTCTTCTTCTTATGTTGTCGTCTAACTTTTGGACAAAACTATACTCATAGCTACTTTCACAAAGGAGTTTGGCTTTATAGACTATGGAATGCGTGGGATCTTAAAAAAGCATTAAAATAAGGTCAAAGCGTGCAATGCATGAAATAACTATTACTCTAGTCTAAAGTGAATGTCTTTGTGCTATCCCAATTTTTTCCGGCTAAAATTCACTAAATAGCCAATATTCAGTTCTTGTAATTAAAAAATAGTAATTATTATGGAGTTTCAAATTAACATACGAATATATATATATATATATATATATATATATATATATATATATATATTTATGATATGTCATAAGATGACTATTTAGAACAGTCTTCTTCTAACTTCATATATTTAGGTTTTTCCTTCACGAAGTGAATAAGAAAAAAATACAAATATACCGTAACTTTATTGTATTCTGTAAAGAACTACTTGTATATTTTTTAATTTATATATAGACGACATCTCTTTAAGGAAAAATCGATTTGCCTCAGAAAGCTTTCTTTCTTTTCTTCTTCAATTCAGTTTTCGTGGCAACATTCTTCTGATCTATTCTTAAAAAAGGAAAATATAACATGTATCTACCTATTCTTTCAATTACATAATAAAATAGATCTTGGTGTTAATAACTAATATTATCTTAAAATTACATTACAATACTCAATCTTAATCAAAACAAGAGAAACAAAAGGGAAACACAAATGCAGAAGTGTGTATATGTGCCACTTTACCTTGCATTTTTTCACGTTCCCTAATATTTAATTTAGTACTACCAGATATTACTTTAAAAGAAAAAAAAACATAATAGTAATAACATAGGCGTGGCTATGCTTTTTAAAATCTGCACTTTATTAAGTGGTTTCTACGTTATGATCAACTTTTAATTTGCATAGCGGAGAGTATATACTGTCATTCTTTGATTGGTATATTTATCACAAGAATCACATGCATTTTTATTCTTTTTAATCATTTGATATTTGAATTTTCCTTATTCAATTTATTTAAATTTATGTCGAATAAGTTCATTAAGGAGTAAGTTGCTCCATATCAAAAGAGTTGTTCATTTCTGTGCTTAAATGAAAAATCTTTAATTAAGTGATGGAGGAATATTAATTATCCCACAACGACTTTAGTAATGCATGTGCTTTTGTTTAAAGTATAGTTGGTGATGGTAGTGGCGTAGCCACCCTTTGATTGAAAAATTACATTTCGTAAATAAATAAAATATATTTTTATGTTGACTTTTCTAAATTTGTTCGTGTGTTTCTTTATTTATATTTTAATTAATTTAATTAAAATTTTGACTATGCCATTTGGTGATGATATTTATGTTCTTTATTTAATTTGTATCTTATGAATTGTCTAAAAAATACACCCAAATTAGAAACATTGGATAAGAGAGTACAAATAAATAGCAGCCAAAGTGGTGAAATTGGAGAGATCTTTGATGAGGTCAGGAAAGGTGATCGTGTGACATGTTAAGATATGGAGTAATTTAAATGCATTTATGTTTCTTTAGTGGGTAAATAGGATAGGGTCATGGATGTTTCGGTGAGATTTGTTTAGCAAGAAAGTGTTCATCTTACTTATATATCATTATACTTCATCTGTCCCAAAATATTTGTCGTATTACGCTTTTCAAGAGTTAAACTATATGAACTTTCACTAACAATTTAAGCTTTATATTTTTCATCATATTAATATGAGAAGAATTGCAATTTATATTATTTTTTGTATAGTTTTCGAATATCTTAATTTTAATTTTAAAATATTGAATTAATCTAATTTAATTTAGCTCTGAAATTTAGTCAAATTAACTTTTAAAAAGAAAAAACATGACAAATATTTTGAGACGGAGGAAGTATTATATTATATATCATCATGATAATTTTAATAAAGTAACACAGAATAATTTGTAAGTGTCACGGGAGATTCAAAAGGTAAAAAAAAGGGTAGCTTTGGTTGGTGAGGGCGTGGAGTGCCAATTTGCTCGAATCCTTTCAAAGAGGAAAAGAGGGGAAGAAATCATGCACAAAAAAAAAAGGTGAAAGGAGTGCAAGAAATCATTAAGAGAAGCTGAAAAAAGTAATTATTTTTTCCTTAAACATTTTTGGCACCTTTAATTTGGTCAAAAGTATAAATAGGTGCTATAATATTATTGAAAGTGTCTTTGAAATTAATTAATCAATCAAATAAATTTGAACTATTACTCTCCAAAATACTTTTTGAAAAAATACTTCTTACAAAAAGTATTTTCCAAAATATGTAGATTTGGAATATTTGTCAAACATGCTACTGTATTAGTTTCTTCCAATACGTTTTCTTTCTTTTTTTGAATCAAGAGCATATATACTTTTCAAAAACCTCATTAAGGGTCTGGTTGAAAAACCATCTCGTAATTTAATTTGATATAACTATTAAGGTTGTAATTACACAATCTAGTAATTAAATTATTTTCTGGTAAAAATGATTTCTACCAAAAACGCAGTTAGAAATTTGTATTTCAAGGGTTTAAAGATAATTAGGTCGTATCCGATCAAGAGACCCTCTTGATCGAGTCCGAGATTGAGATTTAGATAACGGATAGGGTAATATTTCAAATATAAATGAGAACAAGCAAGTAATGAGAACTTAATAAATTCTATATGAAAAATAATTATAGATTGAAGCTGAGAGTTTTATATTAGCTCGAGAGAGATCTGAGTTACAAGAGGTATGAGCTTAGAGAGAATACAATGTGTCTTTTTCTTCTCCTCTAAGTCTTGCTTATATAGATAAATCTTAGACTATTGTAGCCCTAGATGACGTAAGCATCCTGATGTTACCACCCCCTGCGCGCGCTGCGGCGCTTTGCTCGAGGGTGGTTGATGTGATGAGAGTTGTTGGGAGTGAGATACAACTGTGAAGACCCGTTGAGGCCTCCGGAGCCACAAAGCTTATTGCTTACTCTTGATTCCCCCAGATGCCTTTTACCCAAACACCTTTAGGCCTGATGCTCCCGGGTGCTATTTTACCCATTACAGATAGTCTTCCACTTTCCAGGCTTTTCGAGCTTTGAGGGATCGGGAAGTGAAAGAACCCGTCAATTGTCAATTTTGCTACATGATGATCTTAGGGAATCATGCGATGATTCAATTATCCAGCTCATTTTCCCACACCATCACTCAACATTTAATGCTTTGCTTCCCGTGGGTCTCCTTCTTTACACGTGCCAAGCATCCGCCGATACTTTGCCTAAAGAAAGAGCGCCATAATGATGATTTGAATTTTTGATTGCTATCCCTTCTTTACATTCGCCTCTTTCACAAAAAAACTGTTCTTATCCGTTTCATCCCTCTGACACTTTGCTCCTCAGAAACAACCATTTTCTCTTTGTCTTTCTCGACTTAACTTCCATCACCATGTCTTCTGATTCCTCGATCGACAGTGGTGCTACAACACAGGCTCAAAGCCTAGCATAGGGTGATTAAGACATCCCTATCCATAAAGTTTCGATCCTAGACTCTTTTCCGATAACTGTTGGTATGTCCAGGAAGAGATCACATGCTTCCTCTTCTACTTCTCAGACCGACGCTTACATCCCTAGCAGTTGGTCCTCTTTGAAGGACCTCAAAGCGTCTGGTCTTTATGAAAATGGAACAGTTTTAACCGGTGAGCTCGTATAAATAAACGATGACTACCCGATATCTGAGCATGGTTAAGTTGGACTATGGCCGGACTAATACACCAGTGCATCTCCCCACGGAAGGGAAGAAAATTACCTCTCATAGGCAGAGGTATTCTTATGTCTATATGTATCTCTTCTCATTGCGACTAGGTGAGCATATCGACAAGACGATTCTAGAGTTTTGTCAGAAGTATAGAGTTTGTTTGGCTTAAATTGGCCTAGCATTTTAGAGGACAGTTGTGTGCCTCCGGTACCTTTCTCAGGTGGATGAGGATTTCACCCTTGCTCATCATATTCATATTTACTCCCCCAAGATTTTCAGAGTGGGGGTCATTCAGTTATCCTACCGTGGCCAGAATGCGTTGATTGGTTGTATTGACGATGACTCAGGCCAGGGATGGACATAGAGAAATATCGTTGTTGCAATGCGTGATCTGGTCAACCCCCCTAAGGCTCCTATCCCGGAGCATGAAATTTTTATCGTAAGTATTGGTCATATCTGCCGTTTATACTTGCTTTTTCTTGATCTGTATATTTAACTATCTATATTCTTTCCATGTCAGTAGCGGTATGGACTTCGGAACCCATATTTGGGTTTGGCCAGGTGCGTCCAAAAATTCTTGGATTATGCTCCATTCTTCTCTCCGGACGTGGCAGGATTGCCCTGAAGCATAATTGGAAGGGGAAAAATCACAACAAGAGGGCATCCGTTCGAGCGCACGCGGAGGTACTGGTGGATCCGAATGTGGCCCTCCAACAAATTGAAAATGTTGTTTCAAAACTAGGTTGAGGCTCAGAGACTGAGAATTCCACCATGGCCAAAAGACCACTGTCTCATTTGCCTCTTCCCCCGATCAAAAAGGTTAGGCCCTATGTTGGGGAATATGGCGTTCAAGATCCTTCCCCTACTGCTTACACTGATCCTCCGGTGGCCATTGATTTAGCTTCTGATGACAGTGAAAGAGAGGATCCTGCTTTAGGGCTTGCCCCTCGAGGGGTTAATAGATCTGATGACGTTGCTGTCGGCCTTTTTAGGTAGATGGATTTGGTTAACCAGATAAGCTCCGGCCATCCTCTCTTCCTTGCTCCTACCCAGACTGATGGTGCAACTCCAGGCTCGATCCATACCCCGTACATTCCATCATCATCATTGCGGGAACCTCCCACATCAGCTCGCCAATGGCAAGTCTTCACCCCTCAAGGTACCATGCCAAATGGTCGTTATGAGGGTCAAAATGCAAATGCACGTACCGAGGGCTTGCAGGGCTTCAGTGAATCTTGTCTAGTGGATACTTACTCGGCACTAATCCCTAATCCAACATCTTGTCAGTAAGTCACTCTGATCGTGCCCCGATAATGCAATCTTCTTTCGAGACCAGTAGGTGTGGCTAGTTATTTGCGGCCTTTGGCGAGCATGAGGGATCAGTAGAAGATGGATAGGGTCTCCAGTGATTGTTTGTTGAATGTTGGGGCTTATGCGGCTATGCATGTTTGCTTTCTTTATACATTTGTTTGGCTCCATATGTCTTTTGTGTTGCAACACTCTATTTCCTGGATTTGTTGTTTCCTTAGGCGAGCTTTCTCACAATTGAGGGCTTTTAGCGGAAGCTTGCTGAAGAAATGGAAATGATGCTAAAGTTTAAGGCGCTGCCGGAGAGGGTCCCGATTTTAGAGAGCCACCTGATATTTGTCGAGGATCTGGAATCCAAGTTGGCTTAGTAGGAGCAGGACATGAAGGTTTACAGTGAGAAGGTTGCAAGATTTCACAAGGATCTCCTATTCCTTCTAGGAAAGTAGGTTGAGCACCAGGAATATTTCACCAGCATAGTTAGGAGGGAGACGTATATGATAGAGCATCTCCGGGTTATGGGGATTGAGCTCGAGGACTGTCAGAGGGACAAAGCTTCTGCTGAACGAGACATATGGGTTTTGGATGAGAGGCACGAGGGCCTAATGACCCGCTATGATAGACAAGTCAAATGTAAAACACGTCTGTCTATGAGCAACGATTCACTCCGGGAGGATTTGCAGAAGGCCAACAAGACTGATACAGATGCTAGAATTCAGTATTTAAAGCTGGATTTCATTCTTGAGAAGACTCATACCGTGTACCAAGCTCGCATGCAAGCTCTCTAGGAGGTTTGAGAGGGCTTGATAAATGTAGAGTCTGCCTTGGCTGCTGTTTTGAGGGTGGAGAAGAAGGCTTATGAAGCTCTGCCTGTACATGCCCCATCTGCGGACCTTAATCACCTACCGATAATGAGAGTTTGTCACATAAGGGCAAAGAAGAGACCCCATATAAGCATGAGATGCATTCCCCCGAGGTTCCTGCGGTTAAGGTTGTGAGCGGAAAAGGAAAAGGGGTGGTGACCTCTCTTAAGAGCCTTTATGTAGCCTTGGGAACGCAAAAAGATGACACTTAGAAGACCCTCCCGAACGACCCTTCGACAGTTGTGCCCCATATACGCATGCCCTACCAGCAATCCTGATGAGATTACCAAAGTTTGACCTTCCTACGTGGAGTTTCTTTGGCATTTTGTGTATGTATTTTGGTGACTGCTTTTGCCAGACAATTTTTAATTCATGCTTGATGGTATTGCCGATGCTTTCTGGGCCTCTTTTGTATCTTTGTGATAGTGCTTTTCCTGCTCATTTTTTAGCTTCCGAGTTTCTTGCATCAAATTTCCCCGAGTCTCATATAGGAGGCTCATTATTTATCTAGTTGTCACTCTGGTTATATTGGTATGCTTTGTGGTCGGGTGCGTTAATTACTCAATTTATTGAAGTGGAGCAGTTCAACCATAGGGACCCTTTCACCCAAGGATCCCCTCATCGGGACTATGCTCTATGGTGAATTCGAATGCTTGTGTTTAGGTTCCACGATATGCATATTTATTTCTTCGCATCGTATGCGGGATTTTAAGCAATTGCTTCCCCCAATTCGGGATTATAACTTCCATCAACGTATTTTATGATTGAGAATTTAAATCATCCATTTCATAATAAAATGAGGGGCTCCATTTGTTCAGTGCCGACAAGGAAGATGTCTCGACCTCGCCTTATATTGACATAAAGTTGTGTTTCCTTCACGCTTTGATGCTAATAGGCTGTGTCATGTGTTTGAGGTGGATATTATTGGGTCCGAAAGGATGCATTCGTACAAACAATGTTAGATGGTAGGAACCTTTCGAAGCAAACTTGTTTTGATACATTCCATTCGATATTCGAATTTGTGTACATGCTTAATTTTGACAAAACTTAAAAAGATAAGAAAAGATACAAAGTAAAGGCGATGGCCCTCGACCCCTGGTATCTAGGAGAAACTTATTTTCCTTTGTGTTTGATCTTCAGGGGCGAGTTCTTCTAAGTAATACGTTGTTCAGTTATTGCCTCGCTAAAAACCTTATCGACAAAAACCCATTCGGGAAAAAACCAGTCAAGGAAAAGAGTGCAACACATATTTTTTTTATCTTTCTTCCAACTATTTTTGGGTTAGTCCCAGTCTTGGTGTCTGTCCCAGTCCTGCGATCACAAAGGGTTATGAAAACATAATTAAAAAAAAAGGAAAATTATTCATACCTCAAGACTTTTTAGGGCCATATTGTATGGGTGAAATCATCCTCAAACTCCTGCAAGCTTGACGTTCGTGTCGCCGATCGGGGTTGATAAGTCAGGTTGTATTCACTTATTTCGATAGACCATTTTGACAGTCGACTCGTAAGGCTTTCCCCATGAAATAGTTCCTCCAACGGGGCATTAGTTATGAAAGTTATCGGATGACACTGGAAACACGGTTGCAACTTTTGGGTGGCGATAACGAGGGCCAAGGCCAACTTTTCTGGGTTCGGACATTGCGACTCAGCCCCGGTCAGCGTCTTACAAACATAATAGATGGGGAGCTGGTATTATCCTTCTTCACGTATGAGGGCGACACCGATTGACACAACCAAGACAGTCTCCTAGCTGAGCAGTCTCTCTTTCTCTTTAGGTTTGGCCATTATGTGAGGGCTAGCAAGGTAGACCTTGAGGTCGCGCAAGCTTTGATTGCATTCTCATATCCATAGGAAGTTATGGTCCTTCTTTGTGAGTTTGAAAAACTCATGACATCAATATGTTGATCGCGATATGAATATTCCCAGGACACCACTTTTCTAGTCAATCTTTGTACTATTTTAACGTTGTCCATCACATCCGACATTGCTTATATAGCTTTCACCTTATCGGGGTTAATCTCGATGCTACTATTGAAAATGAGGAAACCCAAAAACTTCCTCGATCTGACTCTAAAAACGCATTTCTCTGGATTTAGTTTCATGTCGTGGCATCATAAGACGTCGAAGGTTTCGCTCAGGAAACCTAAGTGAGTCTCCGCTTCTTGGGATTTAACCAGCACGTCGTCGATGTAAAGCTCCATAGTGCGACCGATTTGTTTTTTGAACATTTTGTTCACCAGCCTATGATAAGTGGCTCCGACATTCTTAAGACCAAAAGGAATTACATTGTAACAAAAGTTACCATGATTAGTCATAAAAGAGGTTTTTTTCTGGTCATTCGGGTGCAGGCTGATCTGATTGTATCCGGAGTATGCATCCAAGAAACTGAGCAACTTATGTCCGGCCGTAGCATCTATCATTTGATCAGTATGTGGCAGGGGAAATGAATCTTTGGGGCACGCCTTATTCAAGTCCTTGAAGTTCACGCACATTCTAAATTTGTCGAGCTTTTTACGGACCACTACCACATTGGCCAGCCATGCGGGATTATTAACCCTTCGTATGAAGACTTTTAGTGGAAAAATGAAGCCTTTTGGGAGGGTCTGACTCGGGCATTCTTCCTCTGTAAGTTGTTCCTTCCTTCCCCTAGGCTTCTTGTTTGATCCCGATGACTGTAATTTCTATTAGTCTGCTACCGGTTTTTGAGAAACGGCCACTGCCAGTGTATCTTCCATCCGAGAACAATTATTACCCCCTTTAAGTTCTTCGATCCCCCAAGGTGTGGGAAACTTGACCTTATAGTGATAGGTTGAGGGGACTGCCTGCATTGCGTGCAACCATGGCCTCCCGAGTATTGTGTTGTATGTTATGCCTCCAGACACGACATGAAAGGTCATGACTTGTTTCACACTATTAGCACAAACAACCAATTCGACTTCCCCTTTGGTTAGCTCGCTAGACATGTTGAATCCTGCCATCACCTTTGTTACGGGGATAGTTGATTCTTCTATCTTCATTTCTTTCAGGACCCCTAGTTGGATGATGTTCGCTGAGCTTTCTGGATCAATCAAAACGCGCTTAGTGAAAGATTTATTAATTTTCAAGGATATTACTAGGCCTCGTTGTGAGGTGAGGGAAAGCTTCCATAGTCGCTATCAGAGAAGACTATATCTTAGCTCTCCGGGGTCCCCACCTATGGCTTGTGGTTATGACCGAGGTCTTGGGCTTTCTCACTAATGTATATGTGATCTTGTTGACCACCTCCGTGTCGAAGATCATATGAATAGTATGAGTGGGCGTAGGCATCTGGCTTGGTCTTTTTCCATCATTTCTACTCATGTTGACCTTTGCTCGGTCAATGATGTATTCCCTCATATGTCCAGCGTGTAGCAGTTGCGTTATCTCTATCCTCATATTATCATAACCCTCCGTAGTGTGATCGTGCGTGCTATGGTAATGGCTCCACAACCTCGTGTTCCTTTTCTCAAGGTTAGAGTGTACATCATCAGGGAACTTGGCTTCTTTCATAGTTTTCATTACGGACACTATCTCCACCGCGCTGATGCTGAAGTTGTGGTCAGATAGCTTTGGAGAGCTAGTCTCTTTTGAGGCAGATCCTCCCATTCGTCAGGGGCTTTGGTCAATGAGGCCCTAATTGTTCCTGGTGCTACCCCGGTTCATGCCCGTGCCCGAGAACCTCCTGGCATCATATGGTTCGAGACATCCGTTGTTTTTCATATTGGCGTTATATCCTTGGCTTGGCCTTCTCGGGGGGAAGCTACCCGTTTGTCACACAATGATCTTTCTCAATCCGCATCTTAGCTGTGTACCTAAGATTTATTTTGCTCCACGTCTTTATCGGGAATTCTTTCAAGCTTTTCTTTAGCTTTCTGGAGGCGTTTGAGCTTTCTGGGTTTAACCCATCTACGAATGCAGCTACCTCCCAGTCTTCTGCGATAAATGGCAGCAACATTCTTTCTCTCTGGAGTCTGTCCATGAAACCTCGCTGAAGCTCGCCCCCTCGCTGCTTTATCGTGAACACATCTTGTTTGTGAGTTTCTACCATTCAGACCCCAGCGTAAGCCTTAACAAAAATATCTGCAAAAGAAGCAAATAATCAATAGAATTTTCAGGCAAATGAATATACCAAGAGAGTGCTCCTTTTATGAGTCTGGCCACATTTTTTAAGCATGACTGATTCAATCCCTTGCTGCTTGTGGTCGTGATCGGTGATGTCTGCTTCAAAGGTCATGATGTGCTCTTCCGAATATATGATGCTGTCGTATTTTGGTATATCAGGCATCTTGAATTTTTTTGGGATAGGGATGGGGGTTGTACTCTCCGGATATGGCAGGAATCCATATCTTCTGGCTCCCGTGCCTTTGATTATAGGAGGTGCCCCGGGTATTTGGCTCATCCTCTTGTTTATTTCCCTTTCCACTCGTCACAATCCTTTCATGATTGCATCCAAATTGTCTTTCTCGCCTTCATTTTTTTTATCGGGTGCGGGGGAAACTGGGGCCTTTGTAGCATTTTGATTCGACGTTGGAGTCCCAGTCCTTGATTGAGTGGCTATAGTGGCCACTGTTGCTTCCATGCGCATCATCATCTCATTATGCCCTTTTAGGACAGCCGCAATCGTTTCATTAGTGAGGGATTCTCCTTTGTCAGCTGTTCGTGGCTTGCCAGTTCGGGACTTGGCCGAACTCTTTCCCTCGGGTGCTTCTTTTCGGGTCTCTTTCGCTTTTGTTCTTTCTGAGGCTTTCTTAACGTGTTCTTCCTTGGACGGTTTTATCGAAGACCCACTTTCTCAACTTTGCCGTTATGCTTCGAATTCCTTTCCTGCTCGCAAGGCTTCTGAATAGTTCATCGGAGCTTGATGTTCATTTGGTATTGACACTACTCCAAGTCCCTGTGCTCCACAAACGGTGTTGCCTTCTCTTGTCATGTTTCTTTTATGGTGATGTGTTGGGTTTAAGGTTCTCAAGAAAATCAGCTACAGATAGACACAACTCCACAACTGTCTATCCCCACAGATGACGCCAAACTGTTTTCCGATAAAATGATTTCTATCAAAAACGCAATTAGAGATTTGTATTTCAAGGGTTTAAAGACAAATAGGAAGTATCCGATCCGGAGACCCTCTTGATCGAGTTCGAGATTGAGATTTAGATAATGGATAGGGTAATATTCCAAATATAAATTAGAACAAGCAAGTAATGAGAACTTAATAAATTCTATATGAAAACATGTGTCCTTTTTATTCTCCTCTAAGTCTTGCATATATAGATAAAGCTTAGACTATCGTAGCCCTAGATGATGTAGGCATCTTGACATTACCACGCTCACGCGCGCTGCGGCGCTCTGCTAGAGGGTGATTGATGTGATGAGAGTTGTTGGGAGTGAGAGACAGTTGTGAAGACCCGTTGATGCCTCCGTAGCCACAAAGATTATTGCTTACGCTTGATGCCCCATGATGCCTTTTTACCCAAATACCTTTAGGCATGATGCTCCCGGATGCTATTTTATCTAATACATAAATATTATAGTAATTACAAAGAGTGTAATTACTCTCTTCAATTACATCCAATTATATTATGATCTAGTAATTACTTGGTTAGAGAAACATATTAAAATTGTATAAAACTCAACTACAACCAAGTTCAATGACAATGTGGCTTTCCAAACAGGCTCTAAAGGTGCATTGAAAATTGAGGTCCAGTGAATTTATTTAATTCTCATAGAAAATAAATGTTTATGAAAGAAATAATCTCTTGATTATTTTCATTAATTGAAAGAAAATATATACAATTTACATATTTCCATAATAGGAAAATCCTTTTCCTAATCTACTCCGAAAATCCTATTCTAGTAGTACAAGACTTCTATAATTATGGTAAGTGTAAAATGCTAAGTAATACAAATATTCTACACTAATTACAATACTAAAAAGGACCAAAGTCACGTGATATACACTATGTATATCACAGAAATATACATTGTTTAACACACCCCCGCAGTCATAGCGGGCGGTCTTCGAACGCTGAGACTGTCCCTAAAATCTTCAAAAAGAACTGAGAGAAGACCCTTTGTAAAGATGTCTACAATTTGATACCTGGAAGGGACATGACAGACGCGTACTTGTCCACGAGCTACCTGTTCGCGAACAAAATAAATGTCCATCTCGATATGTTTAGTGCGCTAGTGCTGAACCGGATTTTCGGACAGATAGATGACACTAATATTATCACAATAAACCAAAGTAGCTTTCTGAATAAGACAATGAAGCTCTAAAAGAAGATTACATAACCAACATGATTCAGACACCACATTGGCTACCCCTCGATACTCGGCCTCTACACTAGAGCATGATAAAGTTGACTGACGTTTGGCAGACCATGAGACCAAGTTATTACCAAGAAACATACAATATCGAGACGTAGACCGTCTGGTGTCTGGAAAACCACCCCAATCAGCATTTGTATACGAGACAAGTGTAGATGTCGACGAAGGATATAAATGTAAGTCATAGTCAAGTGTCCCCTGGATGTATCGAATGATGCGTTTGAGCGCATTCATGTGCTCAATCCTGGGATCATGCATAAACAAACACACCTGTCGTACGGCATACGTAATATCTGGTCTCGTGAACGTAAGATACTGAAGGGCCCCTGCAAGACTGCGATAGCGGGTCGGATCCTCATACGGTGAGCCAGCCGTAGCACCCAACTTGGATTTAGTATCAACTGGAGTGGAAGTGGACTTACAAGATGACATCCCAGCCCTTTCAATGATCTCAGTTGCATACTTCCTCTGGGATAAGAACAATCCAACGACATGACGAGTGACAACAATCCCCAAAAAATAACTCAATGGACCCAAGTCTTTCATAGCAAACTCAGAACTGAGCATTGTCATGATAGACTGGCGTAAGGCATCGGAAGAGGCAGTCAAAATAATATCATCCACATATAAAAGTATATAAGCCAAGGACGAACCACGACGATAGATGAACAATGAATTATCCAACCTGTTGTGTGTGAACCCAATAGTCAAAACATAGTCGGCAAACCTCTTATACCAGGCCCGAGGAGACTGCTTAAGCCCATATAGGGACTTATTCAACAAACAGACATGATGAGGATGTTTGGAATCACTAAACCCCAAGGGCTGATGCATATAGACCGTCTCATTGAGATCACCGTGTAGGAAAGTATTCTTCACATCTAACTGATGAATGGGCCATGCTTTCGAAAGAGCCAAGCTGAGCATAGTGCGAATGGTAGCCGGTTTGACCACCGGACTAAACGTCTCACCACAGTCCACACCAACCTACTGAGTCTTACCATCACACACAAGCCGAGCCTTATGCAGTGCAAACGAACCGTCAGAATTGTCCTTATGAGCAAAAATTCACATAGATCTAATAATATTAATATCAGATGGACGGGGCACCAACACCCACGTCTTATTATCAATAAGAGCATAATATTCATTGGTCATAGCAATTTTTCAATACGGGTCATTTAATGCAGACACATGATTATGGGGTAAGGGTGATTTAAGAGCATTAGAATGTAAATTAAAATGCCTTTTAGGTTTAAAAATACCCCGTTGACTACGAGTGACTGGTCTATGACTCGGGGACGGATTGGGCAGAATTTGGGAAGTTTCTGGACTCGGTATGGGTAGCGGCGAGGTGGGCTCTTGGCCCATTTCGGAAGAAGAAACTTGATGGGGTTGCGAGGCTGGACTAGTTCGATGTTAAATTTGGTGACCCAATTGTTAAGCGGCCCGATGACAAAACTGGGCAGAGAGGGTTGTGACAGACCAGTGGGACTAGCGGGCAGTGGGCCCGCTAGAGAATTTTGGGTGTGGGACATGTTCGAAAAATGGTGAATAATATACGGGGATATACCATTATCCAAAAAATTATACGAACCAGACACATGATTACTCACTTTGGCAAATGGAAATTGGGATTCATAAAAAATGACATGGCGACTAATGATGATTTTATTAGAGGATAAATCAATGCATTTGTAACCACGATGATTAGACGGAAAACCCAATTGGAGTAGACCGGGCCTGAAGTTTGTTAATTACGGTGGACGGAAATAGCGGATAACACAAATACCTAAAGACCCTAAGATGTGAATACGATGAGATTTTATTATATAGAATGTGAAGGGGGGAATAATATGTCAAACCTTTGAAAGGAATTATGTTAAGAAGATATGCAGCCATTTGTAGAGCATGATGCCAAAAAGACGGGGGAAGCATGAATTAATAAAGTTTGGACTATGTTATTAATGGTAAGAATTTTGCGTTCGACTTTCCCGTTTTGTGAAGAAGTATGAGGACAAGAAAAAAGAAAATTGATCCCATTATTATCACAGAATTCCCGAAACACCCCATTGTCATACTCTTTGTCATTATCACATTGAATATTTTTTATTTTTCGTTCGAATTAGATTCTAATGAATGATCTAAATTTTAAGAAGATGGAAAAAACTTGGGATTTTTCGCTATCGGAAAAGTCCATAAAAACTTAGAATAATCATCCAAAAAGAGAACATAATACCGATGACCCAAAGAACTAAGAACAGGAGACGTCTACAAATCACTATGAATATTATCAAATGACATTAAAGTATGAGAATTGGAGTCTACAAATGACAACTTAACTATTTTTTCCTAAAGAACAAGATTGATAATTCGGAGTACTACGCACACTTTTACAAGAAATAAAATTAATTTTATCTAAGGAAGACAAAATAGATGATCCGGATGACCTTGACAAGCATGTCACAAGGAAGGATCCAGAGCGACAAAAGTGGATGGCATTGCATGACTCGAGAAACGGGAACGTGGAGTGATAGGATAAAGATCACCCATACTATCACACCTCATGAGAGGACTCCCCGTTTTGAAATCCTTCACAGAAAAAACAAATGGATCAAGTTCTATGGACACAAAATTATTAGTGGTGAACTTTCGGACAGACACCAATTTTTTAATCAATTATGGAGCGTGAAGGGTATTTTTCAATAAAGGGTGGATGGGGGGAGACAATGTTTTCTGATCATAACCACGAATTGAAATTGAATTACCACTACCAACAATTATACCACGATTGTTGCTCAAATTGGAATAAGACGAGAGAGTACATGAGTCGGACGTTATGTGAGTAGTGGCGCCGGTGTCCATGTACCAATTTGGGTATGAAGGATTTATTACAAGCGTGTGTATCGCGGCTTTAATGTCGGAAAGAGTGGGGCCCACCACATGATGGGCCTGAGGGGGATGGCGCCCAAGTACACCGGGTTGCTGTCCTGGCCCAGAACTGGGGCGAGAACCACCGGGCCAAACTGGATTGGGCCTGAAAAATGTTGCTGGGTAGTCCAGTGGTCAGAATGCGAAACTGCTGGGCCGTAGGGACTGTTGGGCCACTGCCCATTGGCCCAGGCCCATGTCCAGGGGACCCAAGGCGGGGACCAGTTGGGTTGTGGCCCACTGCCGGTATTTTGAGACCCGCTGCCACCGTGACCATCTCCGGAAACACCGCGTTTCCCCCCGCAATTTTTGGCATTATTTTTTTGACTATTTTTGCCGCCACCATGAGTATGGTTTTGGCCGGAATTATCAACACCACCCGGAGGTTTTGTAGAGGACGTCATCATGACTACAGGACTAGCACCGGTAGCCGTCTTTTTGGCCAAGCCGGCTTCTTTGAAGGTAAGCATAGAACGAGCCTGATAAAATTACGGAAGAGGGCTGCTCTGACGAAGAAGCGTGCCAACACCACTATATGCCTTTGAAAGGCCTGCAACCATTTGTAGGACCAAACGATCATTCGAAATAGGCGCACCAACGCTGCGGAGTTGGTCCGCCAATTCCTTTAACCTTTTGTAATATGCTGAAATGTTTGGAAATTTTTCCATATAGATGTGGGAAAATTCCTGCTCAAGGGTAACATCACGAGAATTCTGATTATCTTGGAATATATCACATACTCTATTCTATGCCTCCATCGCCGTAGCGTCGGGTTCGATAATCGTTTGCAAGAGGTCGCTAGAAATAGTGGAGTAAATCCACTGAAGAACAGTAGCAGCAAGGGTCGTCCACAACGTAGGATTATCCTCTGGTGTGAGCACCTCCGTATCTGCAGGAGCCGTGAGGATAATATGATGGAGAATTTGATGCGAGCGTGCATGTATTTTGAACAGTTTGGCCCACGTCGCGTATTGGCCGTTTTCTATTTCAAGAATGATAGGAATGTGATTATTGATATTAGAAACAGTAAGGGCAGGGTGAAACATGTTCCTAGCCAATAGCAACGCAAGACGTGACGTAGGGATTGAGGAAAAAATAATTTATGGGCACGGAAACCGAGGAAGGGGGCTCGGATTCGGTGGTTGGACGGAAATAGTAGGGAGAAAGTGGGAGAAAATATTAACCTAGACTCTTGATACCATAAAAGAAATAATCCCTTGATTATTTTCATTAATTGAAAGAGTATATATATAATTTACATATTTTCATAATAGAAAAATCATTTTCCTATGCTACTCCTAAAATCCTATTATATTAGTACAAAACTTTTATAATTATGATAAGTGTACAATATTAAGTAATACAAATATTCTACACTAATTACAATACTAAAAATGACCAAAAGTCCCGTGATATACACTATGTATATCACGGAAATATACACTGTTTAACAGTTTAATTGAACTCACAAAACAATCTAGATTCGTGTCCAACCACAAACTCGAAAGTGATATATTAAATATTAGTAAAATCTAACATTATGAACCAAAACATGATTTGAGTACTTAATTGCACTTCTTCGTGACTTGATGTTTGTCATTCCATTCTTCTCTTTTAATTGATCCAATTATATATTCAAATTATCATTGCATGGAATATAATTATATACTCTCCAATCATCCCTACACCCACAACTGGGGGCACAAATAGTCAAGCATTCAGCTTACTTGCATGATGGGATTGGCTCAATTTCAGTTGACATACACATTATTATATTTTAATATTTTATAAATATTATATAAAAGAGATATCACATAAATTATTGGATTTTCAGTACCCTACATCAGTAATTATCTTATAGGATTTCTGTTATATACTTTAGTGTAAAGAATTTTTATATCATCCGATCAAATTAATCAATTATAATTTTTTTATTTTTATTTTTCATGTTATCAAATGAGACTTGTTATGAAAATTTACTAATTGTTACTAGTTAAATTAATTTGATGGTGTAATAAATCTATACACACAAAACTTAAACTTCTTATTCTATAAGATCGAGTTTAAGTTATATACCCGGTCAACATAGAGGGCTTCCAGGGTGTTCACACTGTGTATATAGGATACATTTTTCTATGTTTGTGTACATATTTAACTTTTGAACACCCTAAATAAATGTAAAAGATTAGCTCACGCGGTTCAGAATGTTTAAAATTGTCTCTTAGCATCTCCTAGGTTCGATTATCAAGAACAATATTATTTTTTATATTTAATTTTTATTATTTTTTTCAAACCCGTGAATAAAAATTTTAGATCCGCCACTCTCGTTAATGTTAAGAATATTCACTCTCATATCTTGATCTATCATAGCAGATAATTTATCTTATATCAAGAATACAAATAAATAATGTATACAGTTTACGAAACTCCTTATCTTATAAGACCAAATGTCCGCTTGATCTTGTACACTTGTTTTCTTGCTTATCTCTCACTTTATATACTTAGCCACAAACTCTCCCTAAACCCCCTACCTCTTAACTCTTCCACAAGAGTATTTTCCCTTACTCTCAATCAGTTAATTTAATTTCCTCCATTAATGACCCTTTAGTTTTCTTGATTTATTTCAATGGTGCCAACAACAACATCACCAGAAACTCTTCAAAGCTCTGCAACTTCAGTAGCAGACAAGAAAACTAGTGCGAATGGATCGTCAGTACAAACTGCTACTCTATCATCTACAACCTCGGATAAATCTCAGCAGAATTCTCAGAATGGTGAGAATAATCAGGTACGTAATTGTTTTATTATCTTTTATTTAAATTTTTTATCTCCTTTATGTTTTTTTCTTTGGTTTCCCACTCGGTGTCGGGTATTAGCATTGAAGCACGATTATTATATCGAATATGTGTTGCGTAAGACTCATTTGGGAGAAACACTCTCTACCAAAGATTTTTTTCATACCTAATTTTGAAACCGAGATGGCCTCTAGTTACGAGAAGAAAAACATCATCCACTGCACCACATCCTTTGGAAGTAAAAACAAAACAACAAACTTAAATTCAAGGGGAAAAAGAAGATAAAACATTTCTGACTCTTTTATGTTTGTTTATAAGCATGGCGGCTTAATTAATTAAAGGTGTAAAACAGTGATATTAATGAAACTCTAGCTAGCTGTAATTAATTAATGGCAATCCTAATTAAATAAGTAATCAAATCATGAGGATGTCGTTTTATGAAATCTATGGATTTCTCTTTGACGTTACCTAAGGTAGTAGGACACTACTACTTGGTGTAGGTGAAATATTGATTTATTTGTCACCTGAGAAAAAAATATGCTAGAAAAAAATTGAATTAATTTAATATTTTCCGGTCGTTAATCTTACTTTAGTTACGTTTCTTTCTCATTACCTTCATCTAAAGAGAGTTCATATTACTCCACTTTTTAATTTTAAATATAGTTTATATGCAGTTAACTAATACGTGATCCTAATTCCTTCGCAAATCTTACATATTTTTTTAATATGATTACATGTTATAGCAATAAAACAGTGAAATATGTTGGCTGGTGATTCTCATAATTTTTGCGTAGTTTCCGCTTCTATTCTTTTTTCTCGGTATGTTACTAACACGTTTTGCCAACCTTCCCAAAATTTCCTTATTTTGTAGAAATTATTTTCTGAAAAAATATTTTTGAAAAGTACTAGTGGTTTCTGTTTCTCTAATTTATTTAAATATTATTTTTATCAATATTAAAGTAATAATTTAAGTTTGGACTTTAAACGTGATTTTAGGGGAAACGTTAGCTTTTTATTTGTGAAAGACAACTTTAAAGAATCATGGAAGACGTAATTGAAATATGCACTTGAATTTTTTTTTTGGCTAAATTGTGAAAGACAAATTCTACAACTAACCAAAAGCAATTTTTTTCATAAAAAAATTTAGATCAAACAACTTAACTCTCTAGAATAAATATTTTCCTTAAGAAATAACTTTTGACTACTTAGAAGCTCGGCCAAACAAGCTTTAATTAACTCGTCAGGATGATATGCACCTTTTCCTTATAATATCAACACAAGTTTTATGTCATGTTAAAAGATAATTAACTCGTTTGGATAATTGGATTGCCTTTTCCTTTTGCATTATCTAAAAAGTTTTAGTTAAGAGTGAGACATGCAATTATAATAAAACAGTAAGATATGTGTAGAACTTTTCTTACATTTTGCTAAGTTTTTTTTATTCTTTAAATTGGGGGTGGGGGTGGGGAATTAAAGTGGGGTTTGTATGTTGGGTAATGAAGAAAAAAACACTGCACGCCTACAATGAGTGCAGTGTATCAAAAAAATTCTAAAGACTATTTATCTTTTTAAGTGAAAAGTAAATGGACACATAAAGTATCATGACATATTAAGCCGCATGGTTGACTTGGCTTGCTTTTTTAAATTGATGATCATTCTATACTTTAATTTGCGCGTGTATTTTCTACAAGAATATTCACTTATTCTTTTCAATTCATTAAACCAAAAATAAATAAATTATGACACTATTCCTAAGACCGGGATAAAATTATCGTCATTTTCCCATAAAATAACTATGTCTTGTACTTGGTAATTTAGAAACGTTGAATAGTTATTATATGCTCTATTAAACGTCATTTGATCTTAGAATACTTTGGTATCTACCTATCTTTTGTGACATGTTATGCTGAAAGAAATCTCATATATAAATTTTGATCGAAAAGCTAGTTTAAAACTTCCGGAATTTCAATTTTCAATTTTTCGTGGATTTAAGTGTAATTTTAGAATATATAGTCTAGTTGATCTCGACAAAAAAATAGGCCCTATTTTCTATAATCAATATTTCTTTTCCAAAATTAGGGTAGAATTTCAAATGCTTACAACGAAAAACTAGAGAAACAATAGAGCATATAAGAATGTAAATTTCAAGAATAATCTTGCACTAATAGATAGGTAATTATATACCACAAGATTAAGTAATTTCTAATAGAAGTGGATATATTTTGAAAAAGAATAAGTTCCCGGGTCAGGTTCCCTTAGTGGGGCAATTGCTCCAAGACTAAATGGGCCCAACATGGCCCAATAGTTTGTAATGCTCCTAATCTTCCCAAAATAGGCCGATCCAATCTCTTAGGGGCCAGCAAGCGCACATGGAGCCATTCGCAGGATTGCTCCTATTTTAGGGTGGTTTTTAATTCCCCTCAAATTGACGATCTTTAATTTTTACCCTTCGCTTAAAAAAATAACAAAAAATATTTTTGAGATTGTGGATTCGAATCTCAGCAGAGTAAAAAAAAATCACAAGACAAGATTTCATAAAAATTATGTCTATTCGACCAAAGTTATATAGAAACTATGCCCCAACTATACTTGAAGGCAAAATTTCGTTAAAAATTAAGATTATGCCTTGTCCAGCTAGTTATATAGAAATTATGTCCCAAGCGACATAATTTCTATACAACTTTGACCGAATAGACATAATTTCTATGAAATTTTTGCCTTGCAATTTTTTTTTATCTCTGCTGAAATTCGAATCCAGAATCTCTACTTTAATAGACCAGTAAATAAAAAATATTTAATTCACAAATTTTCATTAAACAAAATTAAAGGCCAGTAATTTAAGGAGCAAAAATGAAAGACCAAGTAATAGGAAGGTCAACCCGCCCAAAAAAAAAAAGGCGCACATGCCATGTTTGTTTACACTCACTGAGAAATGAGAATTACATAAAGATACTGCGCTCTCTCTCTCTCTCTGTATTTTTTTTTTAATTTTAATATTAATTACTTATGATATTTGTTGATATTTAGAAAACACTTTGTTATGAAGTAAGAACCCTCGTTATAACTTCTATGATGCATAGATTTACTTTTTCACATGATGCCACCTAGAAGATGTTTCTATTCCATCTGAATTAGAACCTTTTTCTAAATTCATATAATAAAAATAGATCTGGATCCATAAAATCTTAAAAAGGTAAAAACTTCTATCTATTTTAACTTTGGACCCAATGAACAAAATAATATATAGTTGTTGATTACTCTTAAGCCTAATTTATACAATAAATATAATTTATTAAAAAAGAAATAGCTATTTGATTCAAATTATATTAGACTTTCTAATTTAAAAAACTTCACATAAATCAGCATATTCAAACTATTTCAAATGTATATCTTGTAGAAAATGACCCTAAAAGTTAGTACACTTTATTTGATCCACAACATTAGGTACAATCAGCAGCTTGTACATTTATTTATCTAAAAATTTGTACTGTATTACTTTCTTTTTTTCGAAGTAAGATATTTTCCAATTTTATCATAAAAATTAGATCTTTGACTATAGGAAAGGTTTGCCATTAAGGACTTTTATACTACTGATATGTCAATCTCTTGTTATGCCACGTAACACAAACTTCACTTGCAACCCCCTACCCCACCCCCACCTGCATTCACACTGAACTGTAAAAATACATATGATTTATCAAATTCTCTTGGAAAATCTTTGGCTTTGCATTAGCTTTTGAGGGCTATAAATGGTGGAGCTTCCCAAATTCATTTACCTTTCTTCATGGTCCTATTCTCTTTGCTCCATTTCTATTATTTCTTTAATTATAATACTTGCTATAGATTGAATTATTTATATCTTCAATGTTGACTGAGATCTAATGCACAGACAATTTTGTCCAATTTTGTTCAAGATTGAATATTTATCCTCTATGTTGATGTACAGACAAAAATTACAATGACCCTTTATGTTATTTTGTCATGATCGATTGTTTTTGTTTTTGTTTTTGTAGTTTAACCGCTTTCTTGTACATACCCATGTTGTCAAATTGTTAAAATAATGCTTCTTTTTGATGTTTTGTTCCTATAGTCGAGTCGTGAAAATAGCCTCTTGCCCTTCCCCGGATCCGCTATGTGCTGCCCTTTTTAGTCAGCTAGTATATGATGATTCTTGAACTTGTTGTAAAATGCAGAAATTGAGGGTTTCAGCTCATAGAGAATCTGCAATACCAATGGGAGAGTACAATGGTGCAGAGTACATAGGGATTAATGAGGTTCCATCTCCTAGACCAAATAATTCCAAGAAAGTTTCACTCTTGCCACTAATTTTCCTCATTTTCTATGAGGTTTCTGGTGGTCCATTTGGTGTTGAGGACACTGTACAGGCAGCTGGTCCTCTTTTTGCTCTTCTTGGATTCTTGATTTTCCCATTAATATGGAGTGTCCCTGAGGCACTAATTACTGCTGAAATGGGCACTATGTTCCCTGAAAATGGTGGTTATGTTGTGTGGGTTTCATCTGCTTTAGGTCCATATTGGGGGTTTCAACAAGGTTGGATGAAATGGCTTAGTGGAGTTATTGACAATGCACTTTACCCTGTTATGTTTCTTGATTACCTTAAATCAGCTATCCCTGCATTAGGTGGTGGACTTCCTAGAATTCTAGCTGTTTTAGCACTAACTATAGTTCTCACTTACATGAACTATAGAGGTCTAACGATTGTCGGATGGGTAGCTGTCTCACTTGGTATATTGTCGATTCTACCTTTTGTAGTTATGGGGCTCATTTCGATTCCTAAAATAAGGCCTGGGAGATGGTTAGTAGCAGATGTACATAGTATTGATTGGAACTTGTATCTGAATACTCTATTCTGGAATCTGAACTATTGGGATTCGATAAGTACACTTGCTGGGGAAGTACATAACCCGAAAAAGACTCTGCCTAAGGCACTGTTTTACGCTGTGATTTTAGTTGTGCTGTCGTACTTTTTTCCGTTGCTGATTGGTACTGGAGCTGTTCCCCTCGAACGTGACTTGTGGACTGATGGTTATTTCTCAGACGTCGCAAAAATACTTGGTGGTGTTTGGCTTAGATATTGGGTTCAAGGGGCTGCTGCAGTATCAAATATGGGAATGTTTGTTGCTGAAATGAGTAGCGACTCTTTTCAGTTACTCGGAATGGCAGAGAGGGGAATGCTTCCTGAGTTTTTTGCAAAAAGATCTCGCCATGGAACTCCTTTAATTGGGATTCTCTTCTCGGCTTCTGGTGTGATTTTACTTTCGTGGCTGAGCTTTCAGGAGATAGTAGCAGCAGAAAATTTCTTGTATTGCTTCGGAATGATCTTGGAATTTATAGCATTTGTATGGTTAAGGATTAAGTACCCGAATGCACCACGCCCATTCAAGATACCGGGTGGAACAATTGGAGCCGTGATGTTGTGCATACCTCCAGCTATTCTCATCGGTGTTGTATTGGCTTTCTCTACAATCAAAATTATGATCGTAAGCCTCGCTGCTGTTGCAGTCGGGTTGGTGTTGCAACCGTGCATTAAGCTTATCGAGAAGAAGAGATGGCTGAAATTCTCCACTAGTTCTGATCTTCCTGATATCACATCCCACGGTCCATTAATCCGTTGATTCTCTAATGAGTTGTGGTGTTATGATGTTTAACTGTTCTACTTACATAACAGATACGGCAACTGTGTTTAGTGTAGAGTTATCGTGTGAGTGCATGAAAAACAGGTAACGCCAACAGAATTGGTTGTTGAGTTTTGGATGATCCTTTTGCCATGTTTTCCTGCATACGTGCTAAGTAGCTGCGGTTTCCTGAGCAACTCCAGCAACACAAGTGGTTCATCAAAGGTAGGATGATCCGTTCTTATCATAGTTTCTAATCTTGTAGCTGTATTTGCCCTGCTCGTGAGACTATTAAAGTTAAGTAGCTACCGATGATAGTTCAGGGAATTGCTTTAGAAACATATGGTGATTGGTTTTTTCCTGAATTTATTATGTTACTTGTGTGTAATGCATAGTGTGCTAGTAATGATTGTAGAGGTGTAAATGAACACATATGTTCATAACTTATTCCTGATTCTGCTCATGTAAGTTTAAACTCAGGTTATTTACTTGAAAAACGAGTTTGATTCCACTGTCAAGCTTGATTATTAAACAAGCTCAGGTTCGAGCTAGATCGACATTTTATGGTTCAGAGCAAGCTTGAGTAACTTGCATCTTTTCTGTATTGTGTATACTTGGTAGGTAATTTCTGTTTTATGAATGTTCTTATCTAAGAACAAAATAGAATGGAAGCAAATGATCTATGTTAAGTGATAACAACTAGTTGAGTTTAAACTAGTTAACTGTGTAGGTTAAGTGAGATCAAAACTTCTTTAAGCTCAACACTGAGCTCTGTAAAATCTTGTACCAATGACATTTCGAAACAATTTAGCAATTTTGCAGTTAACAGTGGTTTCTTCATCATCATTGCAAATCATACAACAGTTACTAAAACAATTTTCCTCTCATAGAGTAGATTATTTGAAGGTATCAAGGCTCGTTTTTCACTTTTCGACAATACTTATTTGCTTATTCTGGAGATTAACTTTAATATGAGAGAAGATTTCCTATCTTATTCAGATGTGAAGGAAGTTTTCTTTTCCAAAATCAAAAGCGATAGAAGAAGTGGAATTTACCTAAAAAGTCAAAACAGTTTTCAAAGCTTTCCAGAAAAGTTTTACTGTACTATGTTTCTAGTAAAGCAAACTTAACTGTGGAAATGAAATTTTAAGGGGAAAGTTACACATTGGTCGCTCGGCATATATATATATACATCTGCCGGCTATTTATATTAATTTCTACTAAGAGGGCTAGTAAGACGTCTGTAATGTCAGACAACAAATTGAAACGTCTCCACAAACTATTAGGGCCGTTTATTCAATATTCTGACGAATTGGATAGCTTTCAGCAGAGCAGTATGTGCAGTGCCAAAAGATGAAGGATAACAATTTAACGACTACAGCAAGTAAAAAAGAAATGTCTAAACTCAATGCATCTGATATAATAAAACAGAACACAGTTTCTATTACGTCCTACCTAATGAAGTAATGTGCAAAAGGCAAAGTGCAGCACTGAAAACATCAGACTAGGCAAATCTTTTCACTGCAAAAAAGCGTGTAATCTCGAATTTAACAACCAATGTATCATGCACAAGAAATCCCTTAGATACATCAGTCACTGGACCTAGCTTTTGGGGATTTCTCCAAGCCCAGAATCCATGTTCATAGAACAATCCAGTACTTCCTGCACAAGTTAAAGTTTTGATTAAGGTTATTCAGTGCAAAAATTAAAAGGTACAGTACTCTCCACTATATTAGTACTCGTAACCTGTAGCCATGACATCCTTTCCATCCGCTTGATTCTTTATCGTCAGCTTATAATCTGCATAAACTCTCTTAGTCGTGTGCAAGGTCACTGTGTTCATCTGCGGGGTATCCTTTGGGATAGAGCTCTAACATCCTAAACACCATTATATTAGTTGTCCTTAAATTGTGTGCTTTCTATCTTGAAGAGTGAAACTCGCTGCAGGTACTGAGTTGATTATTGAACGGGAAAAGTTAGAGATTTTCCATGTGTAACTAGCATTGATAAGATTTTTGGGCTGGGGTAGAATCTCTCCTGCACCACTATATTTGATAACGAACACCTCGACGCCAAATACACATTTGTCACCAACAAGGTATCCCTTTGTAGGGTCATTGAACACAGTTTGCGAAAAACTCCATTCAGTTTTCATTGCATGATAGCGTCTTGGCTTCTCGTTAACATCTAAAATTGAAAATTATGAAATCAAAATCAAACATATTTGTTTAGAACTGAAAAGTCGGAAACATATAACGCACCTTGAATTGTCACGAGTCTGGTCAAACACGAGGAACTTGAAACTTACATTAACCTCCCAACCAAGAGGTAAACTATCCGTGTTTGCCATTTGGATAGAGACACAGTTTCCTTCATCAAACAAATCATACACTTCTTAAAGAATTGTGTGTGTCAATTATAAGCTTCAAACAGAGCCTATAAGAAAGAGAAAGGAAATATGAAGCTGGATTGATGCTTTACCATTTGTGACCACTGGCTTCAATAATCTCAGACATATCTCTTTCTTCCAGATTTCTCAAGTAGTTGAACAAGGAATGAGAATGAACCTACTTTTAATGTATAGTGAGCTGGTGGGATATCTCTCAGTGTTCTCCCTATACCTGTAAAACCATACCAAATCAAAGTTACTTCTCTGTCTCGCAAAAGTACTACAAGTTCTCTGAACGAATAGTTTAATTCAAATATGTAAGCGTGATAGCATATGTAGATCACGAAATTCTTCTTTTTATCAGTATTCTCAGATTTTATAAATGCTTGAACTAAGCCAGTGCGACAAGACATAACTACAGATTGTGCATATCCCCTATTGTATCTAAATTGCATCAACATCCTGTATCAAAATAGATCACAAAATTCTAAAGTATACAGCAAAAACATGTAAGCACTATACATCACCCTATTGCAGTAGTAAATTTCATAGTGGTGTATCAGAAAGTTGATTGAATTAAGCTAGTTGAAGAACCAGATCAATGTTGTTCTAGAAAATTAAACTACCAATAAGGACTGATGTACATAACTCACCATGACCACCTCACCCTTACACCTTCGGTTTATGTTTATTTGCTGTATAAAACCAAACCAACTAGAGTGCGCTTTTCGATTTTTTCCACACAAAATACAAAATTCAATTCATACAAAGTGAACATTTGTTCTGTTTAGCAAGAACAGGAACATATGAATAGATGTATTATCTACTGAAGCATGTATAGGTGAGAGATTATACCAGGAGAAATGACAAATATTCACTTTCATAAATCAAATAACCTTATACAAGTGAGTCAATAACTTTAGCATAGACCCTGTATTTGTATTGAAAAATTTATTTAATATATAGAAATACTTTATCAAGAACTTAATAACACGTAGACGCTTGCAAACTTAACTAACCTTCAGATTAAATAAATAAATCTGAAGCAAACATAAACAATTATGTTCATAAAAATTATAAATTGACAAGCACAACAACAACAACATACCCATGTAATACCCCACAAGTCGGGCTTGGGGAGGATAGAGTGTACGTATACCTCACTCCTACCTTGGGAGGTAGACACTTTTTCCGATAGATCCTTGGCTTAAGGAAAAACCATGGGCGGAAAAGAAATAACAGAAGTGAACAAGTCCTGGCAAAATATTGTAGAAAACATGACAAAGCATTATGAAGAAACTGTAACTGCAACAAACTACAACAAACTAATACGATAGCTAAAGTACAAGAAACAATAAATAATAACAGAAATGGAAGGACAAGAAACTATCAGAGTAATTCCTAGCCTACTAGTATGGGAGGATAAGCGAAACAACATTGTAATACTTATTAACATCCACAACCTCGTATCTAAATCATGTCCTCAGAAATTGACAAGCACAAACACACATACCCTATTGAATCATACAGATAGATTGAAAGAAGTTAAGGGAAGAGTAATAGGTACCAAGTAAGCGACTGTGCTCCATATTTGTTGGATTTCCCACGTCTCCCGAGTATATAATATGAATATGAATATTCTACATGTTTTAGACTCATTCTTGTTGGAGATTTCTAAGCAATGTCTCACATTGGTGAGAAAACACTATATTGTTGTGTTTATAAGGGAAAGTTCTTCCTCATGGGTTAAGATATATTTGGACATAATTAATTAATTAATTAATTCAGAAAATTATGAAAAGGCACCATTCTTAACCATTGGTTTAATCTCAAGAGGCACCATGAAAAGACACCATTCATAAACATTGGTTTAATCTCAAGAGGCACCATGAAAAGACACCATCTATCTATAAATAGATTGCCATATTCCCATCAGAAAAATAAATCAAATATCTGAAAAATTCTCAATACAGTAGGAATCAAACGTTGTTTTAGTGCAAACGATATTTGATTAGACTTTTTAGTATCCCTAAGACATTCAATCATTCCCGGTGCACTCTATGGGGGTGAAATAGTCTTAAGGGGAGAGTTCGTACTCGCTTGTGAAGTCGGTTTTCTACATTTTCTGCAATATATTTCTAACAATCTTAAGACTATTTATTTTTCATGGCTAGTATTAGGGAGATGATATCAAACTTTGTCAAACTGGACAAGTTTGATGGTGGTAGAAAAAGATGCACTTTCTTCTCACCACATTGAACATTGCTTATGTTTTGACTACTCCACAACCAGAAGAAAAGGAGAATGAGACCATTGCAGAGACGCGCACCAGGAAAAATTGGGAGAATGATAAATACAAATGTTGAGGCCATATTCTGAACGGGATGACTGATGCCTTGTTTGATTTTTACCAGACCGTGTCTTATGCAAAGAAACTGTAGGATCAATTGGAGGCAAGGTACATGCGTGAAGATGCAACAAGTAAGAAATTTTTTGTTACCCAATTTAACAGTTATTCTATGAATGAAAAAAGTCTGGAATTGAGCAATTCTATGAGATTGAACGCATCCTTGGAAATTTCAAACAACATAACATGAATATGGATGAATCTATTGTTGTATCTAGTATAATAGACAAACTTCCCCTAACTTGGAAGGAATTCAAACATATCCTTAAACATAAAACTCTTGAGGAAATGGCTAACCATATTCGTGTAGAAGAAGAATTCCGGAAACAAGAAAACAAAGATCAGGATACCCACATTGTGGAGGAAGGCCAATCCAGTAAGGGAAAAGGCAAGAAAAGGCAGTTCAATTTAAACAAACATAATAACAAGAATAATAAAACTGACAGCAACAAGAAAAAGAAGTTCGCTTGTTGGAATTGTGGTGGTCCTCACATGAAACGTGACTGCCCAAATAAGAAGGATCCCGACAGTTCGAGTTCAGGACAAAAGAACCGAAAGGCTGCAGATAACAACGAAAATTTCACTGTCATGATTTCCAAAATCAACATGGTCCAAGATGACAATGATTGGTGGGTTGATTCGGGTGCTACAAGAAATGTTTGCAAGGACAAGTCTCACTTCAAGACCTATGAACCAGTGAAAGATTCAACTTTTCTCTATATGGGAAACAAATCTCCTCTTAGTGTTTTAGGCAAAGGAAGTGTTGTATTAGATTTTACTTCTGGAAAAAGTTGAACTTTGAATGATGTTTATCATGCTCCAGAAGTCAGTAAGAATCTAATGTCTGATAGTATTTTGAACGAATATGGGTTCAAACAAGTGTATGAGGCTGGAAACTTTGTACTCTCTAAGGGTGGGGTGTTTGTAGGAAAGGGTTATTTACATTGTGGTATGTTTAAATTGAACCTTGGTAACATTAATAAAGTGATGAATGCTTCTGTTATTGGACTCTCTTGATACTTCTTCTTTATGACATTATCGTTTAGGACATGTAAATTTTAGAAAGTTGAAAGATATGGCTTTATAATCTCTATTTCCTTCAATTGACAAGAATGTTGTAAAATGTAGAACATGTATGCTCACTAAAATCACTAGATTACCATTTCCTTCTGTTCAAAGAGATTCGAAATTTCTTGATTTAGTTCATAGTGATTTATGTGACATGAGTGACAATGTGACAACAGACGGAAAATGTTATTTTGTTACCTTTATTGATGACTATTCTAGATTTTGTTATGTATATTTGTTACATTAAAAAAGTGAAGCACTTGAAAAATTTAAAGTGTTTAAAAGTAATGTAGAACTTCATTGTGAAACCTTTATTAAGTGTTTTGGATCAGATAGAGGTGGGGAATATTATAATCCATCATTCTTTGAATCAACTGGAATTGTGTATCAAGTTACAACACCTTATACACCACAACAGAATGGTGTGGCCGAAAGAAAAAATAGAGTCCTGAAAGAAATGGTAAATGCCATGTTATCCAAGTCGAGTTTAGGACATGGATATTAGGGTGAAGCCTTGCATACAACCTGTTATATTCTTAACAGAGTACCTAGCAAGAGAAGTAAGACTTACCCATATGAATTCTGGAACAAAAGAAAACCAAACCTAAGTCATCTTAGAGTCTGGGGATGTAGAGCAATTGTTAAAGTTCCAGAGCCCAAAAGAAAGAAACTTGTGGAGAAAGGAATTGAATTTGTTTTTATAGGCTATGCTATGAACAGTAAAACCTACAGATTTAAGGTTATTGAACCTAATGATTCATATTCTGTTAATACTATAATTGAGTCTAGGGATGCTATTTTCGATAAAAATAGATTTAGTACCATTCCTAGATCTCATGACACAACGTTACCATCTAGTTCTCATTTACGGGAAGAGTATGGTTTAGTTGATAATAACTCAACTAATGACGAAGTTGTGGAACCATGAAGAAGTAAAAGGGCACGAAAAGCTAAAGATTTCGGAGATGATTTCTTTATGTTTCTCATCGAAGAAAGTAGGGACCAGTCTTCTGTTGACACTTACATACCTTTCTGTTATAATTTAAAAGCTGATCCTGTCACTTTTGAAGAGGCAATGAAGTCTCTAGATGCTTCCTTTTGGAAAGAAGCAATTAATGATGAAATGAATTCGATTATGGGTAATAGAACTTGGAAGTTGGCTGATCTACCACCAGATTGTAAACCCATTGGTTGTAAGTGGATTTTCAAAAGGAAAATAAAAGTAGATGGAACTATAGACAAGTTCAAGGCTCGTTTAGTAGGCAAAGGTTACACTCAAAAGTTAGGTATTGATTACTTCGATACCTATGCTCTTGTTGCAAGGACAACAATAATAAGGGTGTTGATTGCATTAGCCTTAATTTTTTTTATTTCGTTATTCATCAAATGGACGTGAAAACCGCATTTCTAAATGGTGAATTAGATGAGGATGTGTTTATGGAACAACCCGAGGAGTTTGTTGTTCCTGATCAAGAACACAAAGTGTGTAAGTTGATCAAATCATTATATGAGCTTAAGCAAGCTCCCAAACAATGGCACCAAAAATTTGATCAAGTTGTACTTTCTAATGGATTTCTTATCAATGATGTCGATAAATGTGTATATAGTAAGTTTGTTGGATACAAGGGAGTTGTCATTTGTTTATATGTGGATGACATGTTAATATTTGGCACTGATCTCCAACAAGTGGTGGACACAAAGAAGTTTTTATCTGCTAATTTCTCCATAAAAGACATGGGTGAAACGGATGTGATTTTAGGCATTAAAATTACTAGACATACTAGTGGTTTGGCCTTGACTCAGTCACATTACATTGAAAAGGTGTTAAAGAAGTTTAACAACTTTGATTGTAAATTTGCATCTATACCTCTTGATCACAATGTAGTGTTATCTAAGAATACATGAGAACATGTGAAACAATTAGAGTATGTTAAGGTAATTGGGTGTCTTATGTATGCCATGACATGTACAAGACCTGATATTGGTTTGCTGTAGGAAAACTGAGTCGTTTTACTCATAATCCAAGTCATGCTCATTGGCATGCAGTTCGAAGGCTACTTAAGTATCTTAGGAGAACTATTCACTATGGAATACATTATGATAGATTTCCTTGTATATTAGAAGGGTTTTCTGTTGCAAGTTGGATATCTAACAGTGATCATTCCTCTACGAGTGATCATTCCCAATGAGAACCAGTTTTTCTTCAGGAATTCAGTTGCAACTACAAATATGACTAATAAATAGCAATCGATTAGTCACAAAATGAAATATTAGTGATAATACAGCTTTTTTACACAAACAACAGTTTCCACGAAACTTTTTCAGAGGTTGAGCTGTCAAAGAAAAATCTCGCACCAATTGTACAAAACAAGACCATATTTGCTATCTTTTACTGTCAATAGTACATCAGATAATCTCTCTAAATTGATAAGCAGAAGCAGCCTACTCTTACTCCATTTACTAAAGCAGCTAAAGGCCTCCAAAACCAGCAGGGACTGTTTATTGAGCTGTTAAAAGGATTCCATTCCCTGTAAACATATGAGATTAATGACTCATTGCATTCCAAATAACAGGAAACATTGACCATCCGATTAGCAATTAGATGCGACGCTTCTTTGGGAGGCGGCATCCATTATGGGGTTTTCACTTGTGTCCTCAATGAATACCACAAGGTTCTTTTCTCCACGAGAATGAGTGTATCCCTCTCTGAAGCTTAGAATTGCTTGCTTCTTTTTCTTAAAGAAAGTAAAGCCATTTACTTTCATGACCACCGACCTCAAGCCCCGGTCTCTTGCTTCACGCCCAATATGTTCTGCAGTTGACTCGGCAGCATATCTTGCAACTTTCCCTCCTTTTCCTGTTAACTTACCTGCAGTAGCCCCAAACTTTTTGTTCCCTTTAGAATCCGTCACAGTAATGAGGGCATTGTTGCGAAGAACCTTTATATGAACAATATCAACATCTTGTTCGATATGATAACTAGAAAGAGGAGCACCACTCAGGACGCCCCTTATATTGTCCTCCATAAGTCCTCTAACAAAGTCCATTGGGCTAGAATTATTTCCCATCTCAGCTTCCTTTGGGCTTCCAGAATGTATGAAAAACCTCCTACCAACATTACATGTTGAACAAACATTCATTCCCAAAATTGAGTGCTGATTACTGTATATTTTGCTTTCAGTCTTCCCTTGAATACCTGCGCCAAAATGATTCATTGAGCCAAAAGTTCAAAAAGAACAGCTTATCTTAAGATCAAAATAAGAGACAAGGCAATGTGTATGTCAGCTATACACTATACTGTTTTGCAGATGCATATTAAAAAGCCCGGAAGAAAACATACAAGAGATTCCTGGGTCTCTGAAATACTGTTAGATAGACATCGTAACAGATAAACACATCCACTTAATTATAAATCACATGTTCTACCATTTGATAACAACAAAATTGTAAGAAATAAAGAATTGAAACAAACAATCAAAAACTAGATAGAATTGAGAAGATAGAGCTAGAATTAATATAGGGGGAGGATAGATTTAAAAGAAAGAAAGGACAATCAAGCCCATTTCCCTTTTCTGTTACTCAAGAAGTTGGTAGTGTAGAGGCTACTTATAAAATAAAAAATATATGTTCCATCTCTTTAGAAGTCCCTTGGAGAAATTAACTATAAGGTCTCACAATACAACGTTTAGTGAAGGTTTTTCTTTCTCCCACATTAGGAACAGTAGAATATCTTTTAAAAATACCAGCAGGATTGGGAAAACAAATACAACAAATATGGGATGACTTCTCAATTTGGTTTTGTCTCTTCATTGCAAGATTTCTGTTTCTCTTTATAATACGTATATTCATAGAACGAGAAGAAAACATAAAAAACATTAGTCCCTCCGTCCTCCATCCTTTCCATCATAAATATGTTAATCTTTCACGGTCATTCCCATAAATTGGTATGTGCTTAGTTGAAATCTTCCATTCACTTGGAAATCAGAACCATTTTTTTTATAACCGTGGTGTCAGGGCCAGCTTGTCCGCACCTCGATAAATTCCAGGGGATACATGACACCTCCCACCAACAACATGTATCAGGTAACTCTATCCACCAAGGCTATGACAATGAAAAAAAATCACCTAGTGTTTTTGACTCTCTGTTGGGATTTAACCTAAGACCTAATAGTTCTCAACCAACTTCACTGACAACTAGGCCACACCCTTGGGTGAAAATTGGAATCAAATTTTATCCATAAGATGCTAGATAATTCATAAATCAGCAAGCGACGAAGACCTCCAACTACCATCTTCCATTTTGATAGTCCAATATTCTACATTATAATCGTGACGTGTACCCCGTTATATGCTATCTTTCGATCCTCCTCAGGCTGCAGCAACTTAAGACAAATCTTCGTTCACTAGAGAGAAATATGTATAGCTTATCTAAAATCATGCAATCTCTGATAATCTAACTATAATTTCAACGAAAGTAAGGATGGAGAAGCTTTCACTCTTCAAGTGAGATTCAGTAAACTAGCAAGTAAGCAAGAGCATCCTTAATCTTGAATATCAAGCAAAAGATTTGATCATTGCATCAGACAAAAATTGAATAAAATTGAATAAAAGTAAATAAATGTTAAAATTAAGAGCGTAGAAGGGAACAGTTCACACTTGCAACTATGGAAATAAACTTGTATGACAATAGACTACAAAATAAGCTCGAAATTAAATTCACACCTTCCCATAAAAAAATGGCAACTAGGTATGACACGGTACACAATTTAATGAAGAGAAATAGCACAACATTTAACAAGAGGAAAATAAACAGTACCTACCAAAATTTGGAAGTGTTGTAAAGGTCCTGAAAGCTTGAGGATGATCAGAAGAACGTAGTTTGAAAGCATTGGCTGCGCATAAGACACTCCGGATAAGCTTCATCTTGCCTATAGCAATGCAAATCACTTCACCTTAGCATCATTTTGACAAAAGTTTACGATTAATCAGAGAAACCTTTGTTACAAAAACCCAATTCTATCAAGCTATTTCACAGTGAAATGATTAAATGATAACTGTGCAATTCCAATAAACAAATAGAAAAGCATCAAACTGTTAATGAAGAAACGGGAAGATCATATGTCATATCTTAGAATTATAGATATCCGAAGAGACCATTCCTGTAACTATTATAATCCAATAGTACCATATGCATCAGAAACGAATCCAACAAAATGTTTTAACGGAAATTAACCTAAATAGCCGGCCACAAAAAGTAGCCGCAAGATGTATAATATATGTATATTGGCATTGTAAATATTCCTTTGCCGAGCGGTCAAACTTGTAACTTGGTCGCAAGCCCAGCTAACAATCATGACTCTGGAAGAGTCATATTTCAGACATGGGCATCAATCAAGACTAGCATAGGAACATGATCACAGTCCACAAACTCTTCTAGTGCAGTTATAGCCCTACAATAGTATCTGTTATGTACAAAGATTGGTGAATTAAAAACATGGGGTTCACAGTAACTGCTGCACAAAGGTCTCCAGGGCATCACATCGGGTAGGACCTTGGAAGAACATTATCAAACTTTGGGATGAGTTCAGCCAGAACAGCAGATTTAAAGTTGGGAACATGCAAATGTCAAATTCTGGAAAGATAGATGGCTTGGTGCTTCTACCTTGCAAACTGACTGTTAAACAGAGGTCATATACTTGTGATATACACTGAATATACAGCAGTATATCACAGGTATACAAAGCGATGGGCGGCGATGGCGTGATGGGCGTGATGGGCCTCTCGGCGATCCGGAGATTTGGTTGACAAGAATTGGGCTTAGGCAGTGGGCCTCTCGGCCAGTGAGGCAGATCCAAGTGACAATAGGATATTGTATATATGGTATATATATTTGTTGTATATTGTAATGTAAAGGTTACCTTAATTAGTGTTATACACTTACCATAATTGTATAGTTAGAATTATGGTAGAATAAGGATTTAGAAGTAGAATATGAATAGAATTTTTCTATTATGGAAATATGTAACTTGTATATATAGCCTTTCAATTAATGAAAATAATCAAGGGGATTGTTTCTTTCATGGTATCAAGAGACTAGGTTTTACAAAAAAAATTCTCTCCCTAAATTTTTTTGACCTTCTCGGCCGAGAACCCCCCCCTCGGGTTTCTCTCCCAAATTTCGTCTTCCGCTCTCAAAAACCTCTCTTAAATTTCCCCTCCTTCTTTGTTCTTTCAAATATGTCTAAGAACAATTATCACTCTGCCCTCACAGTTTCCAATATCAAGAGCTGTATCCCTATTGTCCTTGAGATGGAAAACGTCCAATATGCGACGTGGGCGGAGTTGTTTAAAATTCACGCAATCTCTTATCAAGTTCTTCATCACATCATTCCTCCCACTAGACCCCTTCCTGCGGAGGATCCTGAGTTATGGATTACACTTGATGCTACCGTTCTACGGTGGATCTACGCCACTATTTCGGTGGACCTTCTACAGACGATTATTGAGTCGGATACCAAGGCTATGGCTGCATGGAATAGATTGCGTGACATATTCCAAGACAACCAACATTCACGTGTCGTCACACTCGAGCAGGAATTCTCTCTCGTTCGAATGGACGAATTTCCGAACGTTTCTGCATATTGCAAGAAACTAAAGGAGTTAGCGGATCAACTCCGTAATGTTGGCGCACCAATAACGAATAATAGTCTAGTTCTACAGTTGGTTGCCGGTCTTTCGGAGGCCTATAATGGGGTTGGAACTCTCCTTCGCCAAAGCAACCTTCTTCCTGACTTCTATCAAGCCCGCTCCATGCTCACTTTGGAAGAAGCGGGTTTGGCTAAAAAGGCGGCTACCGGAGCAAGCCCCGTCGTCATGGTGGCGTCCTCTCCTAGTTCTTCGGGTTTTGTGAATAATTCGGGCCAAAACCATAATAATGGTGGCGGCAAGAATAATCGCAAAAATAATAACAAAAACCGCGGGGGCAAACGCGGCGGTTCTAGTGGCGGTTCCGGTGGTCAGCAAGTAGGCGGTGGGTCCCATCCAGTGAACAGTGGCCCACCACCCCCCTAGGCCCAGCAGTGGGGCCCATGGAAGTGGGGCTGGGGCAGTGGGCCGTGGGCCAGCAACCCTTACAATCAAGCAGTGAATTCCAGCGGCCAGTGGGTTGGCCAACAGTCCAGGCCCAACACCCAACAGTGGTGGCCCACTGGTTAGTGGCCCAACAACAGCAACTCCAACGGCTACGGCCTAGCACCATCACGGCCAGGAGTTCTTGGGTCCCGACCTTCGCAAGCCCATCATGCAGCAGGCCCCACTCAGACTGATATCGAGGTCGCGATGCACACGTTGGGGTTGACTCAATCGGACCCAAATTGGTACATGAACACCGGGGCAACTACTCACATAACTTCCGAATCAGGTACTCTCTCATCTTATTCCAATTTGAGCACCCCTCGAGGGATAATTGTTGGTAATGGCAGTTCTATTCCAATTCTAAGGTATGGTCAAAAAACGTTGTCTCCCCCCAATCCACCCCTTCTCTTAAAAAATACTTTACACGCTCCTAAATTGATTAAAAATTTAGTGTCTGTCCGAAAGTTCACATCTGACAATTCGGTTTCAGTTGAATTTGATCCTTTTGGTTTCTCTGTGAAGGATTTCAAGACGGGGAGCCATCTAATGAGGTGTGATAGTAGGGAGGATTTGTATCCTATCATGCCTGTTTTCAGCCCATCGAGTCAAGTCTTGCCATCGGCCTTTGCAGCCATCTCTCCTTCCATGTGGCATGCTCGTCTGGGTCATCCGGGATCTTTTATTTTATCAGCTTTAGATAAAAATAGCTTTATTTCCTGTAAGGGTACGAGTCGTACTCCACTTTGTCAGTCTTGTTCATTAGAGAAAATTGTTAAGTTGCCATTTGTAGACTCCAATTCTCATAGTTCAATGTCATTTGATATTATTCATAGCGACTTATGGACATCTCATGTTCTTAGTTCATTGAGTCATTGATATTATGTTCTCTTTTTAGATGATTATTCTAGATTTTTGTGGACGTTTCCAATTGCGAATAAATCACAAGTGTTTTCTGTCTTCATCCAATTTAGAGGGTTCATTCGTACTCAATTCGAAAGAGAAATAAAAATTATTCAATGTGATAATGGGAAAGAGTATGACAATAGGGAGTTTCGGGAATTTTGTGCTACTAATGGGATAAATTTTCATTTTTCATGTCCTCATACATCTTCACAAAATGGGAAAGCCGAACGCAAAATTCATTCCATAAATAACATTGTCTGAACTCTCTTAATTCATGCCTCCATACCTCCATATTTTTGGCATCATGCTCTACAAATGGCCACATATCTTCTTAGCATAATTCCTTCTAAAGGTGTGACATATTCTTCCCCCCTCAAAATCCTATATAATAAGAACCCTTCTTATTCTCATCTTCGGATTTTTGGGTGCTTGTGTTATCCGTTATTCCCATCCACCACAATTAACAAACTTCAGGCTCGGTTTACCCCGTGTGTATTTTTGGGTTATCCGTCGAATCATCGTAGTTATAAGTGTTTTGATTTATCCTCCAAGAAAATCATAATTAATCGCCATGTCATTTTTGATGAAACACAATTTCCTTTTACCAAAGTTCATACTCCCGAGCCTAGGTCGTATAATTTTTTGGATGACCAAATATCCCCGTATATTATTCAGAATTTTTCGGACATATCCCGCACCCAAAATCCTCCAACGGGCCCACTGCCCGCTGGTCCCACGATTCCACCACCGCAAAGAAGTTGTTCGAATGAGCAGTCCTCGCAATTGGGCCTGTCCACCAATTCAGAACTGATCCAGACGACACCACGCTTGATTTGGGCCAAGAGCCCACGCCGCCCGCTCCGTCTCCGACCAGGAAAATTCCCAAAATTCCCTCACTTCCTCCTCGAGTCATAGACCGGTCACTCGTAGTCAGCGGGGCATATTTACACCTAAAAGACATTTTAATTTATATTTTGATGTCTCTAAATCCCTCTTGCCCCGTAATCCCCTGTCCGCATTAAATGGCCCTAATTGGAAAATTGCTATGACTGATGAATATAATGCTCTTATTGATAATAAGACGTGGGAGTTGGTGCCCCGTCCATATGGTATAAATGTTATCAGGTCTATGTGGATTTTTTCTCATAAGGAGAATTCATATGGGTCCTTTGCTCGGCATAAGGCGCGACTTGTTGGTGATGGTAAGACTCAACAGGTTGGAATTGATTGTGGTGAGACATTTAGTCCGGTGGTCAAACCGGCTACCATTCGCACTGTGCTTAGCTTGGCTCTTTCAAAGACTTTGCGAATTGATCAGTTGGATGTCAAGAATGCTTTTCTACATGGTGATCTCAAGAAAGCAGTCTATATGCATCAGCCGTTGGGTTTCAGGGATCCCAACCGCCCTCATCATGTCTGTTTGTTGAAGAAATCATTATATGGGCTTAAGCAGTCTCCACGGGCCTGGTATACACGATTTGCTGACTTTGTTTCCACTATTGGGTTCACTCATAGCAGGTCAGATAATTCCTTGTTCATCTACCGCTGTGGTTCGTCATTGGCCTACATTTTGTTGTATGTGGATGATATCATCTTGACTGCCTCTTCTGATGCATTGCGCCAGTCTATCATGACCATGCTCAGTTCTGAGTTTGCTATGAAAGACTTAGGGCCTTTGAGTTATTTTTTAGGGATTGCCGTCAAGCGTCATTCATGTGGCTTATTTTTGTCTCAACGAAAGTATGCTGCTGAGATCATAGAGAGGGCTGGGATGTCATCATGTAAGTCCACTTCCACGCCAGTTGATGCAAACCCAAAGATAAGTGCCGCAGCAGGTGCACCATACGAGGACCAGACCCACTATCGCGGTCTGGCAGGGCCCTCCAGTATCTTACCTTTACTAGACCGGATATAACGTATGCGGTTCAGCAGGTGTGTTTATTCATGCATGATCCCAGGGTTGAGCACATGAATGCAATCAAATGCATCATTCGGTATATTCAGGGGACACTAGACTATGGGTTGCACTTGTATCCTTCATCTACATCCACACTTGTCTCGTACACGGATGCTGATTGGGGTGGTTGTCCCGATACCAGACGGTCAACTTATGTCTACTGTATGTTCCTTGGCAACAACTTGGTCTCCTGGTCGGCAAAGCGTCAGGCAACGCTATCACGCTCAAGTGCAGAGGCAGAATATCGAGGGGTAGCGAATGTGGTCTCCGAATCATATTGGCTACGTAATTTGATTTTGGAGCTACATTGTCCCATTCAGAAGGCAACCTTGGTATATTGCGATAACATTAGTGCCATCTACCTTTCAGGTAACCCAGTTCAACACCAACGCACCAAGCATATCGAAATGGACATTCACTTTGTCCGTGAGAAGGTTGCAAAGGGTCACGTTCGCGTATGCCATGTCCCGTCTCGTTATCAAATTGCAGACATCTTTACAAAGGGTCTACCAGCGGTTCTCTTTGAAGATTTTAGGGACAGTCTCAGCGTTCGAAGACCGCCCGCTATGACTGCGGGGGTGTGTTAAACAGAGGTCATATACCTGTGATATACACTGAATATACAACAGTATATCACAGGTATACAAAGCAGTGGACTGGGCAGCAGTGGGCAGCAGTGGGCCTCTCGGCCAGTCCAGCAGATTTGGTTGACAAGAATTGGGCCTAGGCAGTGGGCCTCTCGGCCAGTGAGGCAGATCCAAGTGACAATAGGATATTGTATATATGGTATATATATTTATAGTATATTGTAATGTAAATGTTACCTTAATTAGTGTTATACACTTACCATAATTGTATAGTTAGAATTATGGTAGAATAAGGATTTATAAGTAGAATAGGAATAGGATTTTCCTATTATGGAAATATGTAACTTGTATATATAGCCTTTCAATTAATGAAAATAATCAAGGGGATTATTTCTTTCACTGACTTTCCTAACATCTTTCAAATATGCAAAAAGGCCTAAACTCTACCATCTCTCAGAATATAGCAGATAACTCTTGGAACCCAACCTTCCAAAGAAAGATGAATGACTGGGAAATAGAGGAATTCCTTGACCTTCTAGGGAGACAGGGAAATTGTATGGTCAGTGAGCAACTTCCAGAAAAACTCACGTGGGTTGCCCAAAGGCAGTCGATATCCTCTGTACAGGGCAGGGCCTTTCACGATGGCACCGAAGCCCATATTTGATCTGGAACTTTCAAGTCAAAATGGAGCTTATACAATAAAGGGAGGATACATACACAACTTCAATCAAAATGAAATGGTGGACAATTGTCCTTGGAAACTTATTTGGAGAACAAAACTACTCCCTAAAGTTAACTGCCATAGTTGGACTGCTCTGAATGAAGCATGCCTCACTCAAGATAACTTGTGCAGAAGGGTCCTTCACATAGTCAAGAGATGATATATGTGCCATCAGGACATTGAAACAAACATGCATCTGTTCCTAAACTATGTAGTAGCTTCAGACATCTGGAGCATGTTTTCCTCAATTTTTGGACTCAGTTGGGTGTTGCTACATAGTATTAAAGATGCTTACAGTAGCTGGGATCTACTGAAAGTTGATAAATCCAGCAGAAAGTCAGCAGAATAATTCCTGGATGTATATTTTGGGCTATTTAGACATAAAGGAACAAAAAGTGTTTTGATGGTTTAGCAACTCCAAACTACTCCCTGAAGGCTATATGTTTAATTTTGTTTAAGTAGTTGAAAAACCTCTTGCAGAAATACAGGTGAGGCTGCGTACAATAGACCCTTGTGGTCCTGGCCTTCCTCGGAACCCGCACATAGCGGGAGCTTAGTGCACCAGATTGTCCTTTTTAGCTGAGCAATCTCTCCCTTATTAGCTCACCCGAGCCTTTTTTGGATTTTGTGAGCTCTCTGTCACTTGAATAGGACTTTTCTAATAGAGCTTTCATACTTTTTTTTTATATCCAGCTTCCCGGCTTACGCCAAACTATTCCTGAAGATATTAGTCCTGGTCCCTCAGCACTACTACCAATAAATTGCGGGATACGCCTGAATGATCAGGGTTTGAGGATAGAGCAATTGATATCACTTACAATGTCCTATTCCAGAAGAGAGAAAATTGCTCCCACCAGGGTTCGAACCCACGTTGCAGGCTTCCAGCTGGATTTTAAGTTCCCCTCCTTTACCATCTAGCTATGCCCGGGACTTCATACTCTCTTTTCTACCAGCACATGTACATGTGCTCTTTCTGCATCTTCTTGATGCTCTTAATATTAACATTTACTACATCAAAAAATTACAAATTGTAGTCTAGATAACCCATGTCAAATGTGTCATTATCGATATTGTCATGTCCAGAGAAGATACTCAAACTTGCTTCTAGAGCAACATGTTCTAGCCTAGCTCCTTTTTAGAATGCAGTCCAATAAGTTAGCTACTTTATTATTCTTAAAATTTCCTTTATTTCACTTTGGTCCCTACGTCTTGCTTTCCATATATGTAAGGAATAGCCATTTTCAGAGGTTATCAATGAAAATCATCTTTTAGCTCTCTTAATTATTAGCTAAGTTTCTTCTCAAATTCTATCTTGCATCATAACACACGTCAAATGTGTCATTATCATTATTTTCATGTAAAAAGAAGATATTCAACTATGTACAACTTAAAGATCCATGAAAATAAACTACATAGGCACGAAAGAATAAGTATCATGCAAGATCTGATTTTCATGAAAATAAATTACGTATAAATTTTTCTTTTTGATTTCTACCCCATCTTTTCTTTTTCCTTTTTAACTGTAAGATGATATTAATCTCCCTTGAGGAGTCTTTCATTAATATCAAGGTATATAGAGAGTACAATATTCATCCCTTATAAAATAGGAATCCTAAGCCTATACAAAAGAGGAATCCTAGTCTTACCATAATTATATTTACACAATAAATGAAAATATTCTAATTATGGGTAGGGAATATATTTACACGTTTATACACCCCCACAGTCGGAGCGGGAGGAGGCCGGACGCTGAGATTGGCTCTGAAGTCAAGAAATAATTGTCTGGGAAGTCATTTGGTAAATATGTCTGCATACTGATAGGATGATGGAACATGTAACAGTCTGACATGGCCTAACGCAACTTTCTCACGAACGAAGTGTAGGTCTATCTCAATATGCTTGGCTCGCTGATGTTGAACCGGATTATGAGAAAGATAGATGTCAGAGATGTTATCACAATACACAATAGATGCCTGACGCAAAGCGACATCAAGTTCTAACGATAAATTTACGAGCCAACAAATCTCGGCTACTACATTTGCAACGCCTCAGTACTCACCTCGACCTTTGGAGCGAGATAGGGTAGCATGTCGCTTGGCAGACCAAGAAATCAGATTATCCCCTAAGAAAACACAAAAGCCGGAGGTGGAGCGTCGCGTGTCCGGACACCCTGCCCAATCTGCATCCGTATATGAAAGTAACATGTCTGGTGCAGAGGGGTATAGGTGCAAATCATAATCAAGAGTGCGCTTAATGTATCGAATGATACGCTTAAAAGCAGTGAAATGAGACTCACTGGGGGCATACATGAATAAGCACACCTGCTGAACAGCATAAGCTATGTCTGGGTTGGTGAATGTGAGATACTGAAGTGCACCTGCAAGGCTCCTATACAGAGTAGGATCAGAGACTGGAGCACCATCCATAGCACTGAGCTTAGATTTGGAATCAACTGGAGTAGGCACCTCTTTGCAGTTCGCCATCTTGGCCCTGTACACAATCTCTTCTGCATACTTACGCTGACACAAGAACATATGATTGGTAGACCTGGTCACTGATATCCCCATAAAGTAACTCATCTTCCCCAAATCAGTCATTGCAAATTCGGACTTGAGCAAGGCAATAATCTCATTTTTCAATCCATCGGAGGAGGCAGTAAGAACAATAACATCCACGTAAAGTAATAAGTAAGCAGTGCTACTACCTCGATGAAAAATGAAAAGTGATGTATCACTCTTGCTACATACAAACTCAATCTGCAAGATATATCTGACAAAGCGATCATACCATGCACGGGGGGCCTGCTTCAGGCCATATAGTGACTTACGGAGACGGCACACATAGTGAGGAACTGCTGGATGGGTGAACCCTGGTGGCTGATGCATGTAGATTGTCTCTCTCAGATCCCCATGTAAGAATGCATTCTTCACATCAAGCTGATGGATCGGCCAGTGTTTGCCCATGGTTATGCTTAAAACTGTGCGGATGGTAGTCGGTTTGACAACTGGGCTGAAGGTCTCACCACAATCAATGCCCTCCTGCTGATTTGTGCCATTAGCCACAAGACGGGCCTTATACCTCTCAAGATCCCCATTGTCTCTGAACTTGTGACGAAATAGCCACATACAATGAATGACATTCACCCCCTCAGGTCTAGGTACTAGATCCCACGTGTGTTGTTTAGTTAAAGCATTGAATTCCTCATACATAGCTGCATTCCAATTAGGGTCTTGTTTGGCCAATTTTGGGTTCTTTGGAAGTGGAGAGATGGTTTGGGCAGACAAATTGAAATGGACTTTGGGTTTGAAGATTCCATGCTTTGAACGAGTTTCCATTGGATGGGTAGGGACAGTGGGTGGTGGAGTGGTGTCTGAGACGGGGGGTAAAGTCGGATAAGGAGAAGGTGGGGGCGAAGCCGTCGGAGGCGTCGCGGCTCCTGGATCGAGAGTCGCGGTTCTAGAAGGTTGACAGGCTTCTCTGAAGTTTGGGTGCCGCAGCTCTGACGATGGAACAGAGGATGTGAGTTGTTCGATTATGAGGGGAGAGATGGCAGACTCGTCAAGAAATGAGTAGTCATGTTTTTGGAATTTTGGAAGATTCGAAAACGGGAATGTGGTCTCGTCAAATGTGACGTGACGAGATATGTGGATCTGACGAGTCGACAAGTCATAGCATAGATAGCCCCTATGGTTCGGCGGGAATCCTAGAAAGACACATGGAGTGGACCTAGGAGCGAGCTTGTGAGGGGCGGTGGAGCTAAGGTTGGGATAGCACAGACAACCAAAAATCCGTAGATGATCATAAGAGGGGATTCTATGGTAGAGGATTTCGGTAGGGGTCATATTGTGAAGAGTGCTAGTAGGGAGAATATTTAGAGTGTATTCTGACATTTTAGCAGCATAGACCCAGAAGGGTGGAGGGAGGGAGGCATGAATCAATAGGGTGCGAATCATATTGTTAATGGTGCGGATGATTCTTTCAACTTTACCGTTTTGTGGTGAGGTGTGAGGGCAGGAGAAGCGAAAGACCATGCCATTATTGGTACAAAAGCGGTGAAACATAGAGTTATTGAATTCACGACCATTATCGCACTGAAATGATTTTATGCCTTTTCCAAATTGTGTTTGAATGAAATTGCGAAACTCAAGAAATTTGACAAACACTTCCGATTTAAATTTAAGAGGGTATAACTAAACGTAGTGTGAAAAATCATCAAGCAACACAAGATAGTATTTATGACCGAGAGAACTAGGGATAAGAGATGTCCATAAATCGGCATGTATGATATCAAAAGGAGCAAATGTAACACTAGTATATGATTTAAATGGTAGATGTTTGCCTTAAGAGCAAGAAACACAATTTTGGGCAAGTTTCCCATTACAGGCAATGAAATTGTTGCCTCTAAGAAAATTAAAAACTGGGACTCCTGGATGACCAAGCCTATTATGCCAGGTTGAAGAAGAAACAACCGCTAGAGTGACGGGAGAGCAAGATCTGGCAGCGGAGGTGGAAGTGAATGGATAGAGATCCCCCGTGCTATTGCATCTCGTAAGAGGTGTCCCCGTATGAAGATCCTTTACAGTAAATCCAAAAGGGTCAAAATCCACAGAGACATAATTATTACGAGTAAATTGGCGGACAGATATGAGGTTCTTAATCATGTGTGGGGCATATAGGGTGTTTTTGAGGGAGAATGGTGGATGAGGAGGTTGTGTGTATGAGGTACCATAACCCTTAACTGGAATGCGTTGTCCACTACCAACTGTAACATATTGAGGATGCTTTAAACAAAACAGTTTAGGAATAGTACCTGCAGACTGGGTGACGTGAGATGTGGCGCCTGAGTCCATGTACCAAGTATTGTCAGGTTGTTGCATAGATAGGGTGTTGAACGCCTGACCCAACTCAGTGGGTGTCATGCCGGAGGAGGGCTGCGGGACCTGACCTTGCATGAAGTGGGCCTGCTGTGGGGCTGGAGCGGGGCCTAACAAACCGGGGTAAGAATACGGATTGTATGGCTGCTGGTACTGGAATGGACTTGGCGCCCACCGCGGCTCACATGTGCCGCCTTAGCGCCGCGTGGCGTGCAGACGAACTGGCCGAGAGCCGCGGCCCAGTTGTTCTGCGATCTCTGTTGTTGTTGCTGCTGTTGGTTCTGTTGACCACGACCCTTGCCACGACCACGACCTCCTCTACCGCCGCGACCTTTTCTACCCTTGCCGCCGCGGCCCTGCCGCTGTTGGGAGTTGTCCGGTGGCGTTTGATTTTGGGGTTGCGTGTCGACAACTAACACCTGCTGGGCGTGCTCATCCTGCTTAGCACGATGGGTTTCTTCGAGCAACAATTGTGAGCTAGCTTTGTTAAAACTCGGTAGCGGATCTGCCTGTTGAATAATGGTGGCCAAAGTATCATATTCGCCCTTAGTAAGGCCAGAAATCATTTGTAGCACCATTTTATCGTCAGTGACAGGCGTGCCGATGTTGGAGAGTTGATCCGCTAGAAGTTTATGCTGCTTGCAGTACTCAGAGACATTGGAGTAGTTTTCAAGACGTGTTTTATTGAACTGTTCTTCCAAATACACGGCACGAGTGTGCTTGTTGTCCTGAAAAATTTCCTCCAAACGATTCCACATGTCAAGGGCTGTGGAGTCAGATTTCATGATAGTAAGGAGCAAATCCTGAAAGATACTACCATATATCCATTGTTTGACGCCGGCGTCGAGATGATGTCAGATAGAATCATCAACCTCCGTAGGGCGCGGAATAGTGTCATCAATATGGTCAAGCACGTTATAGAGACATGCATGATTGCGAAAAAATTCAACCCAGTGAGAATACTGGTTGTTTTTTTGATCAAGAATAATGGGAATATGGTTCTTGATGTTGGAAACAGTAAGGGCGGGATGAAACAGTGGTGATGACTTTGTGGTGGGATTTGTGGAGGTAGAGGCGTCAGAAAGTGTGGAAGAATCAGAGATAGCCATTTAGAGAAGAGAAGAAAGGAAGAACAAAACCTGAAAAACAAGAAGAAAATTCGGGAGGGTCGCGGCGTAGGAGAGGCAGCCGGCGGCTGTGGAAGAGAAAGGTTTTTAGGATTTTGTTTATTTGGCTCTTGATACCATGTAAGATGATATTAATCTCCCTTGAGGAGTCTTTCATTAATATCAAGGTATATATAGAGTACAATATTCATCCCTCATAAAATAGGAATCCTAAGCCTATACAAAAGAGGAATCCTAATCTTACCATAATTATATTTACACAATATATAAAAATATTTTAATTATGGATAGAGAATATATTTACACGTTTATATTAACTTTTCTATCTCTTATCGTTCTCCTCTTCCTTTTTGTAATAATCTGTCAACTATAAATACATGAGATTAACTAGTATCCACTGTCAGTGGAACAATACGAGTTAAAAATTGTACTCCCTCGGTTTCATAATAACTTGATTTTTTTAGCTTATGCACATTTCTTAATAAAGTGCTTACCTCTAGAAAATTAGGAGTGTTTTTATTAACTTACCTCTAATTAAATATCTAGAAAAGAAAAGTTACTGAATGATTCTTGATTATGTACATAAGGATAATTTTGAAAGATTAAGATCAATTTCTTTCTGAAATCATAAAACACCACTTATTTTGAAACAAAATAAAAAACTTAAAACCCACATATTATGAAACAGAGGGAGTACGATTTAAAAATTGTTCCACTGGCAGTGGATACTAGTTAATAATTAGTATATTATATTGTAATGATTCATATCATGAATCAATCAAAGAGACCTAATTTTTAAATTGTATTCATCCCTAAAATCTGGAGAAAAAAAGGATAATGTATAAATAGTTACTACACCTCTTCTGATTTACATGACACTTTTTGCTTTTCGAAATTTAAATTATGTAAATTTTGATCTACATTTAAAATGTTTTTAATCTTATTATTGTGAGACGAATTGTGATTTATAATAATTTTCGTATAATTTTTTAATATTTATATTTTAATTTTAAAATATTGAGTTCATCAATTCCAATTTGATTTCAAAAATTAATCAAATTAATTTTCAAAAATGAAAAGTGTCACATAAATTAAACAAAAGAAGTATCATATAGTATAAATTGGTAACGATGATTGCTTCAGAGGTTTATTCGATTACTTCGACGGTTGATGTTGTTAATTCTCTTCAATATAATGGGTATTGAACAACGATAAAGTAAAAATTTACATCAATGGTAACAATAACACAGTGGAATCCTTCATATTTCGGTAATCCTAAAAGAATTGGGGTGCAGTAAATGCAGAGTCCAAATTACCTTCTACGACTAATTTCCTAATTTATAATTTGAATATTAAAAAAATTAAAATGATTGAAACTTACCTATAATAGGCTTAATGGTACTACTCGTGTAGAAAAAATTGTTCCACTAGTTAATCTCTAAAGATACAACGGATATGGAATTAACTAAGAATCTTAACATGTGACATGAGACAGAAAAAAAGTTCTTAGTTACTCCGCGTACGAAAAACGCTTAGTAACCTCCAAAGAAAAAATACGAGCTAATAATTTTTCACATAACTTTAGTGGCTTTCATAATAAATATTTGAATTAATTTCTCTCTTTAAGTAAAAACGTGCCTTGATACTTATTCATTTTCATAATTTAATACTCAAAACTCAAAAGCACTTTTTGTAAAGATTGACCAAACAATCTGCTTTTCACTTTTATTTTTTGTCCTTTGTAGGTAAAGAACAAAACAAAGGTTTAAGATTGCATTGCATCTTACAATTTATTTCTTGGACCGACGCTTCTTTATGTTGGGCTACAGACTAAATATACTGGTCCAGAATAGCAGGATAAAGTCTTATCATTTGCCAGCTTGAAGAACTCAAGTAGTGTCTGACACTGTTTTAAGCTAGAATTCGGAGTTACATGGAAAAAAATGTTGTTGAGAAAGACGGCTAGTACCATTTATTGGAGGTATTTTGGCAGTCTCTCATGTCCAAAAGTTAAAAGTAAATGAAAACTTTACCAACAATAATACGGTCATTTAGCAGCTCCATGACTCCATCAAATTCAGAGCCGCTCAATCTTGCTATAATGGCGTCACAATGGCGTAGCCACGTAGAATAAGGGTGGTCAGTTGAACATCCTTCCTAACAAAGTTCTATATTGAAAATTGTATTGTATATATTATATACTATTAGCATTATTATAAAATATTCAGTATATATTTTGTAATATTTAGTGTTGTACAATTATGGTAGATATAAGATCCTTATTTTATTAGGATTCCACATTATATACACTATATATATTTGTATTAATGAGAAAGGCTCCTCAAAGGAGATTAATACAATTCTACATGGTATCAAAAGCCAACAATCCTTCCCAACCCAAAACCTAATTTTGGCCGCCCATTCGCCTCTTTTTCCGGCGCCGAACCGACTGTATACCACGGTATACCTTCGATATACGATGATATACAGCTTCCCAGCCCTCCAATTCTGCTAAACAACCATGTATACCCTGGTATATTGTTGATATACAACCCTCCCTCCGTCCCTATCTCTCCAACAGGTCGTATACCCCTTGTATACAACCTATACACACCGATATACACTCTATATATGTATGATATACTATCCATGCTACTATATACTACCCGTATACAACCTTCATAAGCCGTTATACACCTTGTATACGGCTGTGACTTTCTCATATACTCTTCGTATACGTCCCAACCCCCCATATTATTTTCTCTCTCCTACCCGATCTCCGGCATCCACCATGGTCGCAAACCACCACGGATATAGCTGTGGACAGAGGTGCAGCACTGGCAGCAACACTACGGATTTAGTGTTGTACAATTATGATAGATATTGGATCCTTATTCTATTAGGATTTCACATTGTACACACTATATATATTTGTATTAATGAGAAAGGCTCCACAAAGGAGATTAATACAATTCTAAATGGTATCAGAAGGCAATAATCTTTCCCAACCCAAAACCAAATTTTGGCCGCCATTCGCCTCTTTTTCCGGTGCCGAACCGACCGTATACCTTCGATATACTTCATACAGCTGCCCATCCCTCCAATTATGCTAGACAACCCTGTATACCCTGGTATATTGTTGATATACAACCCTCCCTCCGTCCCTATCTCTCCAACAGGTCGTATACCCCTTGTATACAGCCTATAAACGCTGATATACACTCTATATACTTCTGATATACTATCAATGCCACTATATACTACCCGTATACAACCTCCATAAGCCATTATACACCTTGTATACGGCTGTGTCTGCCTCATATACGTCCCAAACCCCCTTATTATTTTCTCTCTCCTACCCGTTCTCCGGCAGCCACCATGGTCGGAAACCACCACGGATATAGCCGTGGACAGAGGTGCAGCGCTGACAGCAACACCACAGATTTAGTGTTGTACAGTTATGATAGATATATGATCCTTATTCTATTAGGATTCCACATTGTATACACTATATATATTTGTATTAATGATAAAGGCCCCCCAAGGGAGATTAATACAATTCTACATGGTATCAGAAGGCAACAATCCTTCCCAACCCAAAACCAAATGTCGGCTGCCATTAGCCTCTTTTTCCTGCGTCGAACCGATCGTATACCACGGTATACCTTCGATATACGCTGATATACAGCTGCTCAACCCTTCAATTTTGCTAAACAACCCTGTATACCTTGGTATACTGCTGATATACAACCCTTCCTCCGTCCCTATCTCTCCAACAGGTCATATACCCCTTGTATACAGCATATACACGTCGATATACACTCTATATACGTCTGATATACTATCCCTGCCACTATATACTACTCGTATACAACCTTTCTAAGCCGTTATACACCTTGTATATGGTTATGTTTGCCTCATATACGCCTCGTATACGTCCCAAACCCCCTCCCCCTTATTATTTTCTCTCTCCTACCCGATCTCCGGCAGCCACCATGCTCGGAAACCACCACGGATATAGCCATGGACAGAGGTGCAGCGTTGGCAGCAATAGGCGAGTTGTGAATTGGGCTTCCAGCTTGAGCCCAACAGCCCCCAGACAGAGCCCAACAATTATAGCCACTAGACATAACCCAAAAGCTGCGGCCCAAGTCCCAGCAATAGACCATCCGACCCACCAGGCTTCTGCCCAACAATGGCCCAGCAGTCTGGGTTCCTATCCGACGGCCCACGGAAGCCAAGCCCAATTTCCTGGGGCCCACTTCTCTACTCCGGGCCTTCCCCAATCCAGTTTGGGCCAAGCTATCAGCACATTGACTCATCAGAAGCCCGATAATGCGTGGTGTATGGATACAGGCGCCACATCTCACCTCACCAACAATTCTGGTAACCTTCGTCAAATGCGTAATTTAAATACTCAGCAATCTATTATGGTCGGAAACAGTCATAGTATTCAAATTCAAGGATTTGGCCACACACTAACCCCACCACCACATCCCCACTTCTCCCTTAATAACGTTCTATATGCCCCGAACATTATCAAGAACCTAATCTCCGTTTGAAAATTTGCCACCGATAATTCCGTTTCAATTAATTTTGACCCATTTGGGTTTTCTGTAACGGACCTCCATCCGAAAACTCCTTACGAGGTGCAATAGTGAGGGGCACCTCTAACCTTTTCTATCCACGTCCGATACCAGTGTCACCCCTCCCACATCTCTAGCAGCCCTCGTCACTCCTCCCACCGCTTTAACAATAATATCTCCCTCAACTTGGCATAGTAGACTTGGTCATACGGGTTCTCACATTTTTTATTCCCTTATAAACCGAAATTTAATCCAATGTAATAAAGGTAACCTTTCACATAGTTGATCCTCGTGTCATCTAGGAAAACACATTAGACTACCATTTAAACATTCTATGAGTATTACTTTCTCTCTTTTTGATATTATTCATGCAGATTTATGGACTGCTCCCATAACTAGCAACTTAGGCCACAAGTATTATCTGTTATTCTTAGACGATTTCTCTCACTTCCTTTGGGTATATCACCTCAAACTCAAATCTCAAGTGTTCTCCAAATTCATTAAATTTCGTACACTGGTTAAAATGCAATTTGAAAAAGACATAAAAACGTTTTAATGTGATAATGGTCGTGAGTTCAATAATTCCCTATTTCATAAATTCTGTGCGGCTAATGGCATGATTTTTCGTTTCTCGTCCCCCTATACCTCCTCTCAAAATGGTAAAGCTGGAAGAATTATCTGCACCATTAATAATATGATTCATACCCTTATTTTTCATGTGTCTCCCCCCTACTTTTTGGGTATATGCATTAAAAATGGTAGAATACATTCTCAACATTTTACCTGCGATTCAAAATAGGGCACCCTCTGATATTCTCTACCATCGGACCCCTACCTATGACCATCTTAGAATTTTTGGTTATCTTTATTACCCTAATCTGACATCCATGCCCCCCCCCCACAAATTGGCACCCAGATATACTCCGTGCACCTTTCTAGGTTTTCCATCGAACCATAGGAGGTACTTGTGCAATGAACTATCCACCGACAAAATCATAATCTCATGCCACGTCACTTTTGTCGAGTATGTTTTCCCGTTTGACAACATTCAAAAATTCCGAGTCACTGATTGCAAATTTCTTAATGATTCAGACACCTCCCACGTTATACTTCGCGAATTGCGTCAGTCCGCCACCACCTCTGCTCCCTGGTCACTACTGCCACTCCCGACAGCCCACCAGCACTATCACATTCACCGCTGACTGCCCCTCCCCCCATCGCAACCGGTCAACTGCCTCTCCTTCCCATCCGGCGTCTCCTCATCCACCCACCAGCGTCCTCCACCATCGAACCCAGTGTTGTCACCAAATACCACCGATATTCAACTCAGCCACCCTAACCCCAATACTGTACCGGCCAATCTAACCCAGCACAGTCCACGTACCTCAATCCACATCGACCCACCATCGACCCCACACCCTCCTCAAACTAATATTTTGTCACCCATACTGTCACCAGACAACCTAATCAATGTCGTTCCACTCAGATCGGTGACCTCACCACAACCGATAACACACCCAGAAATCACTGCCCAGATACCCTGCCCTGACACCCGACCCAGACACTAACCTACTACCGACACCGACACCGACACCTGTCACTCGGAACCAGCACCACAACAGAACACCCACCCTATCCCTGCCCCCACGCAACACATGGAAACATGTGCCTAATACAAGATTTTAAATCCAAAGTCCACTTTAACCTAGCTACATAAATCATGTCCCAAATTCCCAAAAACCCAAAATTAGCCAAACAAGACCCTAATTGGAATGCGGCCATACATGAGGAATTTAATGCTTTAACAAAATAACACACTTGGGATTTGGTGCCTAGACCGGATGGGGTGAATGTGATTCGATGCATGTGGCTTTTTCGTCACAAATACATAGACGGTGATAATCTAGAGAGGTATAAGGTGAGACTTGTGGCTAATGGCACTAATCAACATGTAGGTATTGATTTTGGTGAGACATTCAGTTCGGTTGTTAAACCGACTACCATTCTCACAGTCCGGAGTATAGCTAGGGGCAAGCATTGGCTGATTCATCAGCTTGATATGAAGAATGCATTTCTACATGGGGATTTGAAAGAAATTGTTTACATGCACCAACCGCTTGATTTTGTCTATCCAACAACCCCTCAGTATGTATGTCATCTCCGTAAATCACTTTATGGTTTGAAATAGGCCCCTAGAGCGTGGTATGATCGCTTTACACAGTACATTCTGCGGATTGGGGTTTTATGTAGCAAATGTGATAATTCTCTCTTCATTTTTCGAGGTAGTAGTATCACTTATTTATTGTTATATATGGATGACATTGCTTATTGCCTCCTCTGATTTGTTGAAAAATGATATCATTGCATTGCTTAAAATCGAATTTACCATGACTGATTTGGGAAAGTTGAACTATTTTTTTGGGATATTAGTGACTAGATCTGCAGACTCTATGTTTTTGTGTCAACGAAAGTATGAAGAGGAGATAGTGTACATGTCTAAGATGACAAACTGTAAGATAATGTCCACTCCAGTTGATTCTAAATCAAAGCTCAGTGTTGTTGATGGTAGTCCAGTGTTCGATCCCACACTTTACATGAGTCTTGCACATGCACTACAGTATCTTACGTTCACCAGGCCTGGTATTGCTTATACTGCTCAGCATGTGTGCTTATTCATGCATGCCCCCAGAGAGCCTCACTTTATTGCACTTAAGTGTATCATTCGATATGTTAAGGGCACACTTGATTATGGATTACATATATACCACTCTACACCGACCAGGTTGCTATCATATATGAATGCAGATTGGACAGGCTGTCTGGACACGCGACGCTCCACTTCTGGCTACTGTGTGTTCTTAGGGGATAATCTCATTTCCTGGTCTGCCAAGAGGCAGGCCACCCTATCCCGCTCGAGTACAGAAGCGGAATATAGAGGCGTTGCTAATGTTGTTGCTGAGATCTGCTGGCCCCGAAACTCTTTTTTGGAGCTCCAGTGTCCTTTGCGTAAGGCGTCTTTGGTTTACTATGATAACATATCCGCTATATATTTATCTCATAATCCGGTTCAGCATCAGCGAACCAAGCACATTGAGATGGATATACACTTTGTTCATGAGAAGGTTGCTATCGGTCATGTTAAGGTGTTGCATGTACCTTCTTCGTATCAGTATGCAGATATCTTCACGAAAGGCCTTCCTAGATAGCTATTCCTCGACTTCAGATCCAGTCTCAGCGTCCGGCCTCCTCCCGCTCCGACTGAGGGGGTGTATTACCAATATTATAAAATATTTAGTATATATTTTGTAACTTTAGTATTGTACAATTCTGATAGATATAGGATCCTTATTGCATTAAGATTCCACATTGTATACACTATATATATTTTATTAATGAGAAAGGCTAACGAAAGGAGATTAATATAATTTTATATATATCGGTCAAAATTACTTTCTTATACATATATATTAAACCTTGAACACACTTAGTGAAATTTCTGACTTCGCCATTATGGCGAGGATTTTCTAAAATGGTTTCTGCTTGGGTTTGAACATAAAGAGGAAAGTTACAACCCAATGAATCCTATATTTCTCCCAAAAGATGAAAGTAAGTATACTCCTTCTTTATCGGAAGACGCAGATGAGATATTCAAGAAAATGAAAGAAACTGTCCTAATACCCAATGTTGTAGCTGATAGAAACTAAAAGTCCACCAAACAGTATAGAGAACCATGTTCTCTATTTGTTCCTTTAAGTAGAAGCAGAAAGTAAATAACACGCAATATTTATGTGAAAAACTCCTTGCTCAAGGGATTAAAAACCACGACCTACCAAGTAGGAGTTTCAACTTCACTAATTGAGCAATTTCATATTACAATCTAGGAATTAAACTATTAATCCATCACCCCTTACAATACCTCTATTGTAAGCCCTTTATAATAACTATATTGCAAAGCTACAAATCTTGACTAACTCTAGCCAAGAACACTAACCAACAAAGGTTGAAATCTATCCTACTACCACACTTCTTAAAAGTAGTGTAGGATTACAATAAAGAACAAAAGACAACGACTCAAAACACACTAAAGGACTTAGACATCTTCAGTGTCGGGATCTGGTCCTTCAGGTTTGCACAACTTTGTTCTTGAGAGCACTTGGAGACTTGTGACGGCTGCACTTTCAAAGTGATTTTAGGTTTTCAAGTGTTGCCTTAAACCTTGTAACATGTTGTATATATATTGGGGAGATTATGTGAGGAGATAGGGACAATTCATCCCTTGGTTTGACCACAAGAAAATTACAGCAGTGTTGTTGTACTTCTACCAGTGAATAGTACAATTTTACAGTTGTAAATGTTGATTGTATGTGTAACACCTCGTACCTTCGGGCTAAGGTTTGACCCGTACAATAGAAACATAATGGGACCAAGATGAAGAGTGTAGGAAGTGTTTTGAAAACTAATTAAGGCATAAGAAGAGTCCTTGGAAAAATTAGAGTCGGAAGCTACTCTACGGAGGTTACGGGTAAATGTATAAATAATTTAGGAAAACTTCCTTCATGAAAGTTGTACCCCTTTGAAATATATTTCCATCTATATAATGCCCGTATCAAAAGGAGTTCGGTAAAAAAGGTTATAGCTATTTTACTAAGGACGTGTAAAATGAAATCTAAATTCTTGTAGGATTAGGTTTTAAAGCCCAAGCCTTTATGATAACCTATAAATACAACCCTAAAATGTTTTATGTAAGGATTTTCGACCAGAGTTGCTTCCAAACACCTAAGGTGAGTTCTTATTCAATTCCCTAAGTCAATTATATTAAGTCACTAGATTAACACCGAATCATTATTTGAAATAGCTAGATTTTAGAAAATTCATTCAAGGTCGAATTTGGAATGAAGCTTTGGGATTTCTTCAAAAAGGAAAAATCCACAATCATTAATAGATTATATGGAGTTATTATTATATTTAGACATTTAATGGTTGGTATAATCATGAAATATGATTGATTTAGATGCATTCCATCAAACGCAAAACCCTAGTAATTTTGCTATAGATTTTCCATCTGACCATCCAGCTTTATTGGGAGTTTTTTTATAATTTAACCGTTGGATCGAGTCCAAATTTTAATTGAGTGGTCAAAACATATAGGTATTAAATATGAATGGTGAAGATCGTATTTGGACGTCCGTAGTAGTATAGTTTGAGCTATGAACAGTAGCTATGAAAATAGGTGAAATCTCTTCTCAAGGTTTCAAGCTCAATGCTTTGGGTTTCTTCTTCTAAAATCCAGACCTTTTCTTCAAGTTTTGGAGCTAATAAGGTATGTGAGGCTAACTCTCTACGTGTGGGAACCTTATTAATCATCCCCACGCCTCGTTCATCAAAATTACTATAAATTTCTTCAAATATAGAGATTGTGCCCTAGTTCATGAATAGTCTAGAACTTCTATCTTTTGAGAATATAACTTCGCAGATGTTCATAATTATCACTTTGAATATTGTGAACTCATTACGTAATCAGTATAGACTCATGTTCGGTATCCCATGAGTCTCAATTTTGACAATCCAGGTTACTATGAACAGTTAATGCTTCAAACTTCATAATCAGTTTATGAATACATGTCTCAGTCTAGTTCTATTAAGTATTTCCAGTATAGTGTACTTCAATATGACTCAGTACTTCAGTATCATGTATTACGGTATGAGTCTCAGTTCCTTATTTTATATATCAGCTCGTGAATTCATGTTTAGTATTTTACATCAGTATATTTCAGTGTCATATTGAGCACCTGTAATTTTGGGCCCAAGGCCACAGCTATATATTATGGGTCTAAGGCCACAATTATATATATTATTATGGGTGCAAGATCACAACTATATATTATGGGGCCAAGGCCACAATTATACATTTATATTGGGCCTAAGGCCACAATGGCTCTCCATTTCAGTACATGAAGTATTTTTATTATTTGCTTCCTTGTTCAATTATCAGTTATCAGTTTCAGCTTCAGATTCAGTACAATATCTGTTTATTGAGTTATGTTTTCCTTTTCCCGAGCACTCCACAACTATTTATTCTTTTAGTTGCTTTACATACAATATAATTTAAATGTACTAACGTCCATTTGCATGAGACCTGCACTTCACGGTACAGGTGGCAAGTTTCAGGATGATGGATCTACTCAGTAAGATTGTTTTAGTATTAGTTGATTAGTGAGCCCCGTCTCTTTTGGGGTGTCAGTCTGTTATTTCATTATTATATTTTATGATAGATGTATTTCAGGGCCTTGTTCTGGTAGACAGTTTTCAGTTAGACTTATGTTAGAGGTTTCATAGACTAGACTAACTATGTATGTCAGACATGTCAGTATTACTATTTTCAAACTTATGATATTTTCAGATTACTTCCGTAATATACTTTCAGATTATAAATTCAGCAGTTTGAATTACATATATGTTAAATCAGTACTATAGTATGTTTTGATGCCCATGTGATTCACTCGGTCACATGCAGCCAGGCACCGAGTGTCATGTTTCGCTCAAGTCATGGCTCGGGGAGTGACAAAGTTTGGTATCAGAGTCTAGGTTCAAGTATCTTAGGGAGTCTATGAAACCGTGTCCAGTGGGTTCTCTTTTATGTGTGTGTAGGCGCCCACACATGTAAACAGTTGACCACTAAGACATTTAGAATTTTAATGGATATAAATTACTCATATATTTCAATATAAAATATAATATTTTATAATAAAACATGAATAATTTATGTCTTATTCTCGCACTTTTCTAACAAATCTTGCAGGAAAAAGAATACATGAGAAAAAGAGAAAAAGAAAGAAATTAAAAGCCAAGAAAGGAGGATGCATCCGTGACAATTTCATCAGAGACTACACAAAGTGAAGAGATACAAAATTATGATAAATTCTCATCAAGATTTCATGACAAATTGTTATGCCAAATTCTCATCAACATGTCATGAGAATTTTCCAGCTCATAATGCCATATAATATATTATATTTAAATTCTCACCAAGGCCTAGTACCAATTCTCTTATAAATAGGCACATGTTTGTAGAAGAAAAGGCACCCCACTTTGTATCAAAATTTCTATCTAGTTTCTTAAGTTTACGAGGAAGAGAAGAGATAATCTTGATCTCTTTCTTTAGTCTTTTTCTTGTAGTAAAAATATGTTTAGTCTGTCTTACTTCATAATGGAGTAATTTTTATTTGTTGGGATAGTTGATGAAGCTTGATATAATTATAATACTATCTCAGTTTCAATACATTCTTGGCTTGAAACTTTATATTTACATTTCATTCTGTGCAGGAATATTAGATTGAGAGATTTTTAGTAAAATTATTATTTCAAGTCTGTAATCTTTAAAACTTCCCTTTTTCAGTTTCCATAAGTAGATCCATCAAAAGTGACATTGATGATGTTATTTTCATGTGAATTTGAGGCAGTCAAGTGATATGGGTGAGAGGAATCGACTGTATCAGAAGATTTCGCACCAGAAGAGCTCGATTTCTCAACAAAGGTGCTATCTCCAGTAGTCATTTTCTGCTACTGTGAGTGAAAGAATGAAACAATGGTTTGAAGTAGGGCTGGCCAGTGGGCCGGGCTCGGGTCTGGCGGGGTCGGGGCGGGACGGGAGAAGGGGTCGGGGTCGGGTCTGGCGGGGTCTGGCGGGGTCGGGTCTGGCGGGACTTGCTCCAGTCCCGTCCCGATCCCGATCCCGTCGGTATCGGGTCGGGGCGGGGTCCGGCGGGTTTTCCTTTTTTTTTTAAATAACATATGTATAAAAAAAACTCAATAAACAAAACAAGATAGTGTAATAAAAACATTCCAAGGCTGTTTTTGTGCCTCTTATATTATTTAATAGACATAATTTTTTTGTAATATAAATATAATTGTCTAAAATCTAAATTGCAACTTTGTGGTGTTGTCCAAAAGTTGCAAATTACATAATAAAATTGCAATTAAAAAAATTACATTCTCAAAAAAACCTGTTCTAATTGCTTGATGATTTCCTGTGGTTCTTCGGTTGGAATTGGTATTTGTTGGTCAAATTGATTCACGTCGCTTCCACTACCTTCGGTTAAGATTTCGTTGTAGTTTTCATCTTCTTCTTTGTTGATCTCCGGTTGATCGCACCTTCTCCGCTCCGCTCGTATCCAATCTCTGAATAATACTATAATTTCCAAGCTGTCTCCGGCTAATGAGTGTGTGGTCTCCTATTTGATATCTGCCGGCAGAAAAAATGCTTTCAGACGCAGTTGATGACGCTTGAATGTTCAAAACATCTCGGGCCATCAATGAAAGTGTCGGAAAGGTCTTCTCATTCCCCTCCAAAGATTTCAAAGAAGTCTTCATGTCCATCTTCATTGATAACTTCTTGATACGGTACAGAACCCTGCAAAATAAAAATATCCAACTCGCTAATTTGGTTAGTAGTAGAGGTACGGCCGCACATTCTATTTCTGAGGCTTTCAATACTAGCCGTAAAAACAACATGTCTTTTGTGAGGTTGTGTTGAAGATGAAGAAGATGGTATGGAAGCCGGTAAGTTACTAGCATTTTCTTGTTGATAAAATCTATATATTTTTTTGCATTGGTGTTCTACGCTAGACAACACTTCTTCTTTAGTTTGTTGACTTTATTCAATAGGTGGTGGGTGATTTAGATTTTTGGGACTTGGAGGTGGTAGTACTTCTATACAATCGTAAATAGTTTCAATTAGTGATTTAGTACCGTCTATTTTAATAGTAGGATTTAATACAGAACCAATAATATAAATAGTGGGAATAGGAATAAAATATTTTTTTTATTTTGACAAACATTTTTGTAATAGCTGTCTTATAAGCTGGTTTTTCCATATATTCACTAAGTAATAAAAATATTAGAGTTATATAAAACAACATAGTTGAAATAGTAGGATAATATATACCGGAAAATTCTTTTGTTGCTTGAAAAAATTTCTCTAAAAATACAATAAGTTCGGAAATTTTTACCCAATCACTATCTAAAATCATATCAGCTGGATTTTTATTATGAGAGTTAAAAATAAAGTTATAAGTATTCTATAGTCATAAGCAACAAGTAGTTGCTCGTATAAAGAATTCCACCTAGTGGATACTTCTTGTGGAATTTTTCTATAAGGTAGTCCACAATCGTGATAAGTTTTTTTATATTTTTTTCTACGTTGTACTTTATTACTTTTAAAAATAAATTTTATAGCAAATTGTATTTTACTAAGAATGTCTTCAAAAAGTGATAAACCATCCTTTACAATTAAGTTATATATATGGCACGCGCATTTTATATGAAAATAATCTGGAAAAGATGGAGTTAAACAATTTTTTAAAATTGTAATTGCGTAATTGTTAGAAGAAGCGTTATCTAATGTAATAGTCATAATTTTATCGGTTATTCCATAATAATGGCACATTTGATAAATATTATCTGCAATAAAAGTAGCAGTGTGCCTATCATCTATATATCTATACGCTAAAATAGGTTTTTGCATAGACCATTTATAATCTATCCAATGACAAGTTACAGTTAAATAATCATGGTCGTTAGTACTACGACCTATATCAGACGTGATAGATACTTTGCCATTAAAATGATATAATGAAAAACGTAAATATTATTGATAGTCATGCGCGAATTTAAATACATCTCTCTTAACAGTTGATCTAGGAAAACCGTTAAAAACAGGATTATATATATCTCTAATGTAATGAATAAAACCGGGAGATGAAGGAAATGAAAAAGGCAAACCCTCCACAGCAACTAATTTTGATATTGCTTCCCTATCTCTATGTTTATTGTATTTAGAGCCTACAATTCCCCCCGTCATAGGGTTAATTTGACCCTGTATTTGGTCCGGGACAGTATCAGTATGTGAACCTTGTTCCGATAGAGCGAGCTTTTGCGCACTCGGTTTTGAAGCCTAGTATTGGGCATACCTAGCTGGATGAGCACTTACTACGTGTCTAATTAAACCCCCCCGTCCCACCGTGACCTTTTCCAGTTTTAAATTTTAAAATATTTTTATAAATTTTATATATAGCTACTTGATTCTCTATATCCCTATCAAAAAATGTACATGCATCTTATTTTAATGGTCGTTTTGCTGGACCTCGTCTCATACTAGGGGGAATAGGAGGTATTTCAGTTGAAGGTGCACTAGTGGGTGTGTTGTCATCAACATTAGTGGGTGTATCATCTAGATCATCGTCTAAATTAAAGTCTTCTTGAGTTCCAGAAAATAGCTCCTGGTCTAAATCTAATGGTATTGTATGAAAATATTGAGTATCAACAAAATCATCTTGTGTAGGAATAATATGACTAGAAGAAGTACCCTTGCCCTGGTTGCCCTTACTAGAAGAAGCACCCTTGCCCTTGCCCTTACCCTTACCCTTACCCTTACCCTTACCCTTACCCTTACCCTTAAACATACCTTTTAATCCTTCCATTTTAATTATGATAATAAATAATTAAAGATAATAAAATTAAGTGCGCTAAATAAAATAAACAGACAATAATAATTTAATGAAGGAACGAATGTACCAAACGCCGACGTAACGTCGACGTGTAATCGAGAGGTTGAAAATTGAAACTTTGCTCGATGGAAGATCCTCAAGCTAGTTGCCAACTTCACTCCCAATTCCTAAATGAATAAATAAAATTGAATATTTAGTAAACAATGTAGACTTTTAGAGAGATATATTGAGAGATTAGAGAGATTGTAGGAAGATTTGTGAGAAAGATGAAGAGAAAATAAGTTATTTATAGTTGGAAAATAGGGTTAAAGTGTAAATATAATAACTTATGGGTTAAAAATAAATATTAAGGGGTAGGGGGGTTGGGGGGAGGGCTAAAATAGTCGTTGTCCAATGGCCAAAATCTAAAATGGTCGTTGGTGCAACGGCCATATTTGCAAAAGGGGGACAAAGGTCGGGCTCGGGCTCGGGACCGGGTCGGGGCGGGCTCGGGTCTGGCGGGACGAGACATTGTCCCGTCCCGAGTTCGAGGCCAGCCACCATTTTTTTTTTAGCGGAGTCGGGGCGGGATCGGGGTGGGGTTGGGACGGGGTCGGGTCGGGCCGTCCCGGCCCACTGGCCACCCTTAGTTTGAAGAGGAAAAGAATATCGAGGGTGAAGAAGAAATTTCCCTTAACATTACTTTGACACCATGATGGAATTCATATAGAAAACTTGATGAACAAATTTAGAAAGGGCAGCCCGATGCACTAAGCTCTCACTATGCGCGGAATCCAGGGAAGGGTCGGACCACAAGGGTCTGTTGTACACAGCCTTACCTTGCATTTCTGTCAGAGACTGTTTCCATGGCTTGAACTCATGACCTCCTGGTCACATGACATCAACTTTACCAGTTACTCCAAGACTTCCCTTCAAATGACGAACAAATTTGGGAAATTTTCTATATTTCTTCATTGTCCACCATGTAAAATCTGATGTAACATTTATACATGAATCCAAAGGACTAAATTGTAAGAAATGAAATTATTCTGTAACAACCCATAACTAATTTTGTACAGCTCATAAAATTCTAAAAGAATCTAAGGAAATAGAATTCTATCTACCAAGTGCCATTTATAATGTGCATTGCGTGTTCCTATGGAGACCCTTGCATCATTGTCTCGAGTAGGGCTGGCCAGTACGCTGGGACAACCCGATCCCGCTCCGTCCCGTCCCGATCCTGCCACGTCCCGCCCGATCCCACCGAGTAAATTAGATGATAAGGATTGACTCTAGTTGGGTTCGAAATCGGGATAGGACAAGCGCATGTACCGCCTATCCCGGTCCCGCCCCGTCCCAATTTCGCTCCGTCTCGTCCCGTCCCGTCCCGTTTCCAGAATCGTTGCACAAATGACCATTTGCAATTCTAGTAGTTGGCAACGCCTACAAACTGCCATTTTGGCCCCCCAACACCCCATAAACCCCTCTACCCCCTTAATATTTATTTTTAACCCCTAAATTAGTATATTTACAGATTAACCCTATTTCTGAATTAAAAATACCTCATTTTCCTCTTCATTTTTCTCACAAATCTTCATACCATCTCTCTCTCTTTCTCTACAAGTCTAAATTGCACACTAAATATTATATTTTATTTGTTAATTTCTATCAAAGTTCAACAATTGGGAGTGAAGTTGTAAACTAGCTTGAGGATCATCGAGCAAAGTTTCAATTTTCAACCTCGGTTACACGTCGATGTTACGTCGGCATTTGATACACTCGTTCATTCTTTTATTTAAATTATTATTGTTTAATTTTAATTATCGTACTTAATTTTCTTAACTTTAATTCTTTATTTACATAATTATAATGGAACGATGTGGACATTTTTCTGGTAGAGGTAGTAGGGGTAACAAGGATAAGGGTGCATCTTCTAATAATCCTAATTATGATAATTTCACTCATGTAGATGAAAATGAACTTTTCAATGTTGATACTAATGCAAATGTGCAATCATTAGATCATGAGGTATATTCTGCATCTCCAACTACTGAACCAGATTATGACTTAAAAAATGAATTAGAAGATAATTTAGATAACACACCCACTAATGCAGCTCCACCTCAGGCTCAGACTGAGTCTCAGGCTGAAACTGGAATCCCTCATATTCCCCCTAGTATGAGAAGAGGCCAAAAACAATGAAAATTAAAATCATTTGCACGAGATTTTTTTAAAGGAACATTCCTAATCAACTCGCTATTTGTAAAATTTATCGCGAAGTTTATAAATTTAAAACTGAAAATGGTCAAGGTGGGACATGAGGTTTAATGAGACATTTGGAAAAGGATCACAAAGCAATGTATAACCAATACTTGGCTGAAAAAACGGGTGTGGAAATATCTTCTGAGTCAGAACAAGGTTCACATAATATCCCCGACCAAGTACAGGGTCGAATTAACCCGATGGTCGGGGGAGTTATAGCTCTGAAATATGATAAACACAAAGATCGGGAAAAATTAGCAAAATTAATTGTTGTGGAGGGTTTGCCTTTTTCATTTCATTCATCTCCTAGTTTTATTCATTACATTCGAGAAACATATAATCGTCATAACAACAATTATGTGCAGGTCCAGGGAAGCAGAAACCGTAAACGATTATTCTTATATTAATTTCACTTTATTTCCTTTCTCACAGATTTGAGATACAATTAACAAGCTATATTTAACTCATTTATATAATACACATTCTTAATTGCATGTGAGAGTATCTTCCCAATCTTGCCAACACCAAAAATGTATCATTTCTTGTCATTACCAAAGGACGCACTCCCGCCTTGAAAGGCCTTGAGTGAGAGAAAATCATCCAGCCTACCAATCATATGCTTTGAGCAACCACTATCCATATACCATCTTTGACTGCCTCCTCTCACCCCAGCCTATTCTTGCTCATCATCATCAATATCAGATTTGGCCTTGAGTGCAAAGATTAACTCATATTCAGAAGGTTCATTGTCAGTGACCATCATCGATGTATCACCCTAATCATCATCATTATCAGATTCGCTGGAGGAGTTTCCCCAAGCAGCAAGAGCTTGCTTCACCAGGTCATCAGTTGCATCTCTTCTCTTGAACTTCTTCTTGGGGACTTGGTTCCTCTTAATAGCCCTTTCAGTACTATTTTTTCTGATTGTCCTGCTAGTGAAGAGGACATTTTTTAATGAAATGACCAGGTTTCCCACACTTGTAGTAACAATTGTCATTTCCTTTGAAGTTCCTGCTGGAGCTTCCTATTCTTGGGACTCTGCCATTTCTTTGAACCACATTTTGAAACCTACGAGTGAGGTATGGCATATCAACTTTGTCACTGCTTGAGTCACTTTTTGCAGCCTTGAGAACCAGGTTCTTCTCCTTCATTTGCTATTTATTTTCAAGATTTTTCTTGATTCTCTTAAACTAGTAAGTCTAGAGATTACCAATCATCTCATCAATGGTTAAAATCTTCAAATTCTTGGCTTCGTATATGACATTTACGTTGCTTTTCCAAGAATTTGGCAGGATACCAAGTAATTTTCTGACCAGTTTGTTGGTTGAAATGACTTTTCCAAGAGAGTGAAGCTAATTTATTATAGAGGTGAACCTGATATGAATATCTTAGATTGACTCATCCTCTCTCATCTTGAACAACTCATACTATGTGGTGAGCAAGTCTATCTTGGACTCCTTTACTTGAGTAGTTCCTTCATGAGCCGTTTGGAGAGCTTCCCAGATCTCTTTAGCAGTTTCACAAGATGAGACACGATTGTACTCATTCGGTCCAATACCACACAAGGATCTTCTTGGCCTCCACTGCCTTTATGTCTACATCATTATATTCCTTTCTTGACTTTGGAGTAGTTGTAAAACAAGATAGATCTGTGTTCATAGGAACATGAGGACTATCACAAATGATGTCCCACAACTCAGAATCTTCAGCCATGATGAAATCATGCATCTTTGTCTTCCACCACCCATAGTACTTTCCGTTGAACCTTGGTGGTCTTGTGGTAGATTGTCCTTCCTCTAAGTTTGGTAGAGCAGCCATGAGAGAGATCATTTCTAGGTGTTAACCCTTTAGAAAGCACCCACTCTGATACCAATTGATAGAAACTAAGAGTCCACCAAACAGTATAAAGAACTAGGTTTTCTATTTGTTCCCTTAAGCAGAAGCAGAAAGTAAATAGCACACAATATTTATGTGAAAAACTCTTTTCTAAGTACCTCTATATAAACTCATTTCGATAAGTATGCCTTCTCGAGGTCGATGAAAACCATATGTAAATCTTTCCTCCTCTCCCTATACTGCTCCACCAACCTCCTAATAACATGAATGGCTTCAGTAGTCGAACGCTCCGGCATGAATCCAAACTGGTTCTCGTAAATAGACACGTCTCTCCTCACCCTCATCTCCACGACCCTTTCCCAAACTTTCATAGTGTGACTCATCAGCTTGATACCCCTATAGTTGTTGTAACTCTGGATATCACTTTTGTTTTGGTACAAGGGGATCATTATACCGCACCTCTATTCTTCGGGCATTCTTGTCATCTTAAAAATAACGTTAAACAACTCAGTCAACCACTCCAAACCTGTCATGTCTGTGCTCTTTCAAAATTCAACTTGAATCTCATCAGGCCCGATCGCTCATCCCCTGCGCATCCTGCGAACATCATCCTTAACTTTCTCAACCTTAATTCTTCTACAATACCCAAATTCCCGGTACCTACCAGAATGCTCCAAATCTCCCAGCACAATGTCTCTATCTCCTTTTTAGTTCAAGAGTTTATGGAAGTAAGACTGCCACCTCCGCCTAATATGCGCTTCCTCCACTAGTAATTTACTGTCCTTGTCCTTGATGCACCTCACGTGATCCAAGTCACAGGCCTTTCTCTCCCTTGCCTTGGCTAGTCTGTACAACTTCTTATCCCCGCCTTTCTCCTCTAATTCCACATACAGACATTCAAACCGTCGGTTTTGCCGTCGTAACCACTAGCTTTGCCACATTCCTCGCCATCTTATACAGTTCCCTATTCGTCCATTTCTCCACCCCGTATTTGCTTTCTACCAATTTTACATACGCCAATTTCTTCGTGTCCACCTTCTCTTGAACTTTACCATTCCACCACCAGTCCGCTTGATGCCTACCACGGTTACCCCGCAAGGCCCCTAGCACTTCTCTAGCTACCTCCCGAATGCAATTGGTCGTCCTGTCCCACATACCGATCGCATCTCCACTACTTTCCTAAGCCCCTTGGCCATCAACCTCTCCCCCGTCTCATTTGCACTAGCCATGGTCAAACTCCCCCATTTGATTCTTAACCTGTCATCCACAATCATTTCTTCTTCTCCAACTTGATTTCCAAATCCATCACCAAAAGCTTATGTCAGGTTGATCCTAATCATATTTTGCATGCAATTCATGTCATGAATATTCTCTACATTGTATCAACATACATTTAAGGCCTTAGATTACAGATTTCAGTCATAGAGAATATTCAATCTTGGCTCATCCTGCTGCCTTCAGAGCTAAATCCTGCATTATCTTCTCCTCATATCAAGAGTGATATTACACACAATTATGAAAATTAAACTACGACAATTCTTGATCTCACATCCAGGGCTGCAACAAACAGTTGGTTTTGGTTTCCAAAAATTCAAATCCCGGAACTAAACTTGACCAAATCATACCTCGGTTTGGTTTTGGCTCATATATGCTTCACGCAAATCCATTGAATACAATGCTATTCCACAAAACAATCACAAAGCTTAGATTCAACACAAGCAAATCGAATAAATGGTAATTTTCAATAGAAGGTCACTAAAGATATAGAAGGGAATGATTGATTACATTAAGAAAAACCTAAAGATAAAAATGATGGTGCTTGTCACTTGCCATTATGATGGAATAATGAGGCATGACTGCCAACCAAACCCACATGGAAATTCAATCAAGACTTATGAGTAGGCTGCTAATTTAAACAAGATCTTGGAGGGCAAAGCAGGAAATAGACTTAGCCATTGATATAAGAGGCTATTGAAAGTGAATCTCTCACAAATAAAGAATTGAAAAAATGAGAAGAAATATGGGTAAGAGAAAATAAGAAAGAAGGGAAATCTTGTCTTGGAAAGAAAGGAAGAAACAAAAATTAAAAAGAAAAAGAATAAGAAGTAGAGGAAGTTATCCACATATACTCAGTCCCACTACATTGCTAGTTGTAGAAAATCCACCTACAACACAGTATCATTCATCTTGTATGGTAATTATATGATGTCAATTGTTTGATTTGTTAGGTCAGTATGTTAAACGTTTTCAAGAATCGGAACCAACTAAATGTTGGATTTGAAGAAGTTAGAGAGCACCCAAACACCACACAAGCCAAACAACGTTAACAACAGTTAACAGTTCAATTTGTGGAATTCTTAACTACCAGCTAAATCTCTTATCAAACTACTTAGTCACTAAAATCCTTAGTCTCATTAAGGCATGAACAAGAGAAATTGCGCTTCTATATTACTCAGGTCCAGTTTGAATAGTATACTCTTGCCAACATGGCATAACATAGGTAGTGTGGTGAAGATGTGGTTGGTTTAGTCATATTAATTGAGCTACTTTCACATCTACCAACTCATGACAGTCAACGACTCTGATTTTAACTTCAATCCACTCTTTATCATTTATATATTAACTTCAAATTTCGTGCCTATTAGCCAAATCTTCCGACATACATGCAACATCTTATCCATATTCTTGCATCTGGAACATTAAGGCTTTGCCAAATCCAACACCTCAAATACATAAATGATCTAACGTGTCTACACAAAACCAGGTAATATAGGCCTGGTTTTGCATGCTAAAGTGAAAAGTGCTCAACTCACCACGTACATACATTATCAACTCTAGAAGTATTTAATAAACAACTGTCCTAAGAGATAAGACAATCATGTATTCTAGTCCCATTTGTAAATTTTGCAATCTGATTCACTGAAATGTTGCATACAGCGAATGCATGCTTATATTAGAATGTTGATCTAGTAGATTGAGTAAAGAAGAGTTTGCGAAAGCTTTTCAATTATCTTTTTTTTTTGTCTCCATCACAAGTCGAGATGGCTCCTATTTATAGCCATAAGATCACTACTTAGACTGAGGCTGAAAGCTAACAGAATTACCATAAAATCAGGAAGAGAAAAAACAAAAAATCTAAAACTGCCAAAACAGTGCAACTAATTATGTACTAACTTAACCTCCCTAACAAACTAGGTGCATTAGTTTCTCGTGTGTAGTTGCATGCTGATGGTGTGATCTACATCCTTGGAGAACTGATCTGCTACTCTGCTACACTTGATGTTGTTGTGTGAAGAAAGTCGAGGTCTGGTTATTTGATATGGATATGGATATGGATATGGGCTGCTTGGTTGTGGGCTGCTTAGTCTCAGCATTCTCAACACCCCCCTCAAACTAGGTATTGAAAACAAGTTTTTCATACCTAATTTGGTCAATAGATATGCATGATGTCCTTGAGTAAGGCTCTTAGTTAAAATGTCAGCTGGCAGATCTGATGTAGGAATATAGAAAGTGGAAACTAAACCTTGCTAAATTTTCTCTCTAATAAAATGACAATCAATGTCAATGTGCTTGGTTCTTTCATGGAACACCGGATTAACTGTAATTTGGATGGCTGATCTTCTATCACAGTACAAAGAAACATGCACTTCAAAATCTATATTTAACTCAGCAAACAAACCAGAAATCCAAGTTACTTCTCCAACAAGAGCTGCTAAAGTTCTATATTCTGCCTCTGCAGAGCTTCTAGAAACAGTTGGTTGTTTCTTAGATTTCCATGAAATCAAGGAAGAACCAAAAAATACCAAATACCCTGTAATAGACTTCCTAGTGTTGAGACATGATGCCTAATCTGCATCACAGTATCCAAACAAGCAATTGGACTCACCAGCAGGCATGAAAATGCCTAAGCCTGGAGCCTACTTAATGTACTTTATTATTCTATGAGTTGCTGTCATATGAGACTCTTTGGGTGCTTGCATGAACTGACTAAGACTTTGAACAACAAAACTGATGTCTGGTTTGCTGTTTGTTAAGTACAACAACCTTTCAATCAACCTCTGATAACTAGTAGGATCTTTCAGTATGGGATCTTTTATCAGAGTGTCTGAATTACCTCCCAATGCACTATCATTGACCTGCTTATCATACACAACAGTGGTAAGTTTGTTATTTAACTCTATTGGTGATCCAACTGGTTTGGCACCTGACAATCCCATTTCTGCTAGCAACTCAAGAGCATACATCCTTTGATACATAACAATTCCAGTCTTGTTTCTAGCAAACTCAAAGCCTAAAAAATACCTTAGTTCTCCCAGGTCTTTGATTTTGAAATGTTGCTGCAGTATGGTCTTAGTATCTTGTATGAGTCTTTCATCATTTCCTGTAATCAAGAGATTATTCACATAGATAAGAACTATCACCAATGTGTTATTAACCTTCTTGGTAAGGAGAGAGTAATCCAAATGGCTCTGTGTAAAGCCAGAAGACACCAGGGCAGTGGTCAACTTAATATTCCACTGTCTTGAAGCTTGTTTAAGCCCATACAGTGATTTTGTCAGCATCCATACCTTTCCTTCTCTATGTGTGAACCTTTGAGGTAGAGTCATATAAACCTCCTCATTAAGATCACCTTGTAGAAAAACATTGAACACATACATCTGATGTACAACCCATCATTTTGTTGCAACAACAGAAATCACTGATCTCACTGTCACCATCTTTACCACTGGTGAGAATGTATCTTGATAATCAATTCCTTCCTTCTGATTATATCCATTTGCCACTAACCTTGCCTTAAATCTTTCTACTTCACCAGATGCCTTATACTTGATCTTGTACACCCATTTGCATCATATTGCCTTCTTGTGAGTAGGCAAATCAATTATCTCCCAGGTATGATTATCCTCAAAGATCTTTAATCTCAGCCTTCATAGCCTCCACCCATCTCTGGTCTTTTTGCTGCTTCAGAATATGATTGTGGTTCATATTCTTCTGCAAGTTTAGAGATGAAACTCTGATAGGTCAATGAAACCCCAGTATAACTGACAACATTACACAATGGATATAGACAAGTTTGTCCATTTCCTGAACTTGCATTAAGCTGGATGAAATCATTCATCCATAAGGGTGGCCTCCTGCTTCTGATAGATCTCCTTATTTATGTGGGTGTTATATCCATTCTTTCAGTTTCATTCTCAGAATTTCCATCATCATCTTCTATAGGACCAAGACCTTCTTCATTTTCCATCACTGTCTCACCAACTACTGTTTGTGTTACATCATCAGTTGCTACTTGTGTATCATCTGCACTGACTAACTCCTCTTCTTTCATGTAATTGCCCATGCTCCCATCATCACCAACACATTCTTCATTGACATAGGAACCTTGTGATTCCATATTTCTTCCTTTACATTGCTTGAAAGGAAAAATGTCCTCATAGAACAAACATCACTGCTCACAAAAATGGTTTTGTTAGTTAGATTTAATAATTTGTATCCCTTTTGCTTGGCAGCATATCCAAGCAAAACTGACTTGACTGCCCTGGCATCAAACTTGTCTCTTTTTGTCAAATTTGTTACATAACAAAGACATCCAACCACCCTCATATGGGACAAATCAGGTGCCTTATTGTATAACCTTTCATAAGGTGACATATTATTTATCACCACAAAAGGTACTCTGTTGATAACATACACTGCTGCTTCTACACATTCTCCCCAAAACTTTGCTGGTAGGTTGCTTTGAAACCTAATGGCCCTTGCAATTTCTAAAATATGTTTGTGCCTTCTCTCCGCTACTCCATTTTGCTGTGGAGTATGTGGACATGAGCTTTGATGTATTATCCCAAGTTGCACAAATAAGTCATTACAAGAACTATTAAAAAATTATGTCCCATTATCTGATCTAACATTCTTAACACTCATATTAAATTGTGTTCTGATCATCACAAAAAGAGTTCTAAGGATAGTAGACACATCGGACTTTAAGTTCAACAGGAAAACCCAAGTCTATGTTGTGTAGTCATCAACAACAGTCAGAAAATATCTCATACCGGCATAAGTAGGGGTCCTATATGGTCCCCATACATCAAGATGTAAAAGCTGAAAAGTTATCTTAGATTTGATGTTGCTAGCAGGGAATCGTAACCTAGTTTGTCTAGCCATATGGCAGACTTCACAATGCTGAATTGAAAAACTAGACTTATCTCAAAAGCCTTTGATTTTCCTTAAGACACTCATTGGCACATGTCCCATTCTTCTATGCCAAAGTCCAACTTTTAGCTCAGCTGTTGTAACTGAAGTTAAGACAAAAACTTGTGCCTGCATATCTCCTTTAGACTCTAGCATGTACAGTCCATCAATCTCTCTACCAATCTCCTTCACCTTCCCAGTGAAGAGATCATGTAGGACAAAGAAATCAGGATAAAATCTTGCAGAACAATTTAATTCCTTTGTTAGCTTTGAAACAAAGAGAAGATTGAACTTAAAACTTGGTACACATAACACATGCTTTATAAGATCACCTCCTGATAACCTACATTTCCATGTATGAGTTATTGCTGATGTGTCTCCAGTAGGTAATTGAACCTGTCCTGCATCTTCTAGTAAATCCATTTTTTTCAATCACATTTTTATTAGCAACCATGTGGTTGGTTGCTCTAGAATCTACTATCCAAGTAAAATTCTCATTCTTCTTGTTATTAAACATAGGATTACCTGCCATATGAGCCTTAGGAATTGATGTATAAGTTGTTGCAAGCTGCACATCAGAGATTGTTGTATCCTGACTGAGTACTTCCAGAATCCTTTGATACTTCTCTGCAGTATATGCTCTAATAGGTGACTTAGTTGATCATATTGCCCCTGAGGCTGCTGCTGCTTGTAATTGGCATTCCTCTGGTTTGAAAATGCCATATATCCACAACCATCATAGACCTGTGTATGGCCTTTTCCCTCACCTATTATTGTTATATTTGCCTTGTTCTTCCCTTTGAAATCAGCATGGTAGCCAATAATCTTGTAACATGTCCCTTATTCTTACAGTGATCACAGTACATCAACTTGTAGCAATTGTCCCTGGTGTGACCTTTCATCTTGCAATAGTCACAGTATCCATTTGAAGTATATGGCTTCTTCTGTCTGTGTTGAGAAAATCTGCTAATTAATGCCAGATTCTCAGTGGTATCCCTTGTGGACATATAACCTCTTGTAATTTGCTTTTGACTCTCATCTTGAGCTATCATTGCATATGCCTGATTTACACTAGGTGTAGGAGTCATTAACAAGATATGACTTCTTGCTTGATTATATCCATCATTGAGTCCCATTAGAAACTCTAATAACATTTGATTTGCCAAGTGATTTATGTACTCTCTTGGACTAGCACAATCACATGTAGGTGGAGGGATGATTGAGTCAATCTCAACCCAAATCCTTCATTCTGGAATAGTAATTTGCCACTGGTGACACACCTTGGTTCAACATTGCTAGATCCTTTCTCAGATATACTATTGACAAGTTTATTTTGTCAAACCTCTCCGTTAAATCTTTCCATACATCATAAGCAGTAGATCTGTATAAGATGCCACTTAGCAAATTCTTGTTAACATTCCTCATAAACCAAGACATGACCATTACATTACAACGATCCATTGCGTCACATAATTGGGACCATATGTATCTCTTTTCACAGATCCATCAATGAATCCAATTTTTTTTGTCAACAAGTTCAGTTTCATGACTCGACTCCATAGTGTATAATTATCCATCCCTACCAACTGGATCTCAACTTGAATAGCATTAGATGTGTCTGAAGCATTCAAAAAAAAGTGGATGATTGTGGTCGACTATGTTCAAGTTTGGGTTTGAGCTTTCATCACCAACAATTGAACCAATTTGCGAAGCATTATCCATCATAAACAGAATTCAAACAAATCTAACCAACACAGTTCAGTGTTGTTCAGAAATTGATACAAAAAAAAATTGTTCAATGCTTGCAACAATTGGCTCAAACCTCCACAATGATTTTCTCGATTTCTGATTGCGAATTTGTTGAAGATGTCCTCGATCTGTTCTCCCGAGGCTCTGATACCATATTAATTTTGTAATCTGATTCACTGCAATGCTGCATATAGCGAATGCATGCTTATATTAGAATGTTGATCTAGTAAATTGAGTAAAGAAGAAAGAAGAGTTTGCGGAAGCTTTTCTATTATCTTTTTTTCTTTCTCTATTACAAGTCGAGATGGCTCCTATTTATAGCCATAAGATCACTACTTAGACTGATGCTGAAAGCTAACAGAATTACCATAAAAACAGGAAGAGAAAAAAACAGAAAAACAGAAAATCTAAAACTGCCAAAACAGTGCAACTAATCATGTAACTAACTTAACCTCCCTAACAAACTAGGTGCATTAGTTTCTCGTGTGTAGCTGCCTGCTGATGGTGTGATCTACATCCATGGAGAACTAATCTGCTACTCTGCTGCACTTGCTGTGTGAAGAAAGTTGAGGTCGAGGTCTGGTTATTTGATATGGATATGGGCTGCTTGGTGGTTGTGGGCTTAGCTGAGATAAGAACACAACTAGGCTGCTTGGTTGTGGGCTGCTTGGTTGTGGGCTGCTTGGTTGTGGGCAGCTTAGTCTCAGCAATCTCAACACCATTGCTTATAGAACATTCAACATTCACGAAATTCAAGGAATGAAAGAAAAGAGATGTATGTGTAACAATCTTTATTCCAACAAGATTGTCAGACGTCGGAGAGACAAAACTAAGAAAATGAGACACTACTTTACCATTACCACTTACTAGAAGAGAGTTCATTTTAAGCACAAAAAGAAGTAATGCCAAAGCTAAGAGAAACTTTGTTCAATAATTGGGAATTATGGATCTGAAAAATGATATCAAAGATATTCAAACAAATAAGAACATCAAATTGTCAGAAGCTGGAATAGCAGATGCTTGCCGTTCCTTAAGAGAGGGAGGCAACCATCGTTGATGAGAATGACTAAAAGTAGAAAGATACATGGGAAGGGTATCATGTCAAAAAGGTAATTTTGGAATAAGAAGCATGCAGCTACAATCAAGAACCATAATGCTGAGCTAAAATAACAAGAAAAAATAGATGAATATAGAACTATCAAAAATCCACCAAGATCATATTCCAGCTTAGACACCTATGAGAAGTTCTTCGACTCCTCCAAGGATGCAACTTTTCCATTTGCATTGGAATGATCAATGAAGTGAAAAGCGCCACCAAGTCTTATAGCACCTATGACAAATAGCAGAAAATTAAATTGCATATGCATTCTAAATGGGCGCCGAAAGTGGATGTCCTCCAAATAGGCTCATAATCCATCCTAAACTTCTACTTGTAAATATCATCCTAAACTTCATTTGACCTTACCTATCTATTATATAATCCATCTGATTGGAATTATTGTGGCTCCACACAAAGCAGAGAGTAGTAAGTAATGTATTATGGCTTTGATCATCTCATTTGCTAACACATTTCTCTCTCAAATAGTTTTACCCTACTATTACTCTTCCAATATCTCCCCTACTCTCTTTCTCTTATGGTTCTCCCATTCCTCATAGCAAAGATATTGCCTCAAGTACTACTCTTTTCTCCTCTACCTTTAGCAATTTCTCCTTTTTATCTTCTTCCATTTATATTTCTACCCTCATTCCATCTCTCCTCTCTTTTCTTTATAAGCCTCTGTCTTAAATCATCAGGTAATATATACAGTCTATGCTTATTAATGTCAAACAGTAAACTCTCTCGCCCTCTTGCTTTCCGATGCCCCAATCTAGCTAAGCATGATGCCAGTGACAATGGCAGCCACCGAAAACCCCTCCAAGGCTATTGCTTATTGAATACAGTATTAATTATGAAGCTGCTTGTCCTGATATCAATTTTTCATTTTCCTGTTGAAGATGTTATTCCTCTCTCTCAAACTTACCCCAATTACAAATTGAGTGTTTGACATCCCAATAGGAGTAAGTTAATACTATATAACATTACAACAACATACCAAGTGTAATCCCACAAGTGGGGTTAGGATGTACACAGAACTTATCTCTACCTTTACGAGGCATAAGTCTATAACATTATCACCTCAATATCAGAGAGTAAAATGGATGGTCTCTATATGCATAAATTAATTACCTAATATCCACAAAAAAGGTATTATTTACAGATCGAAATACCTTTGAGCGAAATCACGAAGCCTGGGATACTTTGGACTAAAGAGCTTATGCTGAATCCTCAAAAACAGCTTGTAAGTTCGTTTGAGACCTAAGAAATACGCCGTTCCCAATGTGATCTCCCATAGAACCATTTTTTCTTCAGGAAATCAGTTGCAACTACAAATATGACTAATAAATAGCAATCGATTAGTCACAAAATGAAATATTAGTGATAATACAGTTTTTTGACACAAACAACAGTTTCCACAAAACTTTTTCAGAGGTTGAGATGTCAAGAAAAATCTCGCACCAATTGTACAAAACAAGACCGTATTTGCTATCTTTTACTATCAATAGTACATCAGATACTCTCTCTAAATTGATAGGCAGAAGCAGCCTACTCTTACACCATTTACTAAAGCACCTAAAGGCCTCCAAAACCAGCAGGGACTGTTTATTGAACTGTTAAAAGGATTCCATTCCCTGTAAACATATGAGATTAATGACTCACTGCATTCCAAATAACAGGAAACATTGACCATCCGATTAGCAATTAGAGGCGACGCTTCTTTGGGAGGCGGCATCCATTATGGGGTTTTCGCGTTGTGTCCTCAATGAATACCACAGGGTTCATATCTCCACGAGAATGAGTGTAGCCCTCTCTAAAGCTTAGAATTGCTTGCTTCTTTTTCTTAAAGAAAGTAAAGCCATTTACTTTCATGACCACCGACCTCAAGCCCCGATCTCTTGCTTCACGCCCAATATGTTCTGCAGTTGACTCGGCAGCGTATCTTGCAACTTTCCCCCCTATTCCTGTTAACTTACCTGCAGTGGCCCCAAACTTCTTGTTCCCTTTTGAATCCGTCACAGTAACAAAGGCATTGTTGCGAAGAACCTTTATATGAACAATATCAGCATCTTGTTCGATATGATACCTAGAAAGTGGAGCACCACTCAGGACGCCCCTTGTATTGTCCTCCGTAAGTCCTCTAACAAAGTCCATTGGTCTAGAATTGTTTCCCATCTCAGCTTCCTTTGGGCTTCCAGAATGTATGAAACACCTCCTACCAACATTACATTTTGAACAAACATTCATTCCAAAAATTGAGTGCTGATTACTGTATATTTTGCTTTCAGTCTTCCCTTGAATACCTGCGCCAAAATGATTCAGTGAGCCAAAAGTTCAAAATTTACAGCTTAAGATCAGAATAGGAGATACGGTAATGTGTATGTCAGCTATACACTATACTGTTTTACAGATGCATACTAAAAAGCCCGGAAGAAAACATACAAGAGATTCCTGGATCTCTGAAATACTGAATTAGATAGACATTGTAACTTATGATTCTGAAGTGATCAGAAAAGAGAGAGAAAAACAAAAGGAAGGAATATCCTTAATTTTTATTTCTTGCTTACCTATTAAAGCAGCAATACAAATAAAAAGTAATCAAGGCAAGTAAGCCCTAGGGTCTTCATATGTCTTCACCTGTTCCTAATGCTATATGGGATGACTTCTCAATTTGGTTTTGTCTCTTCCTTGCAAGATTTTTGTTTCTCTTTATAATACAAATATTCATAGAATGAGAAGAGAACATAAAAAAAAATTTAGTCCTCTATCCTCCGTCCTTTCCATCATAAATATGTTATTTCACCTTTCATTCCCATAAACTGGTGTGTGCTTAGTTGAAATCTTCCATTCACTTGGGAATCGGAACCATTTTTTTAATAACCGTGGTGTCTGGGTCAGCTTGCCCGCACCTCGACACATTCCAAGGGATACCTCCCACCAGCAACAGGTACCAGGTAACTCTATCCACCAAGGCTAGGACAATGAAAAGAAATCACCTAGTGTTTTTGACTCTTTGTTGGGATTTGAACCTGAGACCTAATGGTTCTCAACCAACTTCACTGACAACTAGGCCGCCCCCTTGGGTGAAAATTGGAATCAAATTTTATCCATAAGATGCTACACAATTCATAAATCGGCAAGCAAGGAAGACCACCAACTACCATCTTCCATTTTGATAGTCCAATATTCTACATTATAATCGTGTCGTGTACCCCCTTTATGCTATCTTTCGATCCTCCTCAGGCTGCAGCAACTTAAGACAAATCTTCGTTTACTAGAGAGAAATATGAAAAGTTTATCTAAAATCATGCAATCTCTGATAATCTAACTATAATTACAACGGAAATCAGGATGGAGAAGCTTCCACTCTTCAAGTGAGATTCAGTAAACTAGCAAGTGCATCCTTAATCTTGAATATCAAGCAAAATATTTAATCATTGCATCAGACAAAAATTGAATAAAAGTAAATAAATGTTATAAAATTAAGAGCGTAAGAAGGGAACAGTTCACACTTGTAACTATGGAAATAAACTTGTACAACAATAGGCTACAAAATATGCTCGAAATTAAATTCACACCTTCCCATAAAAAATGGCAACTAGGTATGACACGGTACACAATTTAGTGAAGAGAAATAGCACAACATTTAACAAGAGGAAAATAAACAGTACCTACCAAAATTTGGAAGTGCTGAAAAGGTCCTGAAAGCTTGAGGATGATCAGAAGAACATAGTTTGAAAGCATTGGCTGCCCATAAGACACTCCGAATAAGCTTCATCTTGCCTGTAGCAATGCAAATCACTTCACCTTAGCATCATTTTCACAAAAGTTTACGATTAATCAGAGAAACCTTTGTTACAAAAACCCAATTCTATCAAGTTATTTCACAGTGAAATGATTAAATGATAACTGTGCAATTCTAATAAACAAATAGAAAAGCATTAAACTGTAAATGAAGAAACGGGAAGATCATATGTAATATCTTAGGGCAGCCCGGTGCACTAAGATCCCGCTATGTGCGGGGTCCGGGGAAGGGCCGGACCACAAGGGTCTATTATACGCAGCCTTACCTCACATTTCTGCAAGAGGCTGTTTCCACGGCTTGAACCCATGACCTCCTGGTCACATGGCAGATCATATGTAATATCTTAGAATTATAGATATCCGAAGAAACCATTCATGTAACTATTATAATCCAATAGTACCATATGCATCATAAACGAATCCAACCAAATGTTTTAATGGTTTAGCAACTCCAAACTACTCCCTGAATGAACAATAGCTGCTTTTAAGGAACTTGTTTTTCTAGAGAAGATAGTCGGGGTGTGTTTAGTATAGAGGAAAACATCTTCCAGAAAATGTATTCCAATTTTTCAATGTTTGGTTGGTTAAAGTTTTTGAAAAACATTTTCTCTAGGAAAACAAGTTCCGAAATAAGTCCATAGATTGGCTCCTCCCCACCCTCCAACCCACCCAATGGCCCACAACCCCAACCCTCCATAAGCCCCCCATTCCCACCACCCCTACGCCCCACCTCATTCATATTTGACTAGATTATATACAAATGCTTTTGGAACAATATTTTGTACTTACTTACCAAACACAACAAATAAATAAGAAAACAAAAGATTTTTCGTGGAAAACCAAACACACCCTCAAACTTGCTCCCCTTTCGTGCCCAAGGGACAAAGAAACAGAGAAACATGTTCTAGTCTAACATCAACTTTAATAAACTAATTACAAGCTGAAGGAAATTTCCATAGCTCATACACACCTTCCTTTTATCTCAAATTACAACTATGTAAGACTTAAAGATCCATGAAAACAAGCATCAGAAGAGAAACAAGTAAACTAACAACAAGAATTAAGAAAACTAAGCAGGCGTGAAAGAATAAGTATCATTCAAGATCTGATTTTTATGCCACTGAATCCCAAAATAGATGAGATATCAGATGTGAAGTGATGGAGAAACAACTTACCTTTACCACTGAAATTGCAGAGTTAGGGCTATGGAGGAGATAGAAAACAATAAAAAGGCTTAACGGCTAGGTTAGGGAATTTCTTAGTGAGAGTATTATTGGAATTAAAATTATCTAAGTTTTTAAGCCAAAAAGCGCCATGAATTTTGGCTAAATTTTAATTCTGTCAAACAGCTAAAACAAAATTAAAACCAGCTTTTTAATAAATCAATCCAAACTCCTTTGTGTCATTAGTATCAATGTTAATGCAGCCGAACCAGTTTTTTAGTGTCAATATACATGTTTATAGTTCAAAAATGTGCATTATGAAAGTATATATTTCGATACGATATCGAAATTTTGATATTTTTTCTAGATTTCGCGTCAATTGAAAATTGAACTTTCAAAAAAATGAAATCAAATATCATTTGAATGTGCATACCAAAATTTTCAATTATGACTCAGCTCAGTATATACCAAATTATGATTCCTCATTTTTTTTTTTTTATTTTGGCAATGTACACACACAAGTTCCTCATTTTTTTTATTTCAATCTGAGTTGTGATTATTCTATTTCATTTTTTTATCTATTCAATTGCTCTCTATATTCAAAGACCAGCCAGTTATATTCCCTAAGTAACGAAAATTTATATAGCGTATTTTTTCGTAGGATTTCAATTATACATGCATATACATGTTGATTTTGAAACATCGGGTAACCTTTTTTTATCTGTAGGATTTTCTTTACATTAAGGGTTAAGTATTTAATTAATTAATTTTGATAAATAAACAATATACCCAAAGTAGAATCATGTTGAAGCAATGTTTAGCATAGTTTATTCTATAAAATTATACATGTGTCGCTTTAAACTGAAGTGTCTGATTCAATTAGAACTACACTTTCCTATTCATAAAGCTACCTTGGTCTACTGTGATAATGTTAGTACAATCTATCTTTTTGGAAATCCGGTCCAACATCAACGCACTAAACAGATCGAGATGGATATTCACTTTGTTCGCGAAAAGGTAGCTCGTGGACAAGTACGAGTCTTACATGTGCCCTCCAGATACCAAGTTGCTGACATCTTTACGAATGGTCTTCTCTTGATTTTATTTGAAGATTTTAGGGACAGTCTCAACGTACGACAACCGCCCGTTATGACTGCGGGGGTGTGATAGAATATACCGTGTATATCCCTCTGATATACACGGTTTCTGCAATTAGTGTACCAAAAATAGAAGTAGTTAATTATGTTGTATAATTATCATAATTGTAAAATTCTTGTACAAGTAGAATTAGGATATTAGAAGTTTAGTAGGAATAGAATTTTCCATATTTGGAGATTGTAACTTGTATATATACCTATTCATTCAATAAGAATAATCAAGAGATTATTTCTTTCATTTTATCGGAAAATAAATTGTTAGTGTTGGTATGAAATACTTTTTTTCTTAGTTTAAAACATGGCAATGGGTAGTGATAAATGAGTAACGGTAAGAGAAGTTAGTCAAAACATAAAAAAATTTAAGATTTTTATCATAAGATTAACAAGAGGTAAAAGAAGAACTGATTTGATTATTGAAGAAAGGTTAATTATTTCGAAGGGTAGGAATATGAGAAAGAGAGGATGGAGAAAAAAAAATGTAATACGGTTTATAACTTATGATATATTTCGTTAAATATTTAAATATCTAAGTTATATCCTCAAAGAATAATTATATATGAATAATTTAAGACTATAATTAGATCGTAAGATCTTTTAAAATAGGAAGGATACAAAATGTGGATGAAAAAGGCAATTACATATATATTTTAAATAGTGTTATTCGGAATGCAACAATACTATTTTACAGGATGCACAACGAGGAGGATAGAATTTTGATGTTCTAAGCTCTCTAAACTTACACTATTACTTTGTGTAAAAAAACATTTATTTGCAAGGAGGATACAAAACAAACAAAACATCTAAAAAAAATAAGGTAGATTCGGAAAGGTCGTATAAACTTATAAGACCAAAATCATTGATAAAAGTTCTTACAAATAATTTTCGACAAACATTGAAATACGTTGTTGATGCACTTTATAGGCAAGTGACTTTTATGTACTAAAAAGCGTGGAAAATGAAAGAGGAAGATAACCATTTATAACCAAATTATTTATGAAGTAATTTTGGATGTTTAATATAACACATAAATCATGAATTTGTGAGATATAGTTAATTAAGAAAGAATTTAATTTTTTGCAATTTAGTAGAAGAAAATAGGAAACAACAACAATATACTCAGTGCAGTCCCACAACGTGGTGTTTGGGGAGGGTAGAGTGTACACAGACCTTAAGAAAAGATCACTACAATTACTAATTTCCGAATGGATTGAAAAAAAGGTAAAAAAATACTATATTAAAAGAGAGTAGGTAAAAGTGAGCCAAAATATAATGTTAGGATGAATATGAAGAAAGAAATGATTACATAAAAAAATTATTAAGATGGAAAATGAAAGGGAAAAAGATAAGAAAAAGAAAAATAGATAATCAAGAAAAATACAAAAAAGAAAAAAAAGAAAAATTTCAATTATGTCAAGAAGGTAATGAGTAGGCTGAAAAAAGACACACAACCTTGACAATAATGACGTTTCGCGAGTATATGACTCATGCTCCTTTAAGTTCTGAAGTTTTTCTATTTGCATTGTGGTTAAGTCGAATTCCTGTTACTTTTACCGAATTATTCGTAACTGCATATTTACAATATACAATATGATCAAACTAATGAGAGTTATTTGTTAAATATTGAATTGAGTTGAAGTGAGATTTGCTTTTTCATTTGTCATCAGCTTGAAAAATATTATTAAAACAACGGTAGTGTTACAATTGAAGAATATAAAAAAGATAAAATTAATTAATGAATAAAGATTGATATTTTTAAATAAAAATAAAATAATTACTTAGCTGTATTTTATTTTAATAATCGCGCGAAGCGCGGGCTAATTCACTAGTGCTAATTATAGTAGTACAAATGACAAATTATAGCTGTGTGTGTATAGTTTTTTGGAAAAAAAAAAGGCTAAACAATTGGAAAGATATTAATTTCGAGAGAAGTAAGCACCAACATGTTTTAGTCCAAATTTAAGAATTTGGAGTATTTTATTCCTTGAAATTCGATATTCGAACACATTACTAGAATTGGTGTATATGATTTAATTATAGTAGTAAAAATGACAAATTATGTTGTAATTGTATTTGCGCCAACACTCTTTTGAAGACTAGACTAGCTAGAGTAGATGATACTTAATATATCCGTTCTTCCATCACAACCAAATGAGAGAATTTCAGCTTTAAAAATAAATAATTTTTACTTTTTATTTTAAGATGATATTTATTTTTGAATTCTACACTAATTAGAGAACATACACCATGTATATTATTATGAAAAGCTATTTTTAATTAACATTTCTTTAGTATGTTTGTTCTTTTTCTCATGCTTAAACTACATTATTCCTTAGGATTAAATAATCGTTGGTGTAGGTATTATGATTATCACTATATATTTCATAGGGTATAGGATTAGATAATATCTTTTTCATTCTACTTTTATTCAATCGTGCATTGACCCGTGAGTGAAAGAAATAATCTCTTGATTATTTTAATTGATAATGAGATGTATATATACAAATATACAATTCCTAAATATGGACAATATAGGAAAATAATTCTACATTTCCTATTCTAATTCTAATATTTTTTTCCTAGTACAAGACTAATACCATAATTACAATTATATATGAATTATAATTTGTTGAGTCCAAACAATTCCTATATACACACGGTCCTTTACACCCCCGCAGTCATAGCGGGCGGTTGACGTACGCCGAGACTGTCCCTAAAATCTTCAAATAGAACCAATGGAAGACCCTTAGTAAATATGTCTGCAATCTGGTATCGCAAAGGGACATGGATGACGCATACTTGTCCATGAGCTACCTTTTCTCGAACAAAGTGTATGTCCATCTTAATATGTTTAGTGCGCTGGTGTTGAACCTGATTCCCAGAAAGATATACGGCACTAATATTATCACAATATACCAAGGTAGCTTTTTGAATGGGAAAATGAAGCTCCAAGAGAAGATTATGTAACCAACATGATTCAGAAACCACATTGGCTACCCCTCGATACTCGGCCTCTGCACTAGAGTGTGATAAGGTAGCATGTCGTTTGGCAGACCATGAGACCAAGTTATCGCCAAGAAACATACAGTATCCAGACGTAGAGCGTCTGGTGTCAGGACAACTGTCGCACCCGATTTTGACCTGCGGGCTTCGCGACTTGATGGCATCGATCACCTCTGGATTGGATAAAAATGCTTGCTTTGAGGAGTCGCCACCTAATTATTCTAAGGTGAATTAGGGCACCTAAATTCTAACTAAAAGCTGTAAAATAACTCCAATTTTGTGGTCTGCAAAACTAATGAGATTCTAGATAAGGGTTCTTTATTATCCTAAAGGGAAGGGGTTAGGCATCCTTTAAGATCCGCTAACTTGCGATTATCCGATCAAACTCAGGTTAATTATTATGTTAAAAGTGCATGTTTTACAAGTATAAAAATAATGTTGCAAGTATTTAATGAAATTATGCATTTGTACAAGCATGCATTTGTATGACAATAATATACATGTAAAGCTAAAAAAGACTATGAATATGCATTCGTATGAAAATTGATAAAGATGTATGCAATGTGATTTCTTATAGGCGTGGACACAAAAATAGATAAACTAGCGATTAACAATTTTAAAAGTAACTTGAGCCTAAAAATAAATGAACTAGCAATGGGTTTCAAGTTTTAGACTACCCTATTAATTAATTCTATGTTTTCCTATTCTAAACATTTCAATAATTTCAGTACAATAATATTACAATCTGAGAATGAAATAAAGGTGAATTAAGAAAGTAAATGACAACAACAAAATAAATAAACTCCGAGGGGTTATTTGCCTTCTTTGACTTTATCTTTACAAGGTCATCGAGAATAAGCAGTTAGAAACAATTAAATATACATAACTCTCGAATCAGTATCCAAAACAATAAATGTTTTTTTATTACGGAGGGCTCGGACTAAATTTTGAAAAGATCATTCCAATCACGTCGTGGTTGCGAACATATGACTTCGTTGGTCATTTTAGTTGCCTTGCCTACTCGAACATGTTGGTCTCTCGGTGAAAAAAGATTTAAGTTTCATCCTTGCCCAAAAGCTTTATTTTCCGTCTTTGTCTGTGGAGGCCTCAAAAATCGCGGATATTTTTCATCGGCCAAGTGTGATATTAATAAAATAATAAAAGCAGTAAAGCAGAAAGATATCCGTTTGCCGGATTCAAACACAGTCTAAAGCAGAGAAATGAAACAAAGAAAAAGCGCGGCCTCGAATTCAATTTCATGCGGCCTAAATGCACGGTATTTATATAAATAAGTAAGACAATCTGCACGGATGTTTTAAATGCCAAAAGCGATGGAAAGCGTAAGCGAAAAAGCGCGACCTCGAATTCAATTTCGCCGGCCAATGTAGTAAAGCGTTAGGATATCTGTGAATGGATATTTAAATACCAAAATAACCAACGAGTTTGCAATTAAATTATCGACCAGATTGAATAGTGACCCGACCAGGAATCAAACATTCTTATTTATTTATTTTAGGATAACCAACAACAAAGATACAAAAATACGCAAAATGAAATTTACTTGATCACGGGTGACAGGCCGAAATCGGGATCGAAGGCGGAGCCGAAATCGGGATTGATGACCCGACCCATAATCATTTTTTTTATTTTGGATAGACAACAACGGAATATAAAACACAATTAACTGAAATTTAACCAAATCGGGTCGACGGGCGAGTCGATGACTAATTGACGAATCGAATGATTTCAACCCGTATCGATTTTCCCAAATCCACGGATAACCAACAACATCACAATATAAACATAAAATCTGGAAATTAACGAATCGGATCGACGGGCCGGTCGATGCCCGGCAAAGCGAATGATTTCAACGAATCGATTTTCCATCCAAACTTCGGTGGTAACCAACAACAAAATATAACACACAAAAAAATCTGGAAATTCATTCAAACCGGGTCGACTCTGACCGGTCGGTCGATGTTTGACCCGAACGATTTTTTCCAAATCTTCAGATAACTTGACAAAAAGATATAAAAGCATTAAAATATGGAAATCTTACCTGACCGATTACGGCCCGGCAAGCAGTGGCCGACGGGTTGTTCTTGTTTTTAGCACTCCGACCGAGAAAATAGAATCACAAAACCGACCCGGAAATAAAACCCACAAAAGGCCAAAACCACCGAACAAAGTATCAAAACCACCGACAAAAATATCAAAACCACCACAAAAGTGCAAACCGAAACCAACAACAAAATGGCCGAAACAACCAACAAAATAAGCGGAAACCACTAACAATGGCACCGAAACCCCGCACAAAACAACTCCGAGCCTCCCCATTTTTATGGACTTAGGACCTCAAAAGTTCCAAAATCGACGCGGTGGTGTGGGTGGTGTAGGGTGTCCGACGAGGTGGGGTAGTGGTGTGGGGTGTTGGCGGAGGTGGCAGTGACGATGGGTCGCTGTGGGAATCTTGAGGGGGTGTGTCTTGGTGATGGAGAGAGAGAGAGAGTGAGAAAGAGATGGAATGAAAATATTTGTCGGGTTTTGGTTTAAAAGGGGGGAAATAAAGGAGAAGGGAGTGGAGTAGTGATCAAGATTGGTGGGCTTGCGTGTTTTGGTGACTGGCCGAATTGGAGCCACGGGTAGGTGAGGATAAGTGGGGTGATTAGTTGGGCCTTGGATGGGAGAATCCAAAATAGAGTTGTTTTTATTGTAATGGGTTGAGTAGAAATTGTTTTGGGTTAAATGAAGTGGGTTATGGGTTTAAAATATAAAAAGGAGGTTTTATTATATAAAAAGAAAGCTTTGCAAAATTTATAAATTGTAAAGATGACAATATGATAAAATATAATATTTGTGAAATGCTTGATGCTTAAATAAAAATAAAAATGCAATGCCGTTTTTGCGAAAATAAAATAACATATAATATTAAGATAAAAGTATGCTTGTGATATAAAAATGCAAATGACAGTAAAAATGCAAATAATAAATGATAATAATGATATATATACACATATATGCCTATATTTTAAAATTGTTTTAAAGTGTCAAAAATATTAAAAATTGTAAATAAAATCCAAAAAGATGGGACAAAATTGGGTGTCAACAGATGCCCCTCTTTGGCCGGAGACGATGAAAGAGTTTTCGGCCAAAGAAGTTGACTCAGTAGTTAATTTTGTCCCGATCATCGAGACTCAAGGGAAGGTTAGGGATGTGTGGGAAGAAATAAAATCCCGACGGGAGAGAAGTTGCAAAGATTATGCACATTCAAGAAACAATGCCCCAAAGGTGTTGACTCACGACACCGGCTTGCGGATGTGGCGAGATCTTGGAGAAGCGGTGGAACAATGTTCAAGTACTTCCCCAACGCAGATGATGATGTAGCATATGCGTAATGAGGTACGACGTCGCTTGCTTAGACGTTATGCGGATGGCGCCAGATTGCATAGGCGTGATTGAAATTAAAATACCCGCATTAGAAGGTGGCGCCTGACAGAAATTGAAATACCGCGTTACAGGAGGTACCGGCGCGTAAATTAAATACCACGACATGAGGTGGGCGCTGACGAAAATGAATACCCGCATTAGGAGGTGGGCGCTGAATCAAATTGAAATACCCGCATTAGAGGTGGGTGCCTGACTGAAAATTAAATACCCGCGTTATGGTGGGCGCCTGGCGAAATTAAAATACTGTGACAGGAGGTGGGCGCGAATGAAATTAAAATACCCGCATTAGGAGGTGGGCTGACTGAAATTAAAATACCCGCATTAGGAGGTGGGTGCCTGATCAAAATTGAAATACCCGCATTAGGAGGTGGGCTGGATCAAATTGAAATACCCGCATTAGGAGGTGGGCGCTGGTCGAATTGAAATACCCGCGTTAGGGAGGTGGGCGCTGACTGAAATTGAAATACCCGCATTAGGAGGTGGGTGTGAACAAATTAAATACTCGCATTATGAGGTGGGCGCCTGGGGTCAAATTAAAATACCCGCAAGATGGGAGGTGGGCTGACTGAAATTAAAATACCCGATTGGAGGAGGTGGGCGCTGATGAAATTAAAATACCGCATTGGGAGGTGGGTGCCTGATCAAATTGAAATACGCGATTGGGTGGGCGCCTGATCAAAATTGAAATACCCAGATGGGAGGTGGGCGCTGATCAATTGAAATACCCGCATTAGGAGGTGGGCAACTGATCGAAGTGAAATACCCAGACAGAGGTGGGTGCCTGGTGAAAAATTAAAAACCGCGATTAGGAGGTGGGCGCTTTATCGGAAATTAAATACCCGCGCATTGGGAGGTGGGCGCTAGTGAAATTTAAATACCACGCGATTAGGGAGGTGGGCGCCTGAAAAAATGAAATACCGCGACAGAGGTGGGCGCGACTAAAATTGAAATACCCGCATTAGGGGTGGGTGCCTGACTAAATTGAAATACCCGCATTAGGAGGTGGGTGCGATTGAAATCAAATACCCGCGTGGAGGTGGTATGGCTGAAATTAAATACCCGAGATTAGGAGGTGGGCGCTGATGAAAATGAAATACCCGCGTTAGGAGGTGGCGACTGACCGAAATGAAATACCCGCATTAGGGTGGGTGCTCGAATCGAATTGAAATACCCGCGATTGGGGAGGTGGGCGCTGATCAATCGAAATACCCGCATTAGAGGTGGGCGCTGATTGAAATTTAAATTCCGATTAGGAGGTGGGCGCTGGTGAAATTTAAATACCCGCATTAGGAGGTGGGCGTCGATCAAATTAAAATACCCGCATTAGAGGTGGGCTACCGATTGATGTCGTTGTATTGACGTGATGCGTTTGTGACCCGCATGGGTTGAAATGACGTCGTTGCATAGACGTGGTGCGTTGTAAACGATCATTGTGTAGACGTGTTGTGCGGATGACGCCGTTGCATGGCGTGTCGATGACGCGCCGTTGTATGGGCGTGGCGCTTGTCGTTGTAATGTTGTGAAAGATGTAAATGACGTGCATTGCCGTCAGTTTGGTGTAATATGATTCCACGTTGTGTTTAATCTTCTGCCGATTCAAACTCATGGGGACTGTGGATTAAAATGGCATTCTTGCACGGACGAAAATGTGAGGCGACGTCTTTGCCAAATTAAGCACACATGTTGCGGCTTCTGCCTTTGTCAACTCAAGATCTGCACTCAAAGAAATTTGTGAGTTGTAGGCACGCCTGGACGCTTGCAAGCTCATATTGGTTTAGATTGAAGACTCGGTTATGTCCTGGCATTTCCAGGTCCATTGTCATATTCTTGCATTGAACCCTTAAAATATGCCCCGATTTCTAGTATATATGAAGATGTTGAACTTCCAAGCTGGACAAAATCGAGTTTGTGCGGGCAACTTGTTTGTCCTATCAAGGCGATCATGTGAGCCTATTTTGTTGTGTAAGATAATGGACACACAATTTCCAATGGTGTGACCCGATATAGGCCGCCTCATTCCCGATAAGGAAATCGTGTCATAACGTGAGTTCGATGCAAGTAAATGATAGCGACAGAAGTTTTCCAAAATGGGACCGGCCGATGTGGCTCAGCCACGTATCCCGCCGAGGGAATCAGGTCATAACGTAGTTCATGCAAGCAAAAATTTTGTAAGGGTTTTCTAAAAATGAGACCGAAGGCGATGTGGCAGCCCACGATCCCGCCGAGGGGAATCAGGTCATAACGTAGTTCATGCGGCAAAAGAGATTTGTATTTGTAGAATATTTTTTTTTTTTGTAAAAGAGAGTGACTAGAGTTTGAAAAATGATGCAATATATTTTGCAAGGTTTTTTTTTGTTTTGTTTTTTTTTTTTGTGAAAATATGAAAGACATAATCACGTCTTCACTTCGGTTGGTACCAACAATTAGTATTGTGCTTAGGAGTTTTCGTTATTTGCTTTCTGTCAAATCGACACAGACTTCAAGGTAATTCCTCTGACGGATGCTCCCTCAGACATACCTGAGTATCGACACTTGCTTCAAGCCAAGATTTTGACATATATGCATCCTCATGTTTCAAATGCCCTCACTGAAAGAAAGTCCCTTCCTCACATGTATTTCAGTATTTTGAACTTTGGGACGTCTAGAGAAGTACACTCACCCTCAAAAAGATGTTCAATGCATTTAATTGTGATACCATAGGCTTGGCCGTCATGTGAGTATCCACTAATGTGAGAACCCTCGGTATATGATCATGTAGGACTTGTTATGGGTTTGTAATGTAGGCTTGGGAAAGGAAAGGATATTATTTGGGTAAAGAGTGACTAATCCTTCCTTGAGCGTTGGAATATGTCCGTGCTTGGTATTTGTGTGCATTGATTCCGATTTGCTTATTTTTGCCCCCTTTTGTTTTGTACCGGCTTCTTTTGAATATTTCGTTTGGAGCTTTTTCCCCTTTTTTCGGAGTTATTTCCCTTCTTTTTTTTTTTATTGTCGGGGCTTTTTGACTCCTTTGTGTGAAGTCGTCCTTTTATTTTGTTTTCATTTCCTCTTCTGGGAACATTGCAACTTCAACTCGAATCATTTTCAGCAATTTGCATATTTCTGATGCGCTCAAGGAGGTCGGGCCAAGAGAGGGATAGTGCGTGTACGCACTCAGAAAGGGTATAGGCATAAGATGTGGTTGTTCAAAAAAAAAAAAAATAGGCTTCAGGCTCAAAGGGGAAATGCTACGGATAATGTTATTTGGTAAGCTGGAAAGGCTCAAACGGATCAAAGAAAGCCTACGATCCTTTCCTATACCAAGTGTTACTCAGGATTTCGCCTCAACAAACATTCGAGCCAAGTTCTAGATCACAATGCAATGCAATTGAACTTATTCTAAAAACTCACCACACAATGCACATGAAACGATGAGGTTGGCTTTGTTCATATCTTGGAAGCATGCAAAACAATTTTTAAGTGTCAACACAAAGTGAATGAGAGGTACCAGAAGAATCAATGGTTTACCACGAAGTCAGTCTTCTCCACTTGTTCTTTCCTATGCACACCCTTAACTGTGTTGGTATCAACCAAGTCAATCAATGATTCTTAAAAATATTTTTGTACTTTGTTTTTTTTTTTTTTTGTATTTTTTAATAAAGGGTACCGAACCCGAATAGGGCTGCCTACGTATCTCATCTTTGACGAGAATCAGGTGTGCGTAGTTCGTGCTGATAGGTTATAAAAATGTATGTTTTAAAAAAAGTTCATCTACAATAGGATAGTAAAAGTAAAAATTGTATAAAACAGATGATTATCCACTATGGGACGAATGCAAAGCAAAAATAATTGTCCACAATAGAATGAATGCAATGAATAAATGATCATCCACAATAGGATGCATGTAAATAAAAAAAATGAATGTCCATTATAGGATGAATGAAAAAATTGATAAACCAGATATGTCCTTATCTACGGTAGACAAGGAAGTGCGTCTTTTTTTTCATTTTCTTTTTTTTTTGATTTTTTTTTTAGTGTTGTCGAACCCGAGAAGGGCTACCTACGTATCACACCGAACGGTGAGAATCAGACACTCGTAGTTCGTGATGATAGGTTATAAAAATGTATGTTTAAAAAAAGTTCATCTACACTAGGATAGTAAAAGTAAAAATTGTATAAAACAGATGATTATCCACTATGGGACGAATGCAAAGTAAAAATAATTGTACACAATAGAATGAATGCAATGAATAAATGATCATCCACAATAGGATGCATGTAAATAAAAAAAAATGAATGTCCATTATAGGATGAATGAAAAAATTGATAAACCAGATATGTCCTTATCTACGGGGGACAAGGAAGTGCGTCTTTTTTTCAATTTTTTTTTTTAGTGTTGTCGAACCCGAGAAGGGCTACCTACGTATCACACCGAACGGTGAGAATCAGACACTCGTAGTTCGTGAAGATAGGTTATAAAAATGTAAGATTGAAAAAGAATTTATCCACAATAAGATAGTAAGTAAAATTGTATGCAATAAAAAAGTGATTGTCCATATTAGGATGAATGCAATGAAAAAAAAAAATAATACACAATAGGATGTAATGAAAAAAAAAGATTGTCCATTATGATGTAATGAAAAAAAAAGATTGATAATCCGAAATCATATTTTTCATTTTTTTTTTGATTTGATTTTTTTAGGGTGTCGCAGAAGGGTTACCCTCACGTATCACACCGTATGGTGAGAATCAGACACTCGTAGTTCGTAAGATATGTTGTAAAAAAAATGGTATGATATAAAGAAATTATGTAACGAAAATTAAACATATCAACTGAATTTGCAAATATGTAACAAAACAAAAATACAAATTAAAGTGATGACTCGTTGAATCTGGTGTTGGCTGACTTTTTCCAGTCAAAACATCTTTCGGTCATCTTTGTGAAAGCCTTTGGCTTTGTTCTTTCCTGAAGTATATCCAGGAATAATGTTTTAGAACGACCCCCCAAACTGTTCGTGAGGACGATCTTCCTGCAAAAAATAAAAGCACCGGGTGAAAGGAGGAAAGTCATTAAAAGACTAATAAAATGTAAGAGTGAAAGTATGGTCAAAGACTCCCCTGATTGCTTCACGAGATTCGAGTCTTGATGTTGAAGAACGCTTTATCCTTGGGTAGTGACACAATTTCTATTCAAGAGTCATAGCGACATGGTATGATATGTACAAAATTGAAGCGACTAATTATTGCATTAAATAATATGTACAGAGATAAAAGAAGAAAATAGCAAACAAAGGGCAGGAATTAAATACACGTCCTACCATGCATGGAGCCTCTCTTATGCAGAGGTAGGCCTAAATGCCAAATATGAGAGATTATATGAGAATAATCCAAGTCAAACTACAGTGCTTTTGTTGGAAAAAGAAGACAAAATGTATGTACATTTTCCAATATCGGCATGTCAAGATTAAGCTTGGATTAGTCCATCATTATCACGCTACAAATAATATGTTGATGGTCGTTGGGGAGCGAGACCGTCGACAATATTGGTGGTTTTCTTAATTGTGGAGTCGATGCCAAGGATCGACCCACCTATGGTGTATGTATGCATGATTAAAAATAAAAGGGTATAGCTCTATCCTAAATTTACTAAGATTAGGCTTACTGGACTCAAGGTTCCCGAGCGGACTACTCGAGTGAGAAGGCTACGCGGCCTCCGGATGGTCCGGACACTCCGCGCATACGCCAACTCTCCTAAAAATTGGTAATTTGAAAGAAGTTGGGGTGCATAAAACACACCTCGGGTGTAATGTGTGATAGTGTCAATTTTTCATAGTGGAAGAAATATGAGCGAAATGCCAATTTAAGAAAAGCAATAAAAGAATATAGCAATTAAAGAAGTTAAACATACAAAAATTTCAAAGAGAAAACAATTAGAAGCAGTAGAATAAATAAGAAGCAAAATAAAGCGCAATAATAATTAACTGAATTTGCTATGGTTAAGAACTGAATTTCCCAGTAGTCGCCATCTTTATCGCACCCGATTTTGACTGCGGGCGCCTTGATGGCATCGATCACCTCTGGATTGGATAAAAATGCTTGCTTTGAGGAGTCGCCACCTAATTATTCTAAGGTGAATTAGGGCACCTAAATTCTAACTAAAAGCTGTAAAATAACTCCAATTTTGTGGTCTGCAAAACTAATGAGATTCTAGATAAGGGTTCTTTATTATCCTAAAGGGAAGGGGTTAGGCATCCTTTAAGATCCGCTAACTTGCGATTATCCGATCAAACTCAGGTTAATTATTATGTTAAAAGTGCATGTTTTACAAGTATAAAAATAATGTTGCAAGTATTTAATGAAATTATGCATTTGTACAAGCATGCATTTGTATGACAATAATATACATGTAAAGCTAAAAAAGACTATGAATATGCATTCGTATGAAAATTGATAAAGATGTATGCAATGTGATTTCTTATGGGCGACGGGCCTAAAAATAGATAAACTAGCGATTAACAATTTTAAAAGTAACCGAGCCTAAAAATAAATGAACTAGCAATGGGTTTCAAGTTTTAGACTACCCTATTAATTAATTCTATGTTTTCCTATTCTAAACATTTCAATAATTTCACGAGTACAATAATATTACAATACAGAATGAAATAAAGCTGAATTAAGAAAGTAAATGACAACAACAAAATAAATAAACTCCGAGGGGTTATTTGCCTTCTTTGACTTTATCTTTACAAGCTGTCAAGAATAAACGGTTAGAAACAATTAAATATACATAACTTCGAATCCGTATCCAAAACAATAAATGTTTTTATTACGGAGGGCTCAGACTTAAATTTTGAAAAGATCATTCCAATCACGTCGTGGTTGCGAACATATGACTCGTTGGTCATTTTAGTTGCCTTGCCTATCGAACATGTTGGTCTCTCGGGTGAAAAAGATTTAAGTTTCATCCTTGCCCAGAAGCTTTATTTTCCGTCTTTACAACTGTGGAGGCCTCAAAAATCGACGGATATTTTTTCATCGGCCAAGTGTGATATTAATAAAATAATAAAACAGTAAAACAGAAAGATATCCGTTGCCCGGATTCTGAAACAGTGCTAAAACAGAGAAATGAAACAAAAGAAAAAGCGCGGCCTCGAATTCAATTTCATCGGCCTAAATGCAGTATTTATATAAATAAGTAAGACAATCCGTGCACGGATGTTTAAATGCCAAAGCGATCAAAGCGAAGCGAAAAAGCAGCGCGCCTCGAATTCAATTTCATCGGCCAATGTAGTAAAGCGAGGGATATACGTGTATGGATATTTAAATACCAAAATAACCAACAGTTTGCAATTAAATTATGCGACCCGAATTCTGAATAGTGACCCGACCCGGAATCAAACATTCTTATTTATTTATTTTCAGATAACCAACAACAAAGATACAAAAATACGCAAAAACGAAATTTACTTGATCCGGGCTGACCCGACCCGAAATCAGGATCGAAGACCCGACCCGAAATCAGGATTGATGACCCGACCCATAATCATTTTTTTATTTTCAGATAGACAACAACAGAATATAAAACACAATTAATCTGGAAATTTAACCAAATCGGGTCGACCCGACCCGGGTCGGTGACCTGACCCGAATCGAATGATTTCAACCCGTATCGATTTTCTCCAAATCACAGATAACCAACAACACAATATAAACATAAAAATCTGGAAATTAACCAAATCGGATCGACCCGGGTCGGTGACGACCAAACCGAATGATTTCAACCCGAATCGATTTTCCATCCAAACTCAGGTAACCAACAACAAAATATAACACACAAAAAATCTGGAAATTCATTCAAACCGGGTCGACCCGACCCGGGTCAGTGACCCGACCCGGGTCAGTGACCCGACCCGGAACAGATTTTTTCCAAATCTTCAGATAACCCAACAAAAAGATATAAAAGCATTAAAATATGGAAATCTTACCTGACCGGCTGGCCGAATAAAGGACCGACCAGGGTTGTTCTTGTTTTTAGCACTCCGACCGAGAAAATAGAATCACAAAACCGGCCGGAAATAAAACCCACAAAGCAAAAACCACCAACAAAAGTATCAAAACCACCGACAAAAATATCAAAACCACCAACAAAAGTAAACCGGAAACCAACAACAAAATGACCGGAAACAACCAACAAAATAAGCGGAAACCACCAACAATGGCAGAGAAACCCTCGCACAAAACAACTCCGAGCCTCCCCATTTTTTATGGACTTAGGACCTCAAAAGTTCCAAAATCGACGGTGGTGTGGGTGGTGTAGGGTGTCCGGCGTAGGTGGGGGTAGTGGTGTGGGGTGTTGGCGAGGTGGCCGGCGACGATGGGGTCGCGGTGTGAGTCTTGAGGGGTGTGTCGGTGATGGAGAGAGAGAGAGAGTGAGAAAGAGAGAGAGTGAGAAAGAGATGGAATGAAAATATTTGTAGGGTTTTGGTTTAAAAGGGGAAATAAAGGAGAAGGGGTTGGGTATTGGGCGATCCGGGTGGGCTTGCGGTTTTTGGGCTGGCCGAATTGGGCCACGGGTAGGGGATAAGTGGGGTGATTAGGTGGGCCTTGGAGGGGGTCCGAAAATAGGTTGTTTTTATTGTAATGGGTGGAGGAGGAATTGTTTTGGGGGAAATGAAGTGGGTTATGGGGTTAAAATATAAAAGGAGGTTTTATTATATAAAAGAAAGCTTTGCAAAATTTATAAATTGTAAAGATGACAATATGATAAAATATAATATTTGTGAAATGCTTGATGCTTAAATAAAAATAAAAATGCAATGCCGTTTTGCAAAAATAAAATAACATATAATATTAAGATAAAAGTATGCTTGTGATATAAAAATGCAAATGACAGTAAAAATGCAAATAATAAATGATAATAATGATATATATACACATATATGCCTATATTTTAAAATTGTTTTAAAGTGTCAAAAATATTAAAAATTGCAAATAAAATCCAAAAAGATGGGACAAAATTGGGTGTCAACAACAACCACCCCAATCAGCATCGATATACGAGACAAGTGTAGAGGCTGATGATGGATATAGATGCAAACCATAGTCAAGTGTTCCCTGGATGTATCGGATAATACATTTGAGCGCATTCATGTGCTACACCCTAGGATCATGCATAAACAAACACACATGTTGTACGGCATACGTAATATTTGGTCTCATGAAAGTAAGATATTGAAGAGCTCCAGCAAGAATACGATTGTGAGTGGGATCCTCGTAAGGTGAGCCAGCAGCAGCACCTAGCTTGGGCTTGGTATCAACTGGAGTGGAAGTAGACGTACACGAGGACATACAAGCTCACTCAATTATCTCAGCGACATACTTCCGTTGGAATAAAAACAACCCTCCTACATGATTAGTGACAAGAATCTCTAAGAAGTAACTCAAGGGCCCCAAGTCTTTCATAGCAAATTCAAAACTAAGTAGTGTCATGATAAACTTGCGTAAATCATCAGAAGAAGCTGTCAAGATAACAATATCCACATATAATAGAATATATGACAAGGAAGTACCACGATGATAGATGAACAGAGAATTATCAGATCGGTTGTGAGAAAATCCAATAGTAAATACATAGTCTGCAAATTGCTTATACCATGCCTGTGGGGCCTGCTTAAGCCCATATAAGGACTTCTTCAATAAACATACATGATTAGGATGTGTGGGGTCTCGAAAATCCAAGGGCTGATGCATGTAAACTGTCCTTTAAGATCACCATGTAAGAAAGCATTCTTCACATCTAGTTGATGAATGGGCCATGCCTTTGAAAGAGCCAAACTGAGAACAGTGCAAATAGTAGCCGATTTGACCACCGGACTATACGTCTCACCACAATCCACGCCAACCTATTGAGTTTTATCATCACCTACCAGACGAGTCTTATGTCTCGCAAAAGAGCCATCAGAATTATCTTTATGTGTAAAAATCCACAGAGACCGAATAATATTAACACCAGAAGGATGGGGGACCAACTCCCATGTCTTATTTTCAATAAGAGCATCATATTCGTCGTTCATAGCCAATTTCTAATTCGGGTCATTTAAGGCAGACACTGGATTACGTGGTAGAGGGGATTTAGAGATATTAGAATTGAGATTAAAATGTCATTTTGGTTTTAAAATACCCATTTGACTACGAGTAACTGGCCCTTGACTCGAGGAGGAAGCGGTTGGATTTTGGGCAGTGGGTGGGCTGGTGACGGATCAGCCAGGAGGCAGTGGGCCTGGTGGCCTAATGATGGAAACATGGGCTGGAACAGTACCGAGATCGGTACTGGCCGAGTGTCTGGCCCACTGGGCATTTGCGACGAAATAGTAGGGCCAGCAGGCAGTGGGCCCACTGGCGGATTTTGGGTACGGGACAAGTACGATAAATTGTGGATAATATATGGGGAGACATCGCCATCTAAAAAATTATACAAATTAGGCCCGGGACAACTTTCTTTAGCAAACGAAAATTGGGTTTCATAAAAAATAACATGGCGACTAATGATGATTTTATTAGACGATAAATCAAAATATTTATAACCACGATGATTAGACGGATAACCCAAAAATACACAAGCGGTCGAACATTCTTGATAAAAATGGGGAAGCGGATTACTTTGACGAAGGAGAGTCACAACATCATTATAGGCCTCAAATAGGCCTGCAACTATTTGTAGACCAAGACGATTATTGGGAACAGGCGCGCCAACGTTACGGAGTTGGTCCGCCAATTCCTTAAGTCGTTTACAATAGGCTGAAACATTCGAGAAATCTTCCATGCTTACTTGTGAAAACTCTTGCTCAAGGGTGACAACTTGGGAATGTTAGTTGTCCTGGAATATATCACGCAATCTATTCCAGGTATCCATAGCCGTAGTGTGTGGTTCAATGATCGTCTGTAAAAGGTCGGTAGAAATAGTGGAGTAAATCCACTGAAGGACGGTAGCATCAAGAGTGATCCATAACTGAGGATCCCCGCGGGTGGAGGGACAACGGGAGGAATTATGTGATGGAGGACTTGATGTGAGATTGCGTGAATTTTAAACAACTATGCTCACGTCGCATATTGGACGTTCTCCATCTCAAGAATAATAGGGATGTGGTTCTTGATTTTGGAAACAGTAAGCGCAGGATAAAACATGTTCTTTGACATAGACATAACGAAAGAACAAATAGGTGAATGAGGGATTTGGAAGAAAATTTGAGAAGAGAGAAGCTAAAGGTTGCACGGTTGCCGAGAATTTGACATGAAAACCTAGGCAGCGGAAGAGAGGAAAATCGGTAGAAGCACCTAGACTTTTGATACCATGAAAGAAATAATCCCTTGATTATTTTCATTGATAATGAGAGGTATATATACAAATATACAATTCCTAATATGAACAATATAGAAAAATAATTCTACCTTTCCTATTCTAATTCTAATATATTTTTCTAGTACAAGACTAATACCATAATTATAATTATATATGAATTACAATTTGTTGAGTCCAAACAATTCCTATATACACACGGTCCTTTAGTGAGTCACTTTTTCAATTCACAATCTGTACTTATTATACAGTTTTTTTTAATATAAAATATTCATTTAAAGCATAGCATATGTTACGCTCAGATAATTCTTCAATTTCAATTAATGAATGCCATCGAATCTTACATTTAAAGCACACATCACATGTCATGTAGCATGTCCTAATCGCATGTTAATGGAAGAAAGTCATCAATGTTACTCAAGATGTGAATTTTTGGATGACGATATGAAGAGGTTGAAATTCCCATTTCCAGTAAAATACAATTAGATATTTTTTTGTGGTTGAGTTCTGAGTTTTTTTTTTTTGGTTAAAGCATTATGAGTTCCTTCTAAAAATTATTTTTTTATGCAAAAAAAAAAAAAGATACAAGAAAGTTTGAAATTAGCTACGAAATATTTTGTCGGCTAAGCTGCCTAATTCCATCGCTAAAGTTGTTTTCGTTGCAAATTGTCAAATTTCGTCGTTAGTGGTATGGCTAATTGCTTTTTGCGCGGTCTATCTTTTCTTATCCTTATTGTCCTATGAAAGTTCTCTGCTTTTGAGTGACATTTTTCTTTCGACTTCTGTGTTTGTTTTTCGGGAAAAAAATATTTTAAAAAACAAAAGATTAAGTTTCCTTTAGACAATCTAAAAGACTACAATTACTTATATCGTTAAATTTTCAAATCTGGACTTGGTCACCAAATTGAAGTTGATTCATTCATACAAATTCTTTTCACCCGATATGAAAACTCGTGTATGATCCTTGCTACTCCATCTTCGACGTGAGACTTTATGAGCATCTCAAGTATGTTAACTTGAGAGTAGAGTAAAGGAATATGAGCGCATAGTTGAGAATAGTGGTGGTAGAGGAAAGGAATAAGAGTGCAAGTGTTTCTATTTATTGGAGCTCAAAATTTCTAATTGAAAGGAAAATCCAAAATAACTTTTAATTGACTTAATTAGTATTTTTGCAGAAAATGTTGAATGCTTGAAACGCTTTTTCAACAAGTACATAAAGTAGACCAATGTAAGTTTTAAATCAATGTAATTTTATCTTGAGCATGATTTGCTTGTCCTAAATCAGACGATACACAACCACATTTACTAGTTCGACACTAATTTAATAAAATTTTACATAGGATGAAGAATTTCACCCGTCCTTTTTGCAAAATGAATTGCACGAGAAGATAAGTATCTGAGAAATGGCAGCCAGGTGCACTAAAGCACCCACTATGCGTTGGGTCTAGAGAAGAACCGAATCACAAAGGTCTATTGTATACGGCCGTACCCTCAAACTCGTGACATTCTGGTCACATGACAGCAATACCAATTACGTCACGACTCCCCTTCAAGTATCTAGGAAAAGCAACAAAAAAAAAACAACTAACTAATTGGTTAATAAATTGTTTCCGTTGACTTTGGCTTAAATGTGCCTTAACTCGTAAGAAATGGATGTGTTTAAGTAGGTTAATAGAATCAATTTTACAAATTTACAAATTATTGAAATGAAAAAACAATCACATTATTGAATTACAAATTGGGATTGATTTGTAAAAATTTACTCACACAAATTAGAATCAATTTTACAAACTTAGAGAATCAATCACATTCTTAACTAATTGATTGGTTGTAATTACGATAATCCAATGTTAAGTGATACGGTATCACCGTACAATATTTAAACAAATGAGTTTATGAATCCAATGCTTAAAAAACCTCTCAACACAAAAGTACTCAAAATAAAACTAATAAACCACAATGGGGGAAGAATCCTATATGTGGTCACAATTTTCTTTCTCGTATAAACAATCTTCTCCCTCAGACTTATATGCTGCATTGTTCTAACCACAAAAACTTCAATTGTTCGACACCTTGGCCTCAAGCACATTTCCAATCCTTTGCATTCTGTCATGTAAATCTAGTCTTTTCTATCAACTCTTAATGATCTAACAGCAGTTCACAGAACGCTGTTGTTTCCCTCCCTTCGACAAGAGTACATATTACATATTCACTTATCTCACGCCAACCAAAAGAGAATGAAGTAACGAATCTTTGACCCAAGTATAGCGGTTTCTGCAATTGGATATTGACTGTTATCATCTGAACTTAGATGTCAGCATCAAGAAAGTTCCCAGAAAGCATAACCTGCATAAGGAGAGAGAGAGTAGTGTCAGAGTTTCGCCCATCACAATGCCAACAAGAACATAATAATGAAATCAACCAAAGATTAGGGCTCTCAATGAATCATCCCTCAGTGAAGCACCTCATCAAGTGCCATGGCCTCATCCACATGTTCTCAAGGTTAGAGTGCATACAGTATACAAGCACATGCCATTTTTATTTTATTTTTTCACTCCAATCATCTTGTATATCCAACACAATCAAATTTTGGTAAAAAATGTTTACAATGAACACTGACGTCATTGCTATAAAATGTTAGTAATGTTGCCTTCGTGTCCTCTGGTAAGTAATATAAATATTAATGGATACTTATTCATGTATAACGCAACCTCAAAAATAGTTTGTGCTTGACATGTACCTTTTCACCAAGTTTGAATGGAGGAAGACCCTTATAAGGGCATGTACCGCAACGGAAAGCATCACCTAGACCACACTGTAGACATCGAAGACATGTCCCCAAAAATACACAATGAAAAAGAAAACCAATTGCAAAACTCAAAGGCAGATCAAGAAAGGTAAGGGTCACGAAAGAAACCAACTAGTTGTTCAGCTGTCTGCTAATCACACTATAAAAATCAATCAACTACCAAACGACACAAATTTAACAAGAATGACAACCAACATGCACTAGATTTTCAATTTATCTGGAGAAACTACTCAACTAAAGTACTCAGTCCTATAAACTGGAGTATCCCTTGCTTCCGAAATCGATCTACTAGTTTGACAACAGATAAAATGTATTAGAGTTACACGCCTATCCAAATATTATTGATCCAGAGATAATAAAGAATGACTAAAAAATAATTTAGAAGGTGAAGAAAAAAGTAGGTTGTTGAAAAGCTCTTATAAAACAGTGAAAGGCAACAAGTCATGAGGTCCCCAGTTAAAAAGACAACGTATTCTTTTGGAAAACCATATTTTTATGTACTCTTTACTTTTCCATACCACTTAAATATGAGGAAGTTTCCCCACCAATTAAACAATTATTACTACATTACTTCTTTTTTTTTTAAAAGGCAACAAGTCAACATCATTTTGATTCTTCAGAAGTGACACTTTCCCATTCAAAGAGGTGAAGTGTTTTGGGAGAATGAAAATTATGCCAAGTAATTTTGGACGACAAGAGTAAACTACCATACGACACAAATCGATATAAAAGAAACCATACGCACTGAGGATTGTTTAGTTGTTTAGCAGTTGGTCCAAGTTGCACTTTTGTCTCAGCTTCAGCCCGTCCGCACGTGCAATTTTTGCATGCTTTCCTTGTTTTTCCAACTTCACAATCACCAACTGCACCAGCAAGTATGCAAGAGTATAATATACTACTGAAAAACTAATAATGTCAGCGGTAAACATCATTACTGCACTTAGCTTACCACTTGGCAATTGAGGTTTCTTCAGATCTTCTTCAGTGAGAAGGCCATCCTCATCAATGAGATCTGAATCATCATCGATCTGAACTTTCGGTAAAGTTTTTGAGACTTTCTTAATAGAGAAGGATGGTTTTCTTTGCTCTCATCTGTTCACAGATAAAATTAGCCACACGACTTTTTCAAGTCAAGATCAATAACTTCAACGCTTATTTACAACATCTATGCCCCAATCGCAAACCAGTTGCTATTGGCTTTGTGAATCCTCTTTATCCATTCCGCTTCATTTGGGCCCGTTTCATTGGACTGCTCAATTTATAATTTAGGACAAGTGGAGGGTTTGTAAAACTAGGGATTCTCTAAATTTCACATGTATCCCTATGACACCATTATAGAATATTTAACCATGACAAAAAGACTCCTATAAAATACTAGATTTAATCTAAGTGTCCCTAATAAAAACTAACTTCAAGGCTTGGGTCGCAGTTGAAAACTGGATAAACATCAAAACTGTATTATGATTGGACCAAAATAAACTGTATTATCAGTGCCTAGAGTAGCACATTATTGCCACACCAATAACAATAAAGCCATGAATGACTTTAATGCCTTGAAATAGCTATTAAGAATCTTATGACATCTTTATTTATCAAAAATAGGAGTTAACACAATTTAAAATGAAAAAAGGAAAGTACTATTGAAGGGGGGGGGGGGATGCAGAGGAAGACAATAAGCACAATACAAGGCACATAGATGAAATACTAACCACGATAGAGTGGCCATCTTCAGATGACTGTGCATCAGACAATCCAGCCAATAATAACTTGCGCTCATGGGTGGAGTTTGTCTGCAATTCAGATGGAAAGACAATTCACACCCCCATACAAATTCTCCCCGAAAAAATATGCACAAAGTGACAATTCACTCGCCTTCGAGACTGATTGAGAACTTAGGCTAAGTAGGACTGTTCCACCTGGCTTCAACACTCTTGAGGTGTCTCCACACAATTTATCACTAGGAAACTCAAGGGACCTACAGATGAGAGCAACAATATCCATAGATGCAGACTCCACTGATGTCAGACCTGTAATAACCAGATGTTAATAGCAGGAAAATAATACATTATCACGGGCCTCTAGCCAAGGGGCAAGCACATCAAACAGAGGTAGATGATACATAAGTAGAGGTGGCGCAGAAAAGGAAAAAGAAGAATAGGAAGGAGACTAGTTCCCTCTCTTACTGAACCAACCTGAGAACTTCTGTCTCCACAAGTTCATGTTTTTAGGACATAAGTATGGTGAAGAAGAGCATTTTCTTCTTTTTCTGCGTTAATAATCTATTACATGAAGCATTCAAGGCTGTAGACATTATACAATTAATTTAATAAATCCAAAACCAGAAAACCATAAAAGCACTCATCTTTAGCTCCTTCTCTATTCTTGCAGGTTCCTCCTGTCCACACAATTTTCTCTTCCAATTATTCAAACAGCTTCCTTAAGTCCCATCATTATATCCAAAACTACCAATTAGAATTTCCCAAATGCTTTAAATTTCTACCATTTGGATTTTGGAGCCAGAAAATTGATATTATCCCTCAATTTGGATACTTGATCACAGTCATTTACATATCAAAAAAGATTCAGACATTAGATCCACACAAAGTAAAGAACTACGAACGTCATATAAATACACACAATTCTTCGATTATACATTGCAATTCTTTTTCGATTCTGACACTCTAATCAATCTCTGGACAAAAGGACTTCTCATGAATTTTTAACCTAAATAATTCATTATTTAAAGTAGTTAACACAGATAATACAATATTTTTTTAAAAAAAATCAGAAATAGATTTAAAGGTAGGTGTGACTTGTGAGTAACGTTTTAGGTAATATTTTATTAAAATATTTTAACAGCAAAAGTTAGGTCAGCCGGAAGAAACGAAAATATAAAATGCAACTTTGAGTAGCGTTTTACAAGTATTTCATTACTACTGGTTATGACTCTGATTCAAATACTGCTACTTACTTCTGATAGAGTACAGGTTGTAGGTCCAAGATAATTTCCATTTCCTTCACTCTTTTCCTGTGCTTCTGTTCTTACTTTTTCCTCCTTTTTCTCTCTTCTATTTCTTCCTAACAATCTACACCAAAAATGATGTACAATGAGAAAAAATTGCACAATTACATTTTTGTTATTAGAATTTTATTATGAGGAACAATTTTATATTTACTAGCTTTGTTTTCTATTCATTAGTATAAATATTTATTATAGAAAAATATACTCTAAACTCATATCTATATGTTATTTAAAAGATAAAAAAACATGAATTCCATATATATATTCACTTAAGTTTGGTAAAAAATCAAATTCGTAATCGGAACTTTTGTTAACTAATTCAGGTTACAAAACTATTTATTTGGAAGTTACAGATTCTTCTTTATGATATTAGTTAAAAAAAAAAGGGCAGCCCGGTGCACTAAGCTCCCGCTATGTGCGGGGTCCGGGGAAGGGCCGGACCACAAGGGTCTATTGTACGTAGTCCTTCTATATGCACCTCATTCTTTATGATATTAGTTACAAATTTATAATTATTTGATATATATTTTAAACAAACATGTATTTAAAAGACATTTAAAATTTCTTACATATACATAGAATTGTCACTCATTAATGCTTATTTACCAGTTCAACTGGAGGAAAAATTTCTTGGTTTCCTCTGCGCATGACTCCATCATGGCAGAGCAGAAAGTATAATAAATCGGAGAGAAGAAGTCATTTGATTAGGTCAATTGGTTGTGTAGCCATTATATATTTAATACTTTTATGTCATTTCAAAAGATCTTTATTTACACGTAAGATATCTGAAAATAAAATACAAGAGATCTTTGTAGGGTCATTTTCTTCTATTCAAATTGTAAAAGAGTTATGTTAAACCACTTTCTCTATTCAAAGTTACAATGAGGTGCATATAGAAGGACTACGATCTTTTTAGGTTGCGGAAGTTTGAGGCAATAACATGTTTGTGATGCATGTAGATGTTCTGGGCCGCACACGCGCTATATTGATGTATTCAACGACTTCATTGCCTTGGCCGACATGCCTGGGTAATCTTAGAGTATCTATATATTTATGTTTAATTGTCATCAAATTTGGACTATTATTAATTGCCATGGTTCAAATTTCACTTACTAATATATTATCATCTTTCCCCCGCCCCCTTTTTGGTATCTTTTTTTGAATATTTGTGGCTTTCAAATGCTAAGTAAACAGGAAAAGTATATTTCTGATGCAGGGGATACATTGATTTCTTTCAGCAAACCTCGTATGTGGTACGAAATTGTATACTTCGTGAAGGGAGAACAACAAAAAAAAGAGAAAATGAAAGTAAAACATAAACATGTGGATACAATTTTAAGTTTTGGAGTGCAAAAACCAATTCTAGACAATTGACTTAAAACAGAACACTTGCATTTCTTACACAGAAAGTCAGGAGATAATTAATCTTCTTTATTTTTTTAATTCATTTTCAATTTTAGATCCATGCATTATAACTAGTCTACAGTAGAAAGTTAGGAACTAAAATTTAACCGATAAATATAATTACTAATTTCTTAGACTTCTTGAAGCAAAGATATCGTTTTTGGAAACCACACTAGCAACAACAACATAACAAAAGCAGAAATTATTATTAAAGTATCTCGTAAACATGAAATAAAGATTGATCATAGATTTAATAATTGAATGAAACAACAGACTTTGAAAAAAAAAAATAACATACGACAGACGGACACTTCAAATGAGGACAAAGGGAAAGAAATGTGGAGTCCTATGACACAACAGACATGCAAACAGTAAAAGAGACAGATAGTCCACGGGACAACATGGACATATAAAACAATACTAAAAGAGACAGACATTGGTCTTAGGTCCTTAGAAATTATTGTTGTTGTGGTTTGGATCTTGAACATTAATGTTGTTGAAAAATGGATCATCAAATAAAGTCAGTACATCATCATCCCAATTCAACATCTCAGATAATTCAGGACTCTGTGGAAAGCCATAGGAGTAGTTTTGGTAGTTACTCATTAGCATTGATGCGCCCAGTGGGGGGACATTCATTGAAGGGTCCATTCGTGGTGTCATTGGAGGAAACCCTGGAGCAGACATTGGAGGAGCCATCATTGGTGAAGGCATTAGAGAAGCAATTGTTGATGGAGGCATTGGAGGGACCATTCCAGGAGCCCTTCTAAGAGCCATTTGTTGAGGTATTGGAGGATACAATTGTGAAAAAACGGGAGGAAACATTTCTGAAGAAAATGAAGGAAAAGGAGGAGGAGGAACCCTTGAAGGGTCCACAAGAGAAACCGTTTGAGGAGTCCTCAAAGGAGCCACCGAATGAAACATTGGTTGGGGCACTTGAGTAGGAGCAGATGCCACCAGAGGAACCATCGATGGAGCCACCGGAGGAACCAACGATTTTGGAGCCATAACAGGGACCATTAGAGGAGCCCTTAGCCCCTTGGAGCTGGTCCCACCAGGAACCATCGATGGAGCCACCAGAGGAACCACCGATAGTGGAGCCACTGGAGGGGTAAACAGAGGAGCACTTGGCCCCTCGGAGTTGGTCACATCAGGAACCATCAGTCCAGCAATGGGTTGAGGGACGTTCGATGTAGAACCCTCTCCGCCAGCCATCACTTTTATTGATTCATATACCCGTTTGAGGTTTTGGTTTATCACATAACTCAGATCGTTGAGATCATAAGGGTGCATGTCAGCGGGAATATCTTCTCCATTCAACACTTCATACATTTTGTTTGTGAACTCCTTGACCCTGTTCTCCTTCCTTACCTTCCGCAGTTGTTCCTTCAACTTCTTAATTCTTTGCTTTGTGAATTCTACTTGTGTCTCCATGTTTTTTGATTGCTCCAACTCCGGCAGCTCCCTAAACTTTGTAAAGGTATTGATAACAGCAGCATGATTTGGATACACTTCAGGTTCATTGTGGTAAGGACTATAGACGACGATAGCAGTCTCAACATCACAAAGGATGCTGAGTTCTTGAGCCTTTTTAAAGAACCCTTTTTGTCTTTTCTTGTATGAGGCTTTCCTCTCAGTGATACTTTCAATCAAAGCAAGCTTCACTTTCTTTCTAGTCATGTCTAAAGAGGAGGAAAAGGAGGACGAGATATGTGTTTGTTTGAATATGGGGATCAAATAGCTTTGTTGTAGTTGTGTGTTTCTTTCCCAGGATTGGCTCCATTTGTAGGGGGGAATTTAGATTCCATAAATTTTTGAATAGTTTGAATTTGAGAATTCTTAGTTGTCACCAGTAACAATTTTGGCATGAAATTAAATGAGAGCGGACTAGAAAATCATCTTGAAATATATGTAGTTTATGGCTCCGGTCTTATGATGATCAATTTTTTGGAGTCAAACTTTGGTTATTACGAGAATAATTTAGTTGGTTTATATCTAAGTAATATCCACAAAAGATGGTCATAGAGTAACAACAAATGTGTTTCCTTATTAATTTCAGTAGTCGTCAAGAAAGTAAAAAAAAAATGTATATGATCTTTTTCATGATGTACAAAAGACTGAAATAAGCGAGCATTTAAATAAAATAATATGTAAAAATTTAATTAACTATAGTGGCTAGAAATTTTGAAGTATCAATTTCGACAATATTTGAATATGCGTAAAAAAAGTACAATTTAATGGTTAACTTTTAAAAAGTACAAGTACTTATTGAATATTAAATGGTGATATGTGTAGTGCTTCATGGAAACACATTTTTATTTGTTCCAATTTTGCAGAAACCATATTTAGTTGAGATTTAATGTTGCTTTCAAATATATTAAAAACTAAATCCTGCTTAAATTTATTTTTTTTAATTGTCCGATACTCACCAACTTGTCACTCGACACACATTGAAAAATATTCTAAATTGGTTTTGAGGAAAATCAATATATACAATAATTGCAAACACACTGATAAAAAGAATGCGTTTACACATAGTGGAGAAAGAAAATGAGAAATTTTAATCATTTTAAGAAAAGTACTTAAAAACGAATTAGCCGCAGATTGTCTTACTATTGTTTATTCCCTTGTCTTTTTGACACTTGGGAAGTATTGAACTTCAAGATTCTCATTCAATTCAATAAATTCATTGTGAGCATTCATGACTTTATTCACTCTTTTGTCTTGCATTTCTTTTATTATGAGTAGCTAAGTAAATAGTTGGGGTTCTGGGTCCTAAATGAGATTTTTGTATATAGGTTGAGTATTTAATGCTATAAAATGTGTGATATTTAAATACCCCATTTAAGAAATCCCAACTAGAAATAGAAAGGATTTAACTAAGCTATTCTAAACTCATATCTATATGTTATTTTAAGAATATATAAAAACATGAATTTCATATATATTCACTTAAGTTTGGTAAAAAAATCAAATCCGTAATTGAAACTTTTGCTAATTAATTCAGGTTACAAAACTATTTATTTGGAAGTTACCCATTCTTCTTTATGATAATAGTTACAAATTTATGATTATTTAATATATATTTTACACAAACATGTATTTAAAAGACATATATATAAATAATAATTAAAATTTCTTACATATACATATAATTATCACTCATTAATGCTTATTTAATTAGTGATGTTGTGGTGGATGTGTGGGAATACTAGGAGAGATAAGATTAGAAATGAAGATCTCAGGGACAAGGTGGGAGTGGCCTCGATGGAGGACAAGATGCGGGAAGTGAGACTGAGATGGTTCGGGCATGTGAAAAGGAGATGCGGATGCCTCAGTGCGAAGGTGTGATAGGTTGTCTATGGATGGGTTCAGGAGAGGTAGAGGTAGGCCGAAGAAGTATTAGGGAGAGGTGATTAGACATGACATGGAACAGTTGCAGCTTACCGAGGACATGACCTTAGATTGGAAGTTATGGTGGACACGGATTAGGGTAGAAGGTTAGTAGGTAGTAGAGCCTTGTCTCTCTTATCCTTCCTTACTAGTAGTCGTAGTATTTCTCAGGCAGTTTCTTATCTTTCGATTTCTGTTACTATCTATTGTTTCTTGTTATTCGTTTAGCGTACTATTTTGGTGTAGTTACGGTTTCTTTTTTCCTCTTTGACCTACTTTGTCTTTTGCCCTATCCTAAGTCAAGGGTCTATTGGAAACAACCTCTCTACCTCACAAGGTAGAGGTAAGGTCTGCGTACACTCTACCTTCTTCAAACTCCACTTGTGGCATTATACTGAGAATGTTTTTGTTGTTGTAGTGCTTATTTACTTGTCCAACTGGGAAAAAAATATTTAACTTAATAAACACATATTTGTGTCACATAAAGTTTATGATATTAGTTAAAAATTTATAACTATTTAATATATATTTAAACAAACATGACTTTTATTTTGATTTTTTTGGAATATATTCTTTATTTTCTTAAACTTTGTGCCAAGTCAAAACCAAACAAACAAATTGAAATGGATGGAATATTATTTAGGTTAAAAATTCTCAATAATTGGCTCTACACTCCATTCTAGTGTACCAGGTTGCCCTTGATATCACATACAACACAAAAAGTAGTCTTCAAGACTTGTCAAGAGCCAAAAGCCTAAAAAAGCATCAAGATCCACTAGGCTTGAGCAAAAAAACCCAATTAACGCATAGGCTTTTAGCAAATACAGACAACACTGATGATGTGTATGTAATATAATGCAAGAAGTAAAATGACTATAGAAATAACAAACATCAATTATGTAGACCAAAGCATGAAGAAAAAATATAATTAACCAAAATATGAAGTAAAAATTTGTCAGTCAAGTTCAAAAACAGTTTAAATTCTTTCACTAAAATGTAGACACAATTTTTCCTTTCTGGTGAAAAGTTTCCTACTTTTCTTCTCTTCTGATAAGAAACTAAATTTCCAATTTCTTACTTCTAATCACTATATAATTAATTCATAACTAATATATCACTTTACCACTATATTAACGTTTAGCTATCCTCTTAAAGAGAGAGCCCATGGACGACGAGACACTTGTCCTTGTAGCCTTCACTAAAGGACCATCTGAGGGAAGCGAAGCGCTCTACCTGAGCTTTACTTCGTTTCAGGGCATCAGGGCATAAGCGTGCCTAAAGCGAACACTGTTAGTCCTTTGATTTATTGGAGGCACGAAAAAGGCCAGGCCAACCGCTTGAGAGTTGACAAGGTGATTGAAGGCTTATTTATCATTATGCTATTGAAAAACAAAGTAGTATTTGGAAATAATGCTGCTGCATTACCCTTTAATAGTGTCTATTAAGAAGTCTACAGTTTTCACCACTGACCAATCAGCCTGGCCTACTTCATAAAATATTCCTACCTTGTCTCTCATCAACCAATCCCAAAAACAAAATTTTAAATAAAACTCTTTAGCTAATACAACCTAGAAAAAAACATTGCAGTGATCTTTCTTTTTAGTAGTATAGCCATAGCAATGAACTTAAGAAGGAAGAAGATAAGAATGTGATAAAATCCATATAGACTAGCAAACAGTATCCTCATGTATAGTAGCACATCCCAAAAATGAAGATATAAAAATCGGACAGCTGACGATGAAGTGAACAGAATATTGACACAGTAAACAAAACAAGTCATCCATGGTCACAGCATAAGCAGACTAGAGAAGTATCAGTTCAGCACATAAGGGAGAATTTACTCTGGGTTGAAGCTTGAGTAACAATAACAGGGTCCAACTTCTCAACTCCCTCTTTCTTCAAGATACTGATTGCATTGTACACCACACTAACTGGTACCATAACATCCTCAGCAAGCACCAGTATACTACCGTCTCCAACTTGACCGTCCTACAAAAGAATGAAAAACCGAGTTTAGAGAAAAAGCAATCATACATTCTCAAAATTAAAAGATGGAATGAGTTTGCAACATTTAAACCTCAGAAAGGCGTGTTAGCAAGAAAACAACCCATTCACGGGGGGGATGACTAAATTGCGTCTCTACCTAAATCTAATAGTCGACATTCAATCTGCAGAAAACTCCAAACTAGGAAACTAATTTACCCTCTACACTTAGCATGTGCTTCAGTGTCTCCATAAACGCTCTAAGGCATACTTCTCCTTGACAATAAGTGTATCCTGAACAGTGTTTTAAAAGGCGTTTTGAGGGGCGAGTTCTAAGGTGAGGCGCACTGGATCAATTGAGTTAGCAAATCTTATGTGCATACAAGCATCTTTTTCCTTTTATTTTTTAAAACGCACCGAGAATTACTGGCGTAAGTCCCAACATTCGGGCCGTTCGCTTAGGCATAAGTTCCAACGTTCTGGGCGTTCATTTGGGGTGTAAGCCCGGAGAAATTTTCTAATTGGAGCATAAATTGCTTAGTAATTTTTTTAATACTTAAATACTCAAAATTTAACTCATATTAAATTCTCAACCAAAAGAAACTCAAAAGTCAAAGGCCTCTTATAATTATTTATCCTAATTTCATATTTCTTCCTTTTTGTCGTTTACTAAGTAACCAATACTTGTTGGTCCTTTATTTGGCTCCAATACTTGCTCTACATTCATGCTTGCAGCTCCTAACACAAATGGGTAGGACTTCTATCTAGGTGGAGAACATTGAGTTTTCGGAAATGTAATCAAAGGAATTGGGTGCTTCGTTCTGTTGAACATGTGATAACTGGTGACTGTGATCGCTCGATATACATGTGATTAATAGGGAGTTGCAGAAAACTCCTTGAGGGGGTTGATGATCATGACATCAAAGGCTCAAAGTAGTGTCAAAAAAATCAGTACGACTCTCGGTAAAAGCAACTTTGATTATTTGAATTCTATATATTTTTGAAAGAACCCAAAGTATGTTGTTTATAAGCGCTTTCATTTTCATATAAAAGAGAGTTTCATAAATTTAAACATATTTTTTACGACCGCGCAAAGCTTGGACATGTTGACTAGTATTGCAATATTATCAATCTAGTTCAACTATTGTTATGAAATCTCTATCCCAAAAAAAATATTCCATTTGTATTACAATGAGTATTTGTAATTTGTTTTATAAATTTAGGTTTTCAAATAATAACGTTATATATTGTCATTTTTATTTTTTGAATTATTAAGACCTAGACTACAATTTTTAGAACTTTGCGTATGTTCTATCACAGTGATGTTATAGGTTCCATTTTAAATAAAAAGTGATATTATAGGTGTAATGCATCTTTGTGTCTTTCACTTTTTCAAGTAAGATTTAATTTGTAAAGTTCTTGTAGATGTTAGCATGTTTACTATATATATATACATATATACACATTTATTATAATTTTTTTAACAATTTTGATGTATTTTTTTATTATTTATAGTTAGTTTTATTAATTTACAAAATACTAAAAATTAAATATTCATGGGTTGTACGCACCACGCCTAGGGGCTTACACCTCGCCTCGTGTTAGATAAAACGTCTCATCTCACATTCACGCCTTTTAAAAACTGATCCAGAAAAGGCGACACTAAACAATTGATATTTTACTTTATTGTAATTCTTTTCAATTTCTTTGTCCATCTATTTGTTATTCATGCTTATAATTATTAGTCTTGAACTACACACATATATATATATGATGAGATCCAAGTTGAAATCTGAAAGAGCGCAGGCAGGGCAAGTTTGGAGTGACTGACTGAGTTGTTTTAACGTAATTTTTAAGACGGCGAGAATGCCCAAAGAATGGAGGTGGAGTACAATGATTCCTTTGTACAAGAACAAAGGTGACATCCATAGTTGCAACAACTATATGGGTATCAAGCTGCTAAGTCACACAATGAAAGTTTGGGAAAGGGTCGTGGAGATGAGGGTGAGAAGAGGCGTATTTATTTTCGAGAACCAGTTTGGATTCATGCCGGGGCATTCGACTACAGAAGTCATTCATCTTCTTAGGAGGTTGGTGGAGCAGTATAGGGAGAGGAAGAGGGATATGATTTTCATCGACCTCGAGAAGGCATACTACAAAGTCCCTAGGGAGGTTCTATGGAGATGTTTGGAGGTTAGAGGTGTACTTGTGGCGTACACTAGGGCGATTAAGGATATGTATGATGGAGCCAAGACAAGGGTACGGACAGTAGGAGGAGACTCGGAGCACTTTCCAGTGATGATGGGATTGCATCAGGGATCAGCTCTTAGCCCATTCTTATTTGCCTTGGTAATGGATAGATTGACACGACAAATTCAAGGGGAGGTGCCATGGTGAATGTTATTCGCAAATGACATAGTCCTGATTGATAAGACTCGCAACGGAGTGAATGCTAAGCTGGAGTTTTGGAGACAAACTCTAGAGTCTAAAGGGTTCAGGATGAGTAGGACCAAGAGAGAATACTTGGAGTGCAAGTTCAGTAACGGGAGCGACCATGAGACAAACGTGGAGGTGAGGCTTGGTACTCAGACCATTCCAAAGAAAGGAAGTTTCAAGTATCTCGGGTCTATTATCCAAGGGAATTGAGAGATTGATGACGATGTCAACATCGTATTGGTGCAGGGTGGATGAAATGGAGGCTCGCATCTGGAGTCTTATGCAATAAAAAGGTGCCACCAAAACTTAAAGGCAAGTTCTATAGGGTGGTGGTTAGACCGACTATGTTGTATGGGGCGGAGTGTTGGCCAGTCAAGACTTTGCACGTCCAAAAGATGAAAGTTGCAAAGATGATAATGCTGAGATGGATGTGTGGGCATACACGGAGGGATATGATTAGAAATGATGATATCCGGGACAGAGTGAGAGTGGCATCGGTGGAGGATAAGATGCGGGAAGCGAAATTGAGATGGTTCGGACATGTGTAGAGGAGAGGCACAATGCTCCAGTGTGGAGGTATGAGAGGTTGGCAATGGACGCGTTCAGGAGGGGGTAGAGATAGGCCGAAAAAGTATTAGGGAGAGGTGATTAGACTGGATATAGCACAGGTGCAACTTACTGAGGACATGACTTCAGATATGGGGTTGTGGAGGACACAGATTAGGGTAAAAGGGTAATAGGTAGTTGAGCGTAGTCCTACTTACGCTTATACTGGTAGTTGTAATGTTATTATTGTAGCCATGCTTAACCTATCATACTAGTAGGCGCAGTATTATTTTATAGTCTCATGTCCTTTGATTTCTGTTGTTGTTTGTTCCTTCATATACTTTGTTTATCTTATTTACCTGTGTTAGTTACTACTTCTTTTTTCAGAATGCTTTATCATGGCTTAGTCGCTTTTGTTACTCTCATTTTCATATTGCTTTAAATTTCTTGTCCGGTTCTGACAGTTTCTCTTGCTTTTGCGGGTGCTTATGCTTTTCTTGAGCCGAGGGTCTTTCGAAAACAGCCTCTCTACTTACCAAGGTAGAGGTAAGGTCTGCGTACACTCTACCCTCCCCAGACCCTACGTTGTGGGATTTCACTGGGTATGTTGTTGAATATTTAATTTTTCCTCCATTTGCATCTTTCTTCATTAAAACCCATGTCTTATTTGAGCTTAAAGCCCCAATGGACCTAGAGATTTTTTGCGCTTTTCGCCTTTGATACACTGTTTTATGCTCTAGGCACATCAATGTAACGCCCAAAAAATTTAGTTAAAAGTATGAAAAGGTGGTTGGTTTATCTAGTGCGAACACACATCCTAAAGAGTAACATAGGTATGTGGATATTGTTGATGAAGTTAAATGGACTACTACAGTTACTAAAAATATGAATGATGATGTGGATGAGGGTGACCTCCTCTTTGAGAGGAAAGAGGATTTCATTGTAACAAACCTTATATCCTTCTTCTTTTTTTTTTTTGAGAAAAGTAAAACTTGTATTGAAATCCAAAAGATCAGCATCAAAGTTGCTGAGAGCTGTAGTTGCAAGCTCCATTAGGAGCCAAAGGAACAAAGAAGGGATCAGCCAGTAGCTGAAGATCTAAAACATTAACAATTGCCTATCAGATCTAGTAGGTCCCCTACATCACTAACAATATCTTGTTTACACCAAAAATAGAAAAGACTAAGGCAACCTCTTGATTTTCTGAGTGAATATCCTTCTTTCCTTTTTTCTTTCTTTTAATATTCTTTTTTTTATCTAAATGATTGTAAGGAAAGGTTAGAAAAAGTTTTCATTTTGTAGGTAATGGGATGAAGCAGTTCTATATACATCTTCCACTTATTTTTATAGTTCTCTTGAATTTTCTACAAATTTTAAGTAATTTACTTTTTTGGTGATTTATGTTTTTTTAATGTTTATTCAAATCATATCAGTTTATAAAATATTAAAAATTCAAAGATCCATGGGGCTTACGCCCTGCACCGTGATAGGCAAAACACCTGGCCTCGCCCCCACGCCTTTTAAAACGCTGAATAGAAGTCTTACTAATTAATTGAAGTAATTAAGCGAACCCAATACATGCTTAACTTGATTAGATTATCTATCAAATGCAGAAATAATAGATTGTTGTTGCCGCATTATATCTTCACATTTATTTTTGCTTGATTATGAATGGTATTGGGACCACCAACATGTTTTTCAAAGCTTATATTTTTATTTTCATTTTGTTATCAAGTAAAGCTTTTTTCCAACTCTTAAACCATACTCGAAAATACATCACCTTCACCTTGATAAATGTTATCATCTTTAAATAAATAACAATCAAACAATACACTACATCGTTACAGTATACTCCAACCAATCATGGTAATCATCAAACTATTTCGGATTAAAACTACGCATTACTCCATAAACTTTTGTTGGAGGAAAGTTATGATTCCGAGGTTGAGAAGGACATTTCTAGAGGTATGTTTTTTTAATCACATCATGATGGTTTGGATTATAGTCCAAGATTTGAGTTCTTTCAGTGGGATCATCCTTTAAAGAATCTTAATCAATTTCTTGTCTTTGAGAAGAATACAATGGTTGTTCCAATTGGTGTACATTTTCTTCCCGATTAGGTTGATTATGAGAGGCCAAACTTGATTACCACATGGTACTTTAGAAAAATACTTCTTCAACTGAATTTTAAAATAAAAGTTTAGTTAGAAGAACAATCTCATAGTCATATGCACGCAAAGAAACACAAGTGAAGTTTGATGTAAAACACTTCACACAATCAAGAATATGTATTCACTTTACATATAACTAAGAATCTGTATTCTGTTAATACAACTAAAAATAAAGGTACAATGTCAATACTTAACGAGTCAACCAGGAAAGCCTGAGAATCAATAATGTGTACCTAAACTGAATCTGGATTTCTAGCTTGGTGCTCATGAGTTGCATTCCAGTACTCTAAAGAGGTGATGGATATCTCTGTTAGATCCAGAAAAGTTAACCATCCTAATTTCTTTTATAGACAAATAGTTCAACTTAAACTGTTCTTTAGCTTGGAGCAAGTTTATTTATTCTAAAGATGCAAATATTTGATGTTTTCTTATTAAACTTTTCTTCTTTCTCCCTCAAACAGAACCTTCCCTTCAATAATACAACAATAACAACAACATACCCAGTGTAATCCCAACAAGTGGGGTCTAGGGAGGATAGAGGGTAAATAGAGAGGTTGTTTCCGATAGACCATCGGCTCAAGTAAAGCATAAACCGCATCAGGATAGCAAGAAAACTAAAGCAAACAACAAATAGTAATAGAGAACTAAGAATAAGAAACATGTGAAAACTAAAAATAGAAATAAAAGAAAATGACGGCAATAATATTGATCCAACAAGAAGGAAAATATACTAGTCCTACTACTAACCTTCTACCCTAATACTCGACCTCCACACCCTCCTGTCTCTAGGGGCATGTCCTCAGTGGGTTGACCCCATGAGGTCTCAGGTTTAAGTCCCAGCAGAGACAAAACACTAGGTGTTCTAACCTTGGTGGACACAGTTACCTTATACCGGTTACTAGTGTAGGAGGTGGCATTTATCCGTGTAATTAGTTGAGGTATGCGCAGGCTAGCCCCCACACTAAGATATCCGTGAAATTAGTTGTATCATGTCGCCACTGGCTGACATGATAAAACTAAATATACTTGTGATTTACGTAGCAAAAATAAAGTGAGGTCACTGAATTGGGAATTAGGGAAAGGTTAACACATATAGTACATAATAGTTGATAGGGGAAGCAGAGTTCATGTTCTTTGCAATTAAGTAACAAGACTGATCAATACATTGCATTCAAGGTAACTATTTGAATAAATATTAGCTTAATTTAATTAACCCAAGTTATGTTAGATGTATAAAATTTTGAGTTGTTATTTTCTATGTTGGGTAGTTAAAACAACCAACCCCAAGAAGTACTGTGTTAGACCTAATGCTGGAATTTTGGGTATTGTAGAAGCATTAAGGTTGAGGAGATTAAGGGTGTTGTTCGCAGGATGCGCAGGGGACAAGCGACCGGGCCTGATGAGATCCGAGTTGAATTTTGGAACAGCGCAAGCAGGTCAGGTTTGGAGTGGCTAACTGAGTTGTTTAACGTCATTTTTAAGACGGCGAGAATGTCCAAACAATGGAGGTGGAGTACAATGATTCCTTTGTACAAGAACAAAGATGATATTCAGGGTCGCAACAACAATAGGGGTATCAAGCTGCTAAGCCACACTATGAAAGTTTGGGAAAGGGTCGTGGAGATCAGGGTCAGAAGAGGCGTGTCTATTTCCGAGAATCAGTTTGGATTCATATCGGGACGTTTAACTACAGAAGTCATTCATCTTATTAGAAAGTTGATGGAGCAGTATAGGGAGAGGAAGAGACTTACATGTGATTTTCATCGACCTCGAAAAGGCATACGACAAAGTACGTAGGGAGGTTCTATGGAGATGTTTGGAGGTTAGAGGTGTACTTGTGGCGTACACTAGGGCGATCAAGGATATGTATGATGGAGCCAAGATCAGGATACGGACAGTAGGAGGAGACTCGAAGCACTTTCCAGTGATGATGAAATTGCATCAGGGATCAGCTCTCAGCTCATTCTTATATGCCTTGGTGATGGATAGACTGACATGACAAATTCAATGGGAGATGCCATGGTGTATGTTATTCGCAGATGACATAGTCCTGATTGATGAGACTCGCAATGGAATGAACGCTAAGCTGGAGGTTTGGAGACAAACTCTAGAGTCTAAAGGGTTCAGACTGAGTAGGACCAAGACAGAATACTTTGAGTGCAAGTTCAGTAACGGGAGCGACCTTGAGATAGGCGTGGAGGTGAGGCTTGGTACTCAGGACATTCCAAAGAAAAGAAGCTTCAAGTACCTCGGGTCTATTATCCAAGGGAATGAAGAGATTGATGACGATGTCCACATCATATTGGGGCAGGATGAATGAAATGGAGGCTCGCATCTAGAGTCTTGTGTGATAAAGAGGTGCCACCAAAACTTAAAGGCAATTTCTATAGGGTGGTGGTTAGACAAACTATGTTGTATGGGCGGAGTGTTGGCCGGTCAAGACTTCGCACACCCAAAGATGAAAGTTGCGAAAATGATGATGCTGAGATGGATTTGTAGGCATATAAGGAGGGATAGAATTAGAAATGGTGATATCCGGAATAGAGTGGGAGTAACCTCGGTGAAGATAAGAAGAGGGAAGCGAGGTTGAGATGGTTCGGGCACGTGCAAAGGAGAGACACAAATGTCCCAGTGCGGAGGTGTGAGAGATTGGCTATAGACGGGTTCAGAAGGGGTAGAGGTAAGCCGAAAAAGTATTGGAGAGAGGTGATTAGACGGGATATGGCGCAGGTGCAACTTACTGAGGATATGACCTTAGATAGGGGGTTATGGAGAACACGGATTAGGGTAGAAGGGTAGTAGGTAGTCAAGCGTAGTCCTACTTACACTTACAAGCTGGTAGTTGTAGTGTTATTATTGTAGGCTTAGCCTATCATATTAGTAAGCGTAGTGTTGCTTTATAGTCTATTGTCGTTTGATTTCTGTTGTTATGCGTTCTCTAATGTACTTTGTTTATCTTATTTATCTGCGTTAGTTACTGCTTCTTTTTTCAGAATGTGTTATCATGGCTTATTCGCTTTTGATACCAGCATTTGCATACTGCTTTAAATTTCTTGTCCGGATCTGACTGTTGCTCTTGATTTTCTTGTGCTTTATCTTGAGTCGAGGGTCTCTCAGAAACAGTCGATCTACCTACCAAGGTAAAGGTAAGGTCTGCATACATTATACCCTCTCCAGCCCCCACGTTGTGAGATTTCACTGGTATGTTGTTGTTGTTGTAATGTCAATACTTAACGAGTCAACTAAGAAAGCCCGAGAATCAATAATGTGTACCTAAACTGAATCTGAATTTCTAGCTTGGTGCTCATGAGTTGCATTCCAGTACTCTAAAGAGGTGATGGATATCTCTGTTAGATCCAGAAAAATTAACTATCCTAATTTCCTTTGTAGACAAATAGTTCAACTGTACTCTAAAGAGGTGATGGATATCTCTGTTAGATCCAGAAAAGTTAACCATCCTAATTTCCTTTGTAGACAAATAGTTCAACTTAAACTGTTCTTTATCTTGGATTAAGTTTATTTATTCTAAAGATGCAAATATTTGATGTTTTCTTATTAAACTTTTCTTCTTTCTCCCTCAAACTGAACCTTCCCTTCAATAATACAACAATAACAACAACATACCCAGTGTAATCCCAACAAGTGGGTCTAGGGAGGATAGAGGGTAAATAGAGAGGTTGTTTCCGATAGACCCTTAGCTCAAGTAAAGCATAAACTACATCAGGATAGCAAGAAAACTAAAGCAGACAACAAATAGTAATAGAGAACTAAGAATAAGAAACATGTGAATACTAAAAATAGAAAGAAAAGAAAATGACGGCAATAATATTGATCCAACAAGAAGGAAAATATACTAGTCCTACTACTAACCTTCTACCCTAATACTCGACCTCCACACTCTTGTCTAGGCGCATTTCCTCCGTGGGTTGACCCCATGAGGTCTCAGGTTTAAGTCCCAGCAGAGACAAAACACTAGGTGTTCTAACCTTGGTGGACACAGTTACCTTATACCGGGTACTAGTGTAGGAGGTGGCATTTATCCGTGTAATTAGTTGAGGTATGCGCAGGCTAGCCCCCACACTAAGATATCCGTGAAATTAGTTGTATCATGTCGCCACTGGCTGACATGATAAAACTAAATATACTTGTGATTTACGTAGCAAAAATAAAGTGAGGTCACTGAATTGGGAATTAGGGAAAGGTTAACTCATATAGTACATAATACGTTGATAGGTAAACATTTCTTCCTATGTTAAAATTCTTCCTAGATTATATATTTCGTACGAACAGATAGCAACTTTCAAAAAATGGAGAGAGAAGGGAACTTACGGTGACTGCCATAACTGAGCAAGGCGAGCAGACAATTGAAGAAGAATTCACTCCTTCAGGCTTTCAGCTTTCTCACGTTTTGAAATTGGGGATTTCTTTAATCCCAATTTCTGAATATCAAGAACATGACTTGTTCTTTACAATTTAAAATAAAGAAAATAACTTTTTACATTTTTTATGTATTTTTTTAGATCATTTAGGGTCATTTACACTTTTGTTCCTATTTTACGCTGATCTTTAATTTTACTCCTCAAATTAAACTTATGCTTTTTGGGGCATAAGTTTTTCACGGGATCGAATCTGTAAAGAATCTATATCCGTATAAATTTCATTTGAGAGACAAAAATAAATTCAACCCATTTGAATGTCAGACCATGCAATGTCTTCTAAAAATTGAAGATTGTAAAAAGGTCATAAAGCTAAAAAGATATTGTAAAGGGCTAAAAAATTATTTCTCTCATATACACGTATGTGTTTTCAATTAAAAAATATGCAGAATTCTAAAAAAAACCTAAATTGGGCTCGAATAAGTAATTCCCTCTTTACATTAGGGCCTCCTTACAATAGTGTCAAAAAAATATGAAAAATCGACCGAACCAACCGAACCTAATCATACCGTACCGATTTATAGGGTTTTTTCAATAAAATCATGAATTTCTATTCAAGCTTATAACCCTCCAAAACAGTTAAGATGGTCTTTTTAATTTATAAAACAAAAAACAAAAAAATCTCGAACCGAATTGTATAGCTTTGCATGAAATATATTTTATATATTACAAATATGTTAAATTGAATATATATATTTTTATAAGTTATGTTTCATATATAAAAAAGAATTTTGGCGACTGGACTTTGGGCCTTCGGTTGATTGGATTTAGTTTTAATATATGTTATTTGCGGATGACATAATTTTGATTGACGTTCGCAGCGTTGTTAACACTAGGCTGGAGGTTTTGAGATAAACCCTGGAGGCTAAAGGGTTCAGGTTGATTCGAACCAAAACAGAGTACTTGAAGTGCAAGTTCAGTGGTGTAACGCCTGAGCTTGTAGTGGAAGTGAGGCTTGGTACCCTGACCATCCACAAAGAAAGAAAGTTTCAAGTATCTTGGGTCTATTATACAAGGAACTGGGGAGATTGACGATGATGTCACACATCGTATTGATGCAGGGTGGATGAAGTGGAGACTCGCTTCGGGAGTCTTATGTAACAAGAAGGAGCCATCGAAACTTAAAGGCAAGTTTTTCAAAGTGGTGGTTAGACCGACTATATTGTATGGGGCGGAGTGTTGGCCAGTCAAGAACTTTCACATTCAGAAGATAAAAGTAGCGGAGATGAGGATGTTGCGGTGGATGTGTGGACATACTATGAGAGATAGGATTAGAAATGACGATATCCGAACAAAGTGGGGGTGGCATCGGTGGAGGACAAGATGCAGGAAGCGCGACTAAGATGGTTCGTACATGTGAAGATGAGATGTCCGGATGCCCCAATGATGAGGTGCGAGAGGTGGGTTATGGACAGTTTCAAAAGCGGTAGAGGTAGACCAAAGAAGTATTTGGGAAAGGTGATTAGACAAGACATGGCGTAGTCCCAGCTTACCGATGACATGACCGTAAATAGGAGGTTTTGAAGGACGCAGATTATAGTAGAAGGTTAGTAGGTAGTTGAGTATTTTCATACTTATCTTTTCATACTAGTAGTCGTAGTATTACTCTGATAGTTTCATGCCCTTTGATTTTTGCTACTACATGTTGTTTCTTGTACTTTGATCTCTGTTACTATTTGTTGTTTCTTGTCCTTTGACTATTACTTTATTTTTTTCTGGTTTATTCATTATTTTTTCATCTCGCCTTGAATTGTATGTTGTTTCTTGTCCTTTTCTGACCTCTTGCTATGGTTTCTCTTGAGCCGATGGTCTTTCAGAAACAACCTTCCTACATTGGTAGGGATAAGTCTGCGTACACTCTATCCTTTCCCGACCCCTATGTTATGGGATTTTAGTGGGTATGTTGTTGTTGTTGTTAACTTATAGTCATACGGCCATACGCATACCATATACCAAGCAATTAATTGACGGCCAAACCTACTGTTGCTATTCATTATTCTCTGGCGTTCCAAATGTAAGTTACTTTGGCATGGAGATAAATTACAATATTCTCACCATAAGTTAACTATCATTGATTCTTTAATTCTTGTTTATATGTTTGATCTGCTATTTAGTACAAATGAGTTGTGATGAATCTGTTCACCTCAAATAATTTTGTATCCAGTGCTGTTGATTTTTCTATGAGGCTAGAAGTTATCTATAGCTATTTTCCCTGTTGTTTCAAAGCAAGTATTGAAAGGTCTCTCGGTTATTCTTTTAATTATTGTATTAACTGATAAAGCTAGGTAATATTATTGTATTTCTATGTGACATTTTTTTAAAAATGAAAATTAACCAAACCGTGTCGGTCTAAAAAAAACCAACATAAACATTGTGAAATAATCGAAAAAAATAGGATGGTACGATTTTTTAAAAGTAACCGGCGGACACGTCTCATTGACACCCCTACCTCATTACATTATGCCAAGTTCTAGTTACTTGACTGTAAAAAGCCTTTGTTCCCGCATCAAAGAGCGGAGATAATCTCTTGTAGTGTGTGAGGTAGAGAGAAAAAAACATCTTCTAAAGGATTATTTGCGCTTTTTCCCTATTTTATAGGGATCTTTAAGTTCTATCCCTCAAATGAAATTATGCTTTTCGGAACATAAATTTTTTATGAGATTTATACAAATTATGCCGAATTTCGTAAAAAACTTATGTCCCAAAAAGCTTAAATTTCATTTGAGAGGCAAAATTAAAGACCAGTCATTTGAAGGACAAACCGTGCAATTATTTATCTTCTAAACGGTGTATTTTCAATAGTTAATTATCACATAGTCATTTAATGATATATTTGTTTTTGTTTTTTTAAATCAAGGTCACTAGGGGTAGGTCCCTAGTGACTATTTTATTATTTCAATAAGTCCAAAACAAATAAAGGGAAATAAAGTTGCACATGAGTCTAAAATTAGAAAACAAATACTATATCATTGATATTTCTTTCTTACTTTATCTTAATACACAATGTATATTTTATCCCAATTTTGTAGTTTTTTTAAAATCCCGTGTGTTGATGCAATGATTAAATGCTTCAATCGTGTATTTATTTTACGATCAAATTTACCAATAAATATGACTCGCCTGAAACTCCATTTTTGCTAAATAAAAAGAATAGCCAAAATAATGGCGTACCAACTATGTATTTCTTGTTATTTTGATTTTTCTTTGATAATAAACAATATATTATTAACATCAAATATAATTATTTACAAAGCACATCAGATTATCACAATCTCCTTGATGTCTACATTTTATTCTCTCACTCCTCTATCTATCAAACACTGATTCTCTTTTGTACACCTATATCACTTAAGACTGCTGGAAAAAAAATTATGAGCCATCAAAATTTGCATCTGCTAAGTAAAATTTTAATGTATTTTTCAGCGCTGATGTTGCATAGACACGCTATTCTCCTTGCTAGAACTTCTCCATTTTGCTTAATGTTCAAAGATCCTAGCATTCCTTTCCAACCAGATTTCAAGTAGGAACTCTGCATAAACCAGCTTTATCAACTATGACAGGTAAGATCTGCCTTTAGTTTTCTATATAATCCATTGATGCATCGTTTGCCAGCCCATCCCTTGAAGGTATTGATTATGTAGTCATTGTCCGGATACAATTGTTGCAGGGAACGGGAAGTAAGTAACTATTACATTTGTAAGAAAGGATAAACTAAATATTACAATAAACTGAAAATCAAGAACTTAACAAACTGCTTGTGTGATTTGCTATGTCGAGTGATGGCACTCTGTCTTTAAGACAAGATTGTCGCGTATATCTCCTTTTATGTTTTCGGGCAACAGTTTCCCAAGATACAACAACAACTTAACAATTAAGCAAAGGAAACTCAAGTGTTACTCTTGAAGAATTTTGAGTATAGTAACTTTGCTAGAGAGGAAGAAGATGATTTCAGAAAATTCTGTAGTATTTTCTAAGTGTTGTGTAGTGTTCTTCAATTGAGCCAAATGCCTCTTCTTCAATTGAGCCAAATGCCTCAATTTATATTGTAAGGAGAAGACCCCTCAACTAGCCAACTAATGACCTTCAATAGTCATGTAATGACACTTAATTGAGAGGTTACATTCAGCCAAATAATGGTTGAATTCATGTGCCAAGTAATGGAGAATCAATGCTCCAAAACCAGCCCAAATGTCAGAACTTTTCAACTTCCCGTCGCAGCATTCTGCCTTCGAAGCGCCGCGACTCTGTGAATTAGCGTCGCGACTCCAGTAACTGAAGACCCAATTAGCATCGCGGCCCTTCGCGTCTCCGCGGTGATTTCTGACACATCTTACACTTCTTCCTTCGTTTACCAACGTGGAATATTTTGTCATTTGACCAATAACCATCCATCATTCTATGTCTCAAACGTATTACATACGTACCAATATCTCTTTCACTAATGAAATTTGCGATACTTGACACTAAGTGTGCACGTGTGTGGAAACAACGTTTCCGACGTGCGGGACCCCAATTGTTTGAGTCATAAATAATGAGATATACTTAATTCCACATTAATAAATTTTCAACAGTCATGTCATCAACCTTAACATACATATGCAAATAAATATTCCCTGATTTCTGAAACCAGTTTACAACAGCAACAAAGGGCATCAGCTGGTAATCTACATTCCCTTATATCAGCAGTTAGAAGCCTTCCATGAGGCTGAATCCACATAGTAAATATGGTTTTAGGTCTGGCTAAGTTCTGGTATAGTACTCCCTTCCATGGCACTTTAGGTATCCAGCATTTGTAGATAAACATGTTTAATTGCATTGTTTTTGTCCTCTTGCCAGTTACTGAAATACTGAATGTTCCCCCTAGTCTCAAATACTTTCCTCACAATCCAACATGCCTGTTGGAGAACTCATTTCTGCAAAGTTCAGCTCCTTACCGAGATACAATGATTATTTATTTCATCTATATAATTTTTTCTGTTGCGAGCCAAATCAGTAAAACAAACTTGCCAAAGCTCTATTATGTTTAGCCAAATGAAAAAAGGTATAGCCGAAATAATAGAGTTGCAATTATGTACTTTTTTAAAAAAAATGTAGAACTATTTATTTCAATTGTGTATTATAGGTCAAATTTGTAAAAAGAATATTTGGTTAGAACTCCATTATATTTATCAAAATAAAAAAATAGTCATAATAATAAAGTTAATTACATTTTTTTCTTTTTTTTTTGTAGTTGTAATGACTACTTATTTTTATTGTGTATCTCTTCTTTCTTGAGAAAAATTAGTAAAAACTTTATGAATTGTCCATCTTACTCTTCCCTCCTTATCCTTTATTAATAAAACTCATAGTCACGAAAAAAAAATAGAAGGGAGAAAACAAAAAGGGTTTCCACGAAATTAAAACTTACAAACTCTTGCGCACACACGAAAAAAAAAGTTGAATCCCTACATGGAAAAGAGGAAAGCTAAGACCAACACTTCAATTCGAATCATAAACCATGATTCCTAAGGTAAAAGCCAATTTCGAAAAGGAAAAAAGATACAAGTAAAACCTCATTATATATAGTGGTTATACAGAAAAAACTAGGCGATAAATAAAAACTCACCAAGAACACCATTGGCTATGATTAATTTTCTTTATTGTTTTAACGGCGAAGGTTGTATACTGATTTTGAAAATAAATAATACTACGACGATAAAATTTAAACGTTCAACTTACACTTCAAAAGAGTTTGTTGTCTAGGATTATAAATGGAAATTATATAGTGCTGCATTCGTCCAAGAAAGATAAGTTTACCATCCTCTGTGCAATATAGAAGCTTAGTTTCTCTTAGAGATTGTACAAAGCCACACACTTTCACTAGCCATTTCCAATTCATGACCACTGCTTTTGCCACCATAGAAAACAACTCTTCTTCACCTACAAAATCCGGTGCTGGAAGCTCCTTCAATTCATCTGACTTCACATCAAAGCATATGATTATAGAAGTTTTACTTACCTCTCGGAGAAACTTCTCCCAACCTTTGTCTAGAGACCAATATACACAACCTTCCATAGTACTGCTAATTCCCTCGGTAGTAACATCACTAAATAAGTCTGACGAATGATCTGCTAAACTTTGCTCTAATATAGGGAGAGTTTTTTTCATCGTACAAATGTTCTTATTTGGAAAGTAGACAACATAAAATGATCTAAAGATAATATAATTTTGTAGTCGTCGGTGGTAGAATCGTAACACAACCCGCAAGCATTAGGAAGTTTGGATGAGTTGTCCAGATATCGACAGACAAGAGTTTTGTATTGTCTAGTTAATGGATTCCACAGACCAAACGTATTGTAGGCCTTATATGTGTGTAATAGTACCAATCCATCATGTGAACATAAGATTCGAGAACTCCGTTTCTTTTCTGTGACAACTCCGGGATTTTTCAACTCTACAAACTCGTAGAGGTGAAGGAAATCATGCAAAGTTATTCATTGACTCTTCAAATCTAGAAGAAACGTATACTGCTATTAGATATGTATGATAATATATTAACAAAACAAAATATAAAACCTTCCCTTTGAAAATAAACTAGAATTTTTCGTAAAATGACTGAATAGTTTATCTACTTGTGATCTGCACAAGCATATTCTACTTTTCGGATTCAAAGATACAAAATTTTAAATAAATCTTATATATTCTAGTTGTTCAAAATTATATTGGACACTAGATCCAATAATAATTTTTAAAATTGTAAGCCAAACACCTCTACATTTTAAATATTTCAAATGCTTATTCATAGGTAATTCAAAATCAGTTAAGCATAAAGCACAAAGCATCTAATATATAAGATAATATTTAAGATATTTATAAAAAATGAATTTTGGGCCTAACTCAAACCTAAAAGCTAGCATGTAGGGTGGGGATTGTCCAAGTCCATATAAGGAGTCCATATTCTCATTCCATATCCGATGTGAGCACGCCCAGACCTTGTTAATTGGATCGTGGATAATATAATTTGGGGGTCCAATATCGGTGAGCAAAGAATTGAAATGAGTCTGACTCTGATACCATATAAAAAATGGATCTTGGTCTAACTCAACCCCAAAAGATAGCTTGTAGGATGAGGATTATCAAGTACATATAAGTAGTTCATGTTCCCATTCAATATCCGATATGAAACTCTTAACAATATTCATTTTAATACCTTTGGACGGTCTTTCTGAAAAGAAAATCAAAACAGTCGATCAATCTACATCTCAGTCAGTTTGCCATTAAGAATCATAAATATATTCCACTGTATTCAATTCAAACTTACTTCATCAAAATACAAGTAAATAATTCATTTTTTAAATAAAATTATAGAACATTCATAACTGTAATTAACTTTGTAACTGTTAAAGAGATTAGATAAAACAACTTATATTTTTTGTGTATATTTCACCAAAGTAGTGTGTACATAGGTTGTTTGAATTATCTAAACATCACTTGACCGTCCACAAGCACAAAACTCCAAACCTTTATTGGATACATAAAATGCAAACCAAACTCAAGAACCCAAAAAAAAAAAAGATTAAACCTTTTCTTAACCACAACCTCAAAACAATAAACCAAAAATTAGATAAGAATCCAAAAATTACAACAAAAAATAACAAGCTAAAAAAGTACACCGGAGATTCCAATAACTAAGCTTTATTCATCAACCTATAAGCCTATGAACACAAATACAGTTGCGAATAAATCAATTAAAATTGGGTTGTCGCATTATTTGAACTATGGGCCTCACACCTTAGGTAATAGTGTAATACACCTATTATCGCTATAGCATGGACTGCTGGTTTCTAAATTTACCTTTGAACTACTGGAGCAGACTCACTGAGCAGAATTGATAGAGGAAAGCGAAAAGATTACAAAGGATGAGACACAGAATGTTGTGGTTTAACAGATCCAAGTGACTGATTTGACAACAGTGTTAGATAATATAAGATGCAAATAAGTAATAATAAGATAAAGTTAAAAGGTAATTTGCCTGAGCTTGCTATAAGCTTGTTGGCGAAGCTTCCGAGTAGAATATCTAACTTGTATGAAAGCACTAATATTGAGACAAAGAATAATATTCACAAGTGTATTCTAATAACTTGCCTATGATGATTTACAATGAGTTACTGTGTCATATTTATACTTCCAATTAAATTAAGGGCAAATTCAGACCAACTATTGAACGATAAGAGCATGTGTGAGTTAAACTATTAACAAAGGGCATATTTGTTCAACTTCAAACACTTTAATGGCATATTTGGCCTTTTTCGCGGAAAAAAAAAAGACACATCTAATATATTTATTGATGTGGTGTAAAGACAAGGTGCATATACTTTTTCTAAAGGCTTATGTATGAAATACAAGAGCTTAGTTTTCATTTTTTGAAGCAAAATATAAAAATAAAAACAAAAAAAGTAAAACATCCTTTGAGTTCATGGATACACACCTCATGATATATGCACTTATCAATACAAGAGAATGAATGCTATAATAATTTGACAATTAGTATCTCCATAAATGTCATTAATGTTCTTTTTGGAAGATGTGGAATCGGACAAGTAATGGCAGTCCGTTGGAATTTATATTGTTCACCTGATCCCCTCGATTATCAGTACATCACGTCCTTCCAATGCCCCCGGCTTCGCTCACGTTCAACCGATAGCGCCAAAAAGCTGAGATGTATATAATTCATCGCTACTAACCACATGTCGTGATGTAATTCGCCCAGATGTAATATACAAATATTGCCCTATACAATCTCGACTGTCACTAATTCCGATAGATATACCAAATAACATAACGCAAGCAAAAGTTTTTTGATGAGAAGTAGAGAAATTCTATGTTTCCTAGTAGCAATCCATTTAAATAAATCCTCGCTAGCATGACTGTTAAGTCTTAAGAAAACACAAGCTATCCAAACATGTTTGAACCGTAAAACGATACACGAACTGGGAAATGGGTATATAAGATCTCACAAAAAGAGAATGTTGTCTAAGATTTGAGATGGAAATATGTTGTCGCGGTGGTCCATGAAATATATCAGAAACCTATATTTGAACCGTAAAACGTTTTACCACTTTATGCGGACATACAATTTGATGGATTCACTTTGAAATTCTCATAACTGAGCAGTACATTGCACTTCTATAATTATGGATTCAAAAATTTATCAATTCTTCACATATTCATTATGTACATGTCAAAAATATTAAACTCAATTAAACCCATATGCTACATCTGCCTTTGTGCAAAGGATGGCTAAGTCTGAAAAATAATATTGACGCATGAGAGCTAAAGGCCGGAAAAATTTAAGTGCACATCGTGGTTACGACAAATCACGAAATTTAAACTACTCCCTTAATCTATTACTTAATTATAATTAATTAATTCTGATAGAAAATTAACACGGCCTATGTTTATAAATAAATAAAACTCACTCAAAAAGTATTGTGTTGCTTCTTAAAAATAGCAGAATGATTAACATAAGACATATACATATACTCCACTTTGTGATTCTGCAACCATTTTAGCATTGAGCTGAAATTTTATTTTCGTAAAACAGAGTCAAAGTCAAATACCCTACCTGTGCCAAGTATTAGTGTGGCCTTTTGGAACTCACCCTTTTGGATTTGAGGCACACGTATTGATTTTGTTTAGTGAGATATAAGTTCCAACCACGTCTAATGCTTTCAATAATTATTAAATTAAATGTGATAAAATTTTATATTAACAATATTGAGCTTCAAATTCTCTCAATACATGACTGATAAAATTTAAAAGAACTGTTCATATATCTCGACTTGCTATTAGTCTTTATGTCTCAGAAAAATAATCTGCCGGAAGCCGAAAAGTTATTAATCGGTAAAATCCGTTGTGATCATTTGTAGTATATTGTCATCAAGGAGGGAGGCTCCCCCTGCAAAAGCAGGGACCTCGGCTCCACTACACCTCACAGTTGGATTGGATCATCATAGGCAATATATATCTAATGAAAAACAATATAGAATGTACATCTCATGGTCTGTCCCAAATGGTAATGGCAGAGATTCTGCTACCCAAGGCGATAGGATATGAGATAGCCCCTTTCGGATTAAAGCAGATGATTCTCAAAAGAAAATCAAATGCCACTCAACAAAAGGGGGCTTGCTTTGTGATGATTTTATCACTCTTGGGTCATACAAGTACCACAAAAACTTGCCCCAATTCAATGAAAATCATCACATTATATAAAAACCAAACAATACAAAACCCAATACTACTAATAGTTAGCATATAAGCCACAACATGATAAGTCTTCACTTGTCAAAATCAAGAGAAGACTTGAAAGACATGGTGGCTAAATAAATATAGCTTAGGTTTTATGTTAAGTACTGTTGATTAATTATCTAAACAGCACTTGACCGTCCATAAGCACAAAATTCCTTCAACAACACATTGAACCTTTTTGGATCCAAGATAAAAACTTTTCTCAACCACAATGACAAAACAACAACGTAACCAATGTAATCTCACAAGGTGAGGTCTGAGAAGAATAAAACGTGCACAAACCTTACTCCTACCTTGAGAGGGGAGAAGCTGTTTCCGAAAGACCCTCCCCGCTCAGAATGTCAAAACAATAAACCAAAAATTACCCAAGCATCCATAATTATCAATCTTTGATAAAGCTTAAAGAATGTCTTGGCTTTTAGATCAATATTTAACACTAAGTGGCCGTTTGGCAAATCATATTTGGCTATACAATTTCGATTTTAAAAAAACACCTAAAAGCTGTATTCAGTTTGAAAACAAAAACTATTGTTTTTCAAATTTCACAATTTTCCTGGCCAAACAGGTCCTAAAATGAATTCTTAGCTGGCCTCAGAATTGCAGAATTAACAGCAAGGCCTATGGGGCCATTCAGTCCCGAAAGATGGTGTTCTTTTTATGTAGATCTCATCACAGGCCAATATAAAACTACAATAACAACAGCTTTTCGTTCTCATGGCTAATCCCAAGATATAATTGCAGAGACTCTGCTCAACAAGGCGATAGGATATGAGAACACCCTCTTCGGATTAAAAATAATCAACAAAGAGGACTTAATTTTGTGATGATTTTATACATATGGGTTGTACAAGTACAGAAAAATAACTTGCCCCAATTCAAAAGTGAACCATCACGACATAACTCTAAAATAACTATTTTATCATTAATGAAATGATTTATATGTCGAATCAAACTGTATCACATAAATTGAAACAGAATAAGCAATGTTATCTGGCCGCCACTAATTAAAATTAGCATTTCCTCTTTGCACTATCGCTCAAGGCTGTGCTATTTTAATATTTTTAGCATAGCCTTTATACGTGTGCAGTGTTAATTTCGTGGTTAAGGGTATAAGTATTGCAGGAAAAAAACTATGGAAGTATTAGGGGATAATTGATTTGAGTGGGCAGAGAAGAATTTTTTTTTGATTTGGGATTGGGATGGGGACGGGAGACAGAAACCCTAGAACGATGAATGTGGAAGAGGAAGACGAGATTTAAATAGAGTTTTGTTTCTAGTGATCCAATGGGCCGAATTTTAGACAATTTGATTTGGGCTGCTATGGTAGAGATTTGCAGCCATTTAATTGCACGAGCTTGAACTTCAAATGGACTGATTTTAACTTTTGGCCTTCAAATAGCTGGTCCTTGATTTTATCCTTCAAAATAAAACTTATATCTTGCGGAGTATAAGTTTTTTAAGAATATACATAATTTATAGTATATTATAATATGAAAATATAAATGTATACTAGGGACAAAATGCAAATAACTCATTTGAAGCATATACAGTAAAATCTCTATAAATTAATACTTGGTAAATTAATAAATTTTCTAAGATAATATTTTTCTCCGGTCCCGACTTTGGCCAGTTGATAAATTAACAAATTTTGATAAGATAATAAGATAAATATATTTTCAAAAAACCCTATGTAAATATAGAGTCCCATTAATATCATAAATTAATAATTATATAAACTTACACAAACATAACTAAGACAATTTACTGAAATATGATTCTAGTGTTGTTTGTTTTTTCTTAAAATTGAAGTCTAGTTGGAGCTCATCTCTCTTGTACTCACATAATTATTTGCGTATTTGATCCGTCATTGTTGATTTCGTGACACCTTTTAGATAAGGAGCCATTGTTGGATATGATTTCAAGAAATTTTCTATCTTGTTTATATAGTATGTCATCATCCTACATTGAATGTTTTTAGTAAAAATACAATGAATAATACTTAATTATTAAGAAACAATGAATATTATTTATTAGTTTTCATTAATATTATGTACAATGAATCTATGTAATTCAATTACGTAATATGATACATGAATTTTTCTAAGATACAATGATTTTTGATGTAATCAAAATTTAACTTCAATAAATTATAAAACTCTCTTTAAATTAATAAATATTAATTTATCGGTTAATTAATATCTCTATAAAATAATAAAATATCATGGTCCCAACAATATTAATTTATAGAGGTTTTACTGTATAGTACTAGCTGATTTGAGGACATGTAATTAAGCATGACAAAATTTCATAAATTTGTATAAGTTACCAACATCAAAATTAACTTTCAATTTAAAGTTTTGAATTTTAAGAATTTCAAATATATGCGTCTAGAATTGGACTTGCCATACTTTCGAAAAAATAACCAAAGTGAAATCTTAAACAATAACAATTTGAAGCAAAAACTAAAGATATCATTCACCACCTGGAACATTATGAAGTCAATTTCTTTGGGGATAAAATTCTACTAGACGTAAATTGCATCTAGTTAAATGGCAACCTGTTGCCACTCCTAGAGAGGACGGGGGTCTTGGCATACAAGACCTTTGTACTGAAAACAAAGTTCTGCTTGCTAGTACAGCTTGGAGACTTTTTAAAAATTTCAACTCTCTCAGGACTTCTCTTTTATTATGCAAATATCTGCCCTCTATTTGGTGGCACAAATTTTACTCACTCCTATACTTGGAAACAAACTCATTCTAATCGGTTCGAAGAGAAAAGGAAACGAAACAATAAAGGTTCACTTTCATTGGTGCTTCCCCTACACGTATATTGGGGCGAGAGCGGGTGCTAGCTTCTTAAACATGATTTTCTATGAGGTAGAGGCTGGATCAATAAAAGAAAAATAAAGAAAGTGTACAAGATTCCAATCGGGCTACCTCTGGCGGTGAGGAAGACAGTGGAAGATTGCTAATGGTGCTCATATTAATCTTTGGACACAACTTTGGATAGCTCCTAATTTACAACTTAGACAGTTGATATAAGGCCCCTCATTAGAAATGAAGATTGTAGTATTGTTTCTTCCATATTTAAGGATGCTTCCTAGTCTTTTTATGATTTGTCCTTTGTCTTCCCATGTTCTACTCAACAAACTATTATGGGTACTTACATGTCTTTGTACACTAAGGGGAATGACCACTTATCTTGGGGACTCACTCCTTCTGGAACGTTTTCTGTGAAATCGTGTTATGACTTTCTTCGAGTTCGCAATCATAACCCTGTCAACTATAAGTGGATTTGGCAGCTTAAAATATCTCCCAAAATTAAGACTTTCGCTTGGGTGAAAAAGGCGGTAAATCTAGTCCAATCGGTAAATCCATCTCAGGAGTAAGCTGCTCCGTTGTAGCCACTTATGACTTTGCGCTCATAATAAACTACCCCCACCAATTTCTATCTTCATCGACTTAATATTATCCCTTCTAAATTATGCCACCTTTGCTCAATAGGGGAAGAGAAAACTATCACTTATTTATTTTTTCAATGTCCAAATGCAGTTCACCGTTGGACAGATTTGCAACTTCAACATTTTACTAGTAATTTCACTCTTCATGCAAATCATACTTCCAACTCCTTGCACCAACTCTTACACCAAAATGTCCTCCATAATCCTCATGGACTGCCAAATGCTATTATAATTTTCTTTACTTTATGGCATATTTGAAAGACTAGAACTGATAATATTTTTTCTCACAAGAACTCTAAGGTCAATACTTCTATTATATATGAGCTGGCCATAGAATACTACCATCTTGGGCCTACCCCCTTATTAAGACTCCAGAACTTAGAGTTCACCTGAAATGGGATCCTCCTCCTAGGGGTACCTTGGCGTTGAATATAGATGGTAACTTCCAGCCTAATAGAGAAACTCATGGGATTGGAAGAGGAGCCTTTCGTGACTTCAAAGGCAATTGGATAATTGGTTTTGCAGGCAAAGTCAAAGCCAACACATCATTGGCGCTTCTCCGAGGTCTTCAAATGGTGCAAGCCCATGACATCCATACATTGCACATTAACACTGATGCTCAACAATTGCTAAACCGTTTGAATACTTTAACTCTTTGAATGATCCACCAGTAGTTCATGTGTACAGAGAGCAAAATGCAATGGCAGATAAATTAGCACATTTTAGAATATTTCTGGATGACAGTGGCATACGAATCTTTTAACACCTTACTCCTTTTGTTATTGATCTCCTCAAAGAATATCACAGAGGGGTTACAACATCCAGAAGTATAAATCGGGAAGCAATGGACTCCAACAAGTTTACTACCGCTTCTTGTAATCAAGACTTTTGTAATCACAATTCTTGTAACAACAACTCAGTAGCTAGCAATAGAATTCAAGAAATAATCCGTTGATTATTTTCATTAATGAAGAAGTCTATATATACAATCTCTAAATATATAAAATCATATTCCTACTATAATACTAATATCCTAATTACACTTGTACAAGGATTCTACAAAATATGATAAGTAACCTAAATATACATAAGTTGTCCGTGAGATACACGGTTTTGGTTTCTATCACACCCCCGCAGTCATAGAGGTCAGTTTTCGTATGATGAGACTGCCCTAAAATCTTCAAACAGAACCAAGGTAAGACTCTTAGTAAAGATGTCAGCAATTTGGTACCTTGAAGGGACATGCAAGACATGTACTTGTCCACGAGCTATCTTTTCGCGAACAAAGTGAATATCCATCTCGATATGTTTAGTGCGCTGATGTTGGACCGGATTCCAGAGAGATAGACTACACTAACATTATCACATTAGACCAAGGTAGCTTTCTGAATAGGAAAGTGAAGCTCTAGAAGTATATTACGCAGCCAACATGACTCAGACACCACATTGGCTCCCCCTCGACACTCGGCCTCCGCACTGGATCGCGATAATGTAGCATGGCACTTTGCCGACCAAGATACCAAGTTATCACCAAGAAACATACAATAACCAGATGTCGGTCGTCTGGTATCTGGACATCCACCCCAATCAGCATTTGTATACGACACGAGAGTAGAGACGGATGATGGATATAAATGCAATCCATAATCAAATGAGCCTTGTATGTATCGTATAATGCGTTTGAGCGCATGCATGTGCTCAATCCGTGGATCATGCATAAATAAACACACTTGTTGTACTGCATAAGTAATATTTGGTCTCGTGAAAGTAAGATACTGAAGAGCTCGTGCAAGACTATGATAGTGGGTGGGATACTCGTATGGTGTGCTATAAGTAGCACTCAGCTCCAGTTTGATATCAACCGGAGTAGAAGAAGACTTACAAGATGACATGACAACTCTCTTAATATCTCAGCCGCATACTTCTTCTGTGATAAAATATACCACATGCATGACAAGTAACAGCTGTACCCAAAAAATAACTCAATGGCCCCAAGTCTTTCATAGCAAATTCTGAACTGATAAAGACATGATAGACTTGAGCAAATTATCAAAGGAGGCAGTCAAAATTATATCATCCATATATAACAGAATGTATGCTAAAGAAGTACCACGACGATAGATGAACAGAGAATGATCGGACATGTTGTGAGAAAACCAAATAGTAGACACATAATCTGCAAACCTCTTATACCAAGTTCGTGGGGCCTGATTAAGCCCATACAAGGACTTTTTCAGCAAACAAACATGGTGAGGATAATTGGGGTCTTTAAAACCCAAGGGATGATGCATGTAAATTGTCTCTTTAAGATCACCGTGTAAGAAAGCATTTTCACATCCAACTAATTAATGGGCCATGCTTTCGAGAGAGACAAACTGAGAATAGTGTGAATGGTAGCCGGTTTGACCACCGGACTAAACGTCTCACCACAATCCACGCCAACCTGTTAAGTTTTACCATCACCTACAAGATGGGTCTTATGCCTCTTAAATGAACCATCAGAATTTACTTATGAGTAAAAAATCACATAGACCGAATAATATTGACACCAGTCGGACGGGGCACCAACTCCCACATCTTATTTTCAATAAGAATATTATATTAATAATCCATTACCATATTCCAATTCAGATCATGAAGGGAGGACATTGGGTTACGTGGTATGGGTGATTTAGTGACATTAGAATGCAAATTAAAATGTCGTTTAGGTTTAAAAATACCCATTTGGCTATGAGTAACGGGCCCTCGACTCGGAATAGAAACGAATTGCCTCGGGACGTTGGTGAACTGCCTCGGGACTGGCCAACAGGCAGTGGGCCTACTGGCCGGATACTGGGTCAGGCGGGTAATTTAGTGGGCCAGTAAGCAATGGGCCTGCTGGCTGAGTGACGGTCCCGAGAGGAGGAATTATTGGGCCACCAGGCAGTGGGCTTGCTGGCCGAGAAATAGTGGCTGATGGGCCTGGGTCACTGGATGGTGCGGTAGGGAGAATATTTGGGCCAGCATGCAGTGGGCCTACTGGCAGATGTGACTCACGGGGTAGAGTGGGCCCACTATTGTATAATATACGGGGAGAAAGTATCGTCTAAAAAATTATAAGCACTCAACACGGATTTAGACACTTGAGAAAACGGAAATTGGGTTTCATAAAAAATAACATGGCGACTAATTATGATTTTATTAGAAGATAAATCAAATCATTTGTAACTACTATGATTAGACGGAAAATCCAAAAATACACAAGCAGTCGACCGAGCTTGAAGATTAATTGTAGTGTACGGAAAAAGTTGATAGCACAAGCACCCAAACACCTTAAGATGAGAATACGAGGGATCTTTATTGTAAAGAATTTTAAGTGGGATTGATATGCTAAACCTTTGTTGGGGAAAATGTTAAAGAGGTAGGTTGTCATTTGTAACGCATGATGCCAAAAAGATGGGGGCAGTGAAGCATGAGCTAGTAAGGTTCGGTTAATATTATTAATAGTACGAATTTATCTTTCGACCTTCCCATTTTGCGAGGATGTATGAGGACAAGAAAATCGAAAATATATGTCATGAGTGTCATAAAATTCCCGAAATGACCCATTATCATACTCCCTACCATTATCACATTGAATATTTTTAATTTCTCGTTCAAATTGGGTACGGATGAAAGCTCTAAATTTTAAGAATGTGAAAAAAAACTTGAGATTTTTTAGACAAAGGAAAGGTCCACAAAAAATTAGAATAATTATCCAAAAATAAAACATAATAATGATGACCCAAAGAACTCAAAACGGGAGATATCCATAAATCACTATGAATAATGTCAAAGGGCATCGACGTATTAGAAGTAGAGGCGACAAACCTTAATCTAACATGTTTTCCTAGAGGACAAGAAGGACAAATATGAGTATTACACGTACTCTTACGATCAATGAAATTATTATTTTTAAGAGAAGAAATAATAGACAACCCCGGATGACCCAAATGGGCATGCCACAAGAAGGATCAAGAGCGACAAATGTTGAAGGTGTGGCTTGACTCGTGGAAATGGTGGTGGTGGTGATTGGATAAAGCTCTTTCCGACTATCACACCTTATTAGAGGTATTCCCATCTTGTAATCCGTTACAGAAAATCCAAAAGGGTCAAAGTTAATCGAAACCCAATTATCAGTTGTGAATTTTCGGACAGACACCAAATTTTTAATTAAGTGAGGGGCATGAAGGACATTTTTAAGGACGAGAGGTGGATGTGGGAGGGACAGATTTGTGTGACCATAACCACGAATTGGAAGTGAATTGTCATTACCAATAATTATGCCACAATTTTTGCTCAAATTGAAATAAAATGAGAGATTACCTTGCGCAGACGTCATATGAGAAGTGGCTCCGGTGTCCATGTACCAATTTTTGTCAGGGGGATTTAATCCAAGTTTTTGCATCGAGGCCTCGATATTCGTGGATGTCGGAATTACTGCTGGGCCCACAGCCGTGAAGGTGTGCTGATAAAGCCCAATAGCCGGCTGACTGGACTGAAACTGCTGCGAATTGGGCCTTTACTGGCTGACCCAATTCACACGAGTAAACTGTTGGAACTGGATGTGAATTGGGCCTCTGTTGACTGACCCAATTCACTAGGTAGATTGTTGGAATTGGAAAGGGGTAACTGGGCCAGTTGGGCCACTGCCAGGCCCACTGGCCAACGACACTGTTGGCCCACTTCCCAGACTACTCCCCTGACCCAAGCTATGGTTGCCTCTGCCGCTGCCACCCTGACCACTATTACCGCCACGGTTGCTGCCTTTGCCGCGACCGCCGTCTTTTCCGCCGGACTTCCGATTTTGACCCCGTTTTCCACCCCCATTATTCCAATTTAGAGTGGAATTAACCGAAGATGATAGAGAGTAGGAATTTTGTGGGGAGGCCACTATCATGGCGGAAGTTGCTCCAGTTGCGGCCTTTTTAGCCAACCCTGCCTCTTCAAGGGTGAGCATTGATCGGGCTTGATAAAATGGAGGAAGAGGGTTGCTTTGACGAAGAAGAGTCCCAATATCATTATAGGCCTCGGATGGGCCGACAACCATCTGAATAACAAAACGATCATTCATGACGGGTGCACCAACGTTCTTGAGTTCACAAGGTTATCATTGGCGGTAGGCACCTTGTTCTTTTATGTATCCGCGGGGATGATGTGGTGAAGGACTTGATGCGAGCGTGCGTGAACTTTAAATAATTCTGCCCACGTCGCATGTTGAATGTTTTTCATCTCAAGAACGATATGGATGTGGTTCTTGATGTTAGAGACGGTAAGGGCAGGATGCAATGTGTTGTTTGAGGTAGACATAATGAAAAAGAAGAAGATGAGAATTAGGGATTAGGAAGAGAATTTGGGAAGATAGGGAAATTTTATTAGAAAAAAAAATGTCGGAATCGCGGATTCCGAGGGTGCTAGGCGGCGGAAGTGTAGTTGGGAGAAGGAAATTTTGCCCTAAACTTCTGATACCATGAAAGAAATAATTCCTTGATTATTTTCATTAATGAAGAGGTATATATATATATCTAATATACAATCTCTAAATATGTAAAATCATATTCCTACTATAATACTAATATCCTAATTACACTTATACAAGGATTCTACAAAATATGGTAAGTTACCTAAATATACATAAGTTATCCGTGAGATACACCGTATTGATTTCTATCAATCTTGTTTCCCATTAGTACTTCTAATGGCTCTGGTGTACTATTTACTGAATTTAATATAAGAAGTATCTTCATTAAAAAAAACCAATGAAAAACGAACTTAAATCTCATTTTATTGTTCTCTTCCATAGGCCTAGTCGCAACAACAATAACATACCTAGTGAAATTTCACAATGTGGGGTCTAGGGAGGGTAGAGTGTACACATACCTTATTTCTACCTTGGTAGGTAGATCGGCTATTTTCGAGAGACCCTCGGCTCAAGAAAAAGCACCAGCCTAAGCAAAGTAAGACAAACAAAGTGAGTAAGTCATGATAGCGAGTTCTGAAAGAGAAAAAGAAGTAATAAATAATGCAAGTAAATAAGAAAAACAAAATAAACATAGCATTATAAATCAAATGACAAGGGACTATAAGGAAATATTGTGTCTACTAGTATGATAGGCTAAGCGAGCCTACAATAATAATATTACAACAACCAGTTTGTAAGCGCAGGCATGACTACGCTGAACTACCTACTACCTTAATATGTGTCCTCCATAACCTTCTATATAAGGTCATTTCCTCAGTGAGTTGCACTTGCGCCATGTCCCGTCTAATCACATCTCCCCAATATTTCTTCGGTCTACCTCTACCCCTCATGTACCCGTCTATAGCTAATATCTCACACCTCCACACTGGGGCATTTGTGTCTACTAGCTAACTAAAAGTAAAGTTTCATAGTCTTTCACGTAACTATGCAACATTGGATTAGCGATATTAACTAATATTTGAAAGAATGTGGACAATGCATTATTTATGCATGACAAATATGAATTATGAATACGATTATTGATAATATATAGAGAAAAGCATTTAAAGAAAAAAAATCCATAAAATAAGTAACACTACATCAAATTCATCGTATTATTAATATTATTAATAATACGATGAATTATATGTAGTGAGAGGTTGGCTATGGACGAGTTCAGGAGGGGTAGAGGTAGGCCGAAGAAATATTGGGGAGAGGTGATTAGACGGGATATGGAGCAAACACAACTTACTGAGTACATGACCTTAGATAGGGGTTGTGGAGGACACAAATTAGGGTAAAGGGTAGTAGGTAGTCGATCGTAGTCCTACTTACGCTTACAAACTGGTAGTTTTAGTGTTAGTACTGTAGGTCCGCTTAACGTATCATACGAATATGAGTAGTATTATTTTATAGTCTTCTGTAGTTGTATTTCTTCTGCTCTGCCTTCTTTAATGTACTTGGTTTATCTCATTTATCTGTGTTAGTTATTGCTTCCTCCTTTTTCAGGATGCGATATTATGGTGTATCGACATTTGCATACTGCTTTAAAATTGTAGAATTTTAAATTTTTGATCGGGTCTGACTGTTTCTTTTTTTTGCTTTGCATGTCCTGAGCCGAGGGTCTCTAAAAAACAACCGCTCTACCTACCAAGGTAGATGTAAGGTCTGCGTACACTTTAACCTTGTCAGACACCATATTGTGGGATTTCAATGGGTATATTGTTGTATTATTAATATTTTGAAAATAGTAAAAAATGTCATATTACAAAAAGAGAGGACATTGATAACGTGATGCACAAATATCAATTGTTTGAGATATGAGAAAAATATTTTCTTTAGTGATGCGAATTTGAGTTTTCAGACAATAATTTTCACCCTTCTCTATCTTTTTTTTTTCATAATTATTTTTACCTTTTTTGTGTAAATTTTAAGTTTTTTCTTTTGTGCGCAAGGTATGATATACCCTTATCCGACCCGAAATAAATAAATAGAGTCCCTTTTGTTTGGTGTGTGACAGTGTGAGTGAAAAGCAACTTCCCTTAATCCCAATTCTCTGCATCAATGGAGTCCCTCACTCTTTCTACTTGTCTATCTCCTCACTACCCTTCCTTCAATCTCCGCCACACCTCTTTCCCCACCCCATCTCGCAAAACGCCTTTATTATCTCTCAAATCCTCACTCACTTCTTCTCACCAACAACATCCCACTTCAAAAACCCTTAAAATTAGTGAGAATGATGAAAAGTTGTCGTTGTTACTTGCGTCATCTCCTCAGACCCCCGCGACGGCTATGCGGGGTGCTGAGGCTGATGCAATGGGGCTGTTGTTTAGGGAGAGGATTGTTTTCTTGGGTAATAGTATTGATGATTTTATTGCTGATGCTATTATTAGTCAGTTGTTGTTACTCGATGCTATGGATTCTACTAAAGATATTAGGCTCTTTATTAATTCCCCTGGTGGCTCCCTCAGGTATCTGTATTATTATCAGTATTTGGCCCCATTTTCTGTATTTTTAGTGTTTTAATTATTGCCCTGGCTAATGTTTCTTTAGTTAAAATCTTTTGTGTTCTTTATTAACAATTAAAAATAAAAATTGATTAGCTTAACATAGGATTGTGATTTGGTTTTGAAGCTTAGCTTTAGTTGGATTCTGACCCTTTATCCTACAAGGCGAATTGAGTACCGGAATGAAATGAACCCCAATGACATATATAGTCAAAGCGAGTTAGTTTGGAATTGAGGTGTTCTGTGGTAGTAGTAGTAGTAATTGATGCCTGAAAAGGCGTTACTTTTTGGTAGCGTGTGGTCGTTCTGAAGGTGCAAGCCTCTTTTTCACCATACCCATCTTGCCAAACCCCCTTATCTCTAAAATCCTCACTTACTTCTTCCCACCAACAACCCACTTCGAAAACCCTTTCGGATTCTCTAATTCTCGACCCCAATTTCGAAATGGGTGAGGATGAAAAGTTGTCGTTGTTACTTGCTTCGGCTCCTCAGACGCCGGCAATGGCTATGAGGGGTGCTGAAGCCGATGCTATGGGGCTGTTGTTTAGGGAGAGGATTGTTTTCTTGGGTAATAATATTGATGATTTTATTGTTGATGCTATTATTAGCCAGTTGTTGTTGTTGGATGCCATGAATTCCACTAAATATATTAGGCTCTTTAATAATTCCCCTGGTGGTTCACTCAGGTACAGTATTTGCCCCATTGTCTGTACTCTCTGTCTCAAATTATTTATCATTTTTTTGGTTTACACGCCGCTTGAGAAATATTATTTGGGAGGAGTATTTGACCTACTTTACCCTTATTTATGTCTAAATTATAATCTCTCCATAAATGTTTACTCTATTTATGTGTCCATCTCCATTAATGATTAATGACAAAGGGTAAAATGGAGAGAACTTCTAAAACGACAAATAATTTGACATGGAGGGAGTAATTTTTAGTGTTTTAATTATTGCCTTGGTTAATTATTCTTTATTTAAGTTCTTTTGGACATTATTTGTTAATCCCTCATTCTCAAAATACTTGTCACTGTGTGCTTTTTGAGATTCAAACTAGTGAATTTTGACTGCATTTTAAGATGTAATGATTTATATGAAAAGAGTTGCAACTTATAGTACTATTCGTGTAGTTTTTGAATATCTAATTTTTTTTTAAATATTGAATTAAGTTAGTACAGTTTAACTCTGAAGATTAGTCATATTGACGCTCGAGAAGCAAAGCGTGATAAATATTTTGGGATGGAGGGAGTATCAATTAAAAAGAAAAATTGATTAGCTGGACATAGGATTAGGATATTTTTATTTTTGTTAGAATTTATATATGAAATTGAGAAGCTTAGCTTTAATTGGATTGTGTGAAGCCTTTTTCCTACAAGGCGAATTATTGCGTACCAGAATGAAATGAGCCCAATGGACTGAAATGGATATAGATGACACATATAGTCAAGCCTAATTAAGTTGGGATTGAGATGTAGTGTTGTAGTACAGTACTCGTTGCCTGAAATGAGCGCAATATATGATATGTCTCCATCATGATATGATGTAGTTGGATATTACATACTGTTAATAAGATAAGAACTCTGATGGGGCATGTGTGCTGTTTAAGACAAGTAACACAAATGAATGGTGATGAGTTGCTTTTTGGTAGGTAAATGTGGTGATAAGTTATTTTCCTTCCGTAAAAAGTCTTGAGATAATACAAGAACTCTGACTTTCGTTTACATATCCTCTGTATCCATTTCACTTTATTTAGGCCCATTTCATTTCACTACAATAAAATTAGAGATTCTCTAAAACTAGATGTTCTCCAAATCTCACGGTTACCCTACACTCACAAATCTTTAACCTAACTAAAAATAAACCTAGCAAAAGCCATATGTAATGTAAGTGTATCAACACGACTAAGCCCTAAATAACTATATGGTATTTTCTTGAACTGACGAAATATTTATGTGCTGAGTTAGATACTAGATATCATGAATTATAGTTGACGAGATACTTGAGTTCATTGAAAGTGCACTAAGGGGCGTGATGTCTGTATGTTGCTCTGGAGAGCCTATACTTGATAATAATGTTGTGCTAGAGAAGCATGCAGTCCAAAGCCTCAATATTTGCTGCCTCCCCTTATATCTGTATCTTATTAAAGCCTTAAAGGAGATACTTGTTGGCTTACTTTTCCTTTCTTTAAAGTCATCAAAGAATCTTTTTCTCTATGTTTATTTTAATAGTTCTTCTTAATTCCCCACACGTCAATTGAATACTTAATTGGCTTTATGCCTTAGGTTGGGTAGTTGAACCATTTTGTCTAAAGTTAATTTGGTATGAAAGTAGGTGCATGTAAAGAGCTTACCGGGGGGGGGGTTGATTTCATATACCCCCTCAAGTTTTGCTTTGTAGTGCTAACCTCCCTTGTGGTTTATACTACGTTTACCTCCCTTGATAAACCTTACGTTATAAAAAAAAACCTCCCTTGTTTTGATTTTTTTTATAACAATTCTTTTAACCTACTTACCATTAATGTAAAAAAAATTACGCTTTTCTAACTAATTAATTTTATGAATATCTTATTTAACAATCTTTAAAATAACAAATGTAATTCCTTTGGAATTAGTTTCTCTTCTTTCCAAACAGCTTCCCTGATGTCTGCAATGTATGAAGAGATGGGTTCCTCTACATGACATGTAGTGGCGAAAATGAATTTGGGTCCCTTGAGCTTGAGAATTAACATTTCAAGTTACTATCTCCATTGCAAATCTGCTATTTCTTTCTTCTCATCATGGATTGCTAATGGTTGTCATTTGTTTTCATTTAAGATATACATCAAATATGGACAGATGGCAACTCTTGCTCACTTATCTTAGATTCCCTTATGTCTTAAGTCAATCTTTTATGATTATTAATGTTCCTTTAATGTTCATGAACCCACTCGCAGAAAGGGTAGAAATGGCAGATTGTATTTTTTATATTAATGATAAATAGGTTAAAATATTATTACAAAGAAATAAAAACAAGGGAGGTAGTGTAATATCGTAAACTACCGGAAATTCTAGTGTTACAAAGCGAAAATGCGAAAATGCGAAAATGCGAAAATGCGAAAATTGGAGGGAGGTCTCTGAAATTATCCGAAATTATCCGAAATTATGCATGCAAAGAGGTTCAGAACGCATACAAAGTTTATAACATGTAGGAGTTGAGAGCAAAATAAGTAAGGGAATTTTACACTATATAACCTCTCACCAAAATAGTAGGGAAATGTTTATTTTTTTGCATATAATATATAATATACACATTTTATACATAATTACTGTATATTTGGCTAGTGGTTGTAATTATTTTTGCCTAGCGGTCAAATGTGTTAAAAGCCCCTTTTAATCCAACTTTGGTTGCTGGTTGGATCTTTGATTAAGGGGGAAAGGATAGCTGACTTCTTATACTAACAAGCAAGGGTTTCATAGAGAAAATACTTAATAGTGTCTACATGATCTACTCATTGGTGTCTACGAATGTTTTCGTTAGGACTGTTCAGCATGCATTATCAGTCCTTTTCATTTGCATATATTTTAGGAGTATCAGTTTTTGAGAGCAGATCCATGGTATCTAGGCATTGTTCACTCTTTCCTGCTTTTTACTTTGATTTTGTTAAACACCGATGATCTAGTGCCTCTGTTTTTGTTCCGTTTGCACTTATCATTAATCCATGAGTGTAATAGCCTCTATTCTTCCCCCTCCCCCCATATCATGTGAGGTTTATTTGTCCTCTCTTAGATTTGATCTGTTCATTTGATTTGGATAACTGAGAGTTGAACTTCATTTGTAACTGCATAGAAACATTTAGTTTTCCACTCACTGTATATTACAAGGATTTCAGAGTCAGGTCCAACTTTCTGATATATCCATGCTGGAGGTTGTGTGAACATGCGAGGCTCATTAGGTTTTCAATTTGCAATATTCAGTTTTGTCAGCATTCACATGTTTATCTTAGCCTGTCTCCACGCATTCATATCATTTTGTTAATAAAAATGTGGAATCTTCTGTAGAAATACTTGTACCTTTTCTCTCTTCTGATGTACCTCTTTCTGTTTACCAGCGCAACAATGGCTATCTTTGACGTTGTGCAGTTGGTGAGGGCCGATGTATCCACAGTCGCACTTGGCATTTCAGCTTCCACAGCTTCAATAATCCTTGGTGGTGGTACCAAAGGAAAGCGCTACGCAATGCCTAATACTCGAGTTATGATACATCAACCACTTGGCGGTGCAAGCGGTCAAGCAATAGATGTGGAAATTCAAGCCCGAGAAATAATGCATAACAAGGACAATGTTACCAAGATTATTTCCAATTGCACTGGACGATCATATGAACAAGTTCAGAAAGATATTGATAGAGATCGTTACATGTCTCCTATTGAAGCTGTAGAATATGGGCTAATTGATGGTGTTATTGATAGAGATAGCATCATTCCACTTATGCCTGTTCCTGAAAGGGTTAGATCTACATTGAATTATCAAGAAATGATCCAAGATCCTAAGAAATTTTTGAACCCAGAAATCCCTGATGATGAAATATATTAGCTGGTGCAACAGGTACCTCCTTTGTTTTCTGTCTATGTTCCATGCTCTTGTTAGCTTGTGAGTGGAGTCAGAATATGAGCAACTAGCTATCTTGCAATCAGCTCCATTGTTCAGAGTGTCTTTATGTTTGAGTCAGGTTACATCAAAGAAATTATTGGATTGAGTATGCTTCTTGTTACATGTGTTAATGTTTACTTTCTTTTTTGATGATAAAGGAGTATTTATGTTTACTTGTACAGGTAACTAGCTTTAATAATTTGCTTGATGAGAATCGTCTGTTCCTTGCAGTAAAATGAACTAAAGATAGAGTGGATTTTAGGCATTTTCTGTTGACATGTAGCAGATTGGTTAACCGGGTCTGACTGTTTTTTGCTTCGCTTGTCCTGAGCCGAGGGTCTCTCGGAAACAACCACTCTACCTACCAAGGTAGAGGTAAGGTGTGTGTACATTCTACCCTCCCCAGACCCCACGTGGTGGGATTCCACTGGGTATGTTGTTGTTGTTATGTAGCAGATTGGTTAAGAGAAGCCGAAGTTGGGCAAGATTTAGAAGTTCAAAGAGGCAAAAACATCCAAAAGAGGCTAAAGGGGGAAAAGTTTTGTATGTTGCTCACTTGCTCATTCTTATAATAGGAAGTTTATAAATGTTAGAATTAGTAACATGGGTCTAAGATGAGCTTAAATGGAGTGGCATGGTCAGTGAGGGTTCATAAATCCAACCCCAACTTGCTTGGTATTGAGGCATAGCATTTAGTTGTATTAATGTTAGAATTAGCAAATAGAATGCAATAAGAGAAAAGAAGAGCCAACATTACAAACTGTATGCAGTGATCAACATTGCTGTCAATGAATAGTAGACTAAGATTTTTTAAAAAGGGAACATTTTACAATCGCCAAAATTAGATAATAATTCAAGAGAGGGTAATTGCTGCATCACTCACCAGTTACCAAGTACTAGATTTGAGCTAGATGGTAAAGAAATATCAACATGTAAAGTTTGTAGCAAAACTCTGCCAGCTGTTGTTCTTTGGTTGACTTGAATTGTATTGAATTTTTGTCGAAGGAAAGAAAGAGGGTTAGTATTTTTATGCATCATAACTCATGGTGATGCTTGTAAGTTGGAGAAACTACTTTTATTATATGTAGCTAGGCTTTTCTTTCTACCGTCAGTACTTTCTTTCTTCATATTTTCATCATAGCTTTTGAAAGAGTGCCTTTCTTTCAAACTTGTTCTGAAAAACGATTTTCTTGAGCCAAGGGTTTATCGGAAATAACCTCTCTACCCCACAAAGGTAGGGTAAGGTCTGCGTACACCCCACCCTCCACAGACCCCACTTGTGGGACTATACTGGGTATATTGTTCTTGTTGTTGTAACTAGGCTGATCTTTTCCAATCCAAAATGAGTTAATGACTAAAGAATATCAGAGACCTATGCCTTTCGCAAGTTATTCAGTTACATGTGGAAAAATTGCAAAATGTGCTTCTTCAAGTTTATCAGCTAGGGGTTGAGTCGAATTTTAACGCAGACGTTATGTGTTACATATCTATTAGATGAACATCTTAATGGATATTGATTGTTGTTCAAAAGTTCTACAGAAATGTAAATAAACATCCCATGCCTCTGTAGTTCTGGCAGATATTTTTTATTGAATCTGATGTGGAGGTAGAAGTTAATCTTGGACTCTTGCAAGGATCAAGTAGACATTTTACCATATGCCTTGAACTTTTATTTTAGAAGCAGTTGTGTCTGTGTGGGTCCTCCATGGAAGACCAAAACTAGAGAAGGAAATGGAAAAAGTAGAAAAAAAAGGAGAGAACAATAAAAAAGGATTGTTGTTAGTCATGGAAGGAAGTTGTCTCGGAAGACCTACAATAACATGGAATCCATGCAAATACATAGAACAATGGAAACAAAAGATCTATATAGGCAACACAAATTAGTCTGAAATATGTTTGTCATGTAGTACGTTTATTTTAGGTCATATGCTGTGTTTTAAGCCCTATTGGAGATTTTTATGCTAGAAGAAAATATAGAGAACTTCCAATAATTTATGTTTTATTTTTGTTTCTTTTATAGCGTTGACATGAGACGAATTTCAAATGGAGAAACATGGTCAGGAAAAATTCATATAGCCGGCCCCAAAGTTGATGCTTTGTTGCTATATTTCTCCCCTCTGCTTGCCCAACCCCGAGTCCCATCGCTGTCCACTTAATCTTCTCTTTTGATCAACATAACTAAAAAAAATCTCTTCCACAGCAGTTAAAGCGAATTGAAATACTATAGCTTCTAATATCAGCAACACTCCATTATTGAGGCCCCAATCTCATTAACATTGTTAGCCATTTGGACCTTTAGTATCGTTAGATTTGAATGAGATCAATCATTTAATCCCCCAATTTTTTTTTGGGTTAAACTTCATTTTAAATGGTTTTATGTGATTGGATCTCTACATGATGGGATTTTGGACTTCCTTAGAAAAGAATGATGGGATTCAGGAAGTGAATGGGGCTACTCTGTGGATGGGGGATCAATTGTGGCTGGAGTTGCATCTGATATTGGCAAGGGACATAATTAGCTCCACAGTTTTACCAATAAAAAAAATGTGTGTATTATGCAGTGCTGTGATAAAAATGATACTTCATATCATCTGAGTACCAAGGAGTGATAACAAAAAGCTTCCATCTTTTGAATTGGCAATCTGCTTATTTGCTGATATGAGTTTCTGGAGTTATTACTTTATGACACAAATGTGATTTATGATACTTAATTACGCCAGATTCAACTGTTATTTTAGCTGATGCATCTCTTTTTATCAGGTAAGGTGGCTCTTGGCTCAGAAATAGCGCATACCTGAACGTGCAGCATTATCCTTATCATCTTGGGCGTTGTTTGTTGTATAATTTCCTAGGAGTTACAGCGCAGACCAGACCATTCATTCGGGGTAACTTTGGATTTGGAGCTATAAGTGGAATGAATTGCACTGAATTTGATATTAAAGCCATGGTTGGCATTTGTGTACCCTTTACTTTGTACTAACTATAGTTTGTTTCATAGGTTTCTAAATCTTTCCTTTCGCCCTCTTCTATTATTTTTACCGAGAGCAGACGGCCGTGGTGGAGGTGGGTGGTTTAATACTATTAAAACAGCATTTAATGTATTCTCCTTTGCTCATCTCTGTTTGTCCATCATGCTGCAATTTCTTTTATGAAAAAAAATGTTTAGCTGTTTCATTCTTGGAGAAGATTTTGACACAATATTGTTTTCTTCTTCGTTCTCCTGCACTAGGCAGATAGTCAAAGAGTAATGTCAAAACTTGGATTTTCATTCAACAGTTTTCGTTTTATCACGAAATTTGCCTAAAAATATTTTGCGGATATAGTAGTATACATTTATGAAGATGATGAAGTTTTTCTCCACTGTGCATCTTCTCAAAAAATTATTGCTTGATTATGAATGATTTCATTTGCACTTTCACAACCAAAATGTGTCTGAGACAAGTCAGGGAAAGATGGACACTTAAAAGGTTTCTTCAATAACTCAACCTAGTACCTTGTAAAGTCTGAAAATATACCGCACAACATAAACAATTTGTATTCATCTAGCTGTATTTTTCAATTCCCATAGCGAATATTTTTTTATAATTGTGTTTATGGACCCTTATACACTATTATATAGTATTGTACAATGTATCTACATTGTACGGAAGTGTATATTAGTGTATAAAAATGTATCTAGCGACGAACTTCTTTTGCGGTTTTCGGATCTAGTCTTCTATAGATCTGGTCTCCACTCGGCATTTACCAGTCACCAACATAGGTTGTCGTGGGATGGTTGGGGTCCCTTCAACCTTAATCTGAGGTTTCAAATTCGAGTCCTTGAAGTGGAAAAACCCTATTGAGAGCGCTATCCCAAAATGGGCCCTGCAACGCGTGATCCGGATTTAGTCGGTTCCAATCGGATACCTATCCGAACAGCGGGTGGGGGAAAAAGAGGCACTCACCAGTCATTTTCTAGTATCATCAACCACATGTTTCATAGTTTCTTGCATAAAACATGACTTTGTTTTCATCTGTCCAGAACTTGGCATTGGAGTGTAAAAGCTAACTCACGGGGAGAAGCTACTCAGTCAAAACGCTTCATGTGTTGGTTAAATAATTTTTGTTAGTCAAATGATGCTTGTAAAAAGGTTTCATGGATTTTATTGTTAGAAAAAATGGGACAAAGGATGGATTAGTTAATACTTAATACCTTGTAAATAATCAAACAATCCTTTCTGTTTCCTAGTTATAGTGAGGTTTTGTGTCAAGTGAGCAGTTATGCCAAAGTCATAGAGAATTAGCAAGTACATACATACATACAAACAGGGCATCTTTTAGTTGACTCAAAACTACAGCTAATGCTTTTCTCTTTTTCTTTCTCCTATTAAATCAGTTAGTATATGAAATTTAATGACTCGACTAATTTGACATTGCACCAAGTATGTCCACTATTGGCTCTACTAATTCGACATTGCGCCATGTATCACCCATTACTGTTTCGACTAATTCGACACTGAGTCAGGTATGGCCACTACTGGCTTGACTAAATAGACATTGTGCTAGCCGCCAGGTATGCCCACTACTAGCTTGACTAATTCGACATTGCGTCAGGTATGTCCACTACTAACTCGACTAATTCAACTTTGCGCCAGGTATGTCCATTACTAACTCGACTAATTCAACATTTGGCTAGGTATGCCCACTAAGAGGGTAAATGCTTCTTACTGAAAGATTTTTAATTCCAATATTTTAAGGTTCGAACTCGAAATTTCTAATTAAAGAGCGAATAAATTTCACCACCCGACCACGTCTTTACATGATAAAACTTGAGCTAGTGTTGGCTCCACATTACAAAAGAGATTCTTTTAAAGAAGCAAATAGTGAAAGAGATGTCACTGTTGAAAGAGTCACAACTCCTCCAACGGAAATAATAGTTTGCCGGCCTTCCAAAAGATACTCCACAGGAACATTGAACAATTCTTTTTTGCCGGTTGATCGATCTTCAAATGCATATTCAATTAACTTTGACTCAAATTATTAGGACTAACTGATAGGCACCTTTTTTCCATTTTTTTTTCTCCATTAAAAACTAAAAATTTACTATAATCTATTAATGCACTACACAAATGATTCAGCATATTCTTTTTGACCTTTACTAAAATAGTCTAACTTGCTAACTACTGACGTATGAGGTATTGAGTTTTAGCTCTTGATGTGAGAATATTTGTTAGCACCTTTTGTAAGATAACGACGTGCAACATTATATGATCAATAAATCTAAGTTGTTGCAGCCAACCTTTTGTATTGGACTTAATAATTACTCTCTGTAATCTTTATGTCATTTTTATACATCACTATTATTATTTGGAGAGTACGATAGATTTTCCTTCAATATAAATTTTTATAGTACTTAAATAGTTTCAATATGTAAATTACATTTTAAAAAAAAATTAAAGAATCATAGTTCAAATTCTTGAAAGTTAGATATATTGATCTTGCATACTGGATACTTCACCTCTAATATGAAAAGGTTTGAAGAATTAAGTAGATTTGCCGCTTATAAAATTTAAACTTGACGAGTTTGATTTTTTATTTTTTTTTATTAAATTCATTGTATTTTAAAATTATGTGTTCAAATCTAATATTTGAAAAAGAAGTGAGTTTTCACATATATTCATATGCTCCACGTTGAAAATATTAATCGAGCTCGGATGAACCTATGATCTAACATTTGCATTTGCCACGGCCTCTCTATCTCGCTTTTAGGATTTTCAAGCTATTAGTATATTTGATCCATTTTATATAAGACTTTTATCTTCCATCTTATCCGACAATCTATTTAGTTTTTGGTTCATCACAAACACAAACTTTTTGACATCTTTATATTCTAATTTTTCCTCTATTGACATGCTTTTTAAGAATTGGCGTCGTATATCGCATACAACTAAATATTAATGGTACTTTTGGGTTGTTATATATAATTGACTTATGTACCAAATGCTTTGCTATACACTCTTAAACTCCTCAAAATGCAACCGCAACGAATATCCTAAAACTTATTTATTGACATTTCCTGTTATTTCAATCTTATCGAAGTTTATTGAACTCTAACTAAGAAAATTAAAAATGAGTTAATTAATTGGTCAACAATAATAACATACCCAGTGAAATCTTATAAAGTAGGGTCCGAAGAGAGTGGAGTGTACGTAGACCTTACCTCTACCTTGGAAGGTAAAAAGGTTATTTCCAATATACTTTTGACGCAAGTAATTTAAAGAAGTATAAAAAATTATACAAAAAATACTGTAAAAAGCAGGAGAAACTCTGGTCTTTATTCTATTGTGTGGATGCACTAGTCTACCGTGACCTATTGATAATTTGATATTCATTTCCAATACCAAATGTTACAGCATTCTATTACAATTATTTTGATAATTTAAAAAATGGAGTCTTACGTAATGATTTTGATGTCCAACTACTAATTATTTTAACAACAGATCAAAAGTGCACTTTTGGAGTTTTCCTCGAGCATCAATCGGAGAAAAAAAATAAAAAAAAATAATTCGATGCACTAAGCTTTATACGCAACTTACCTCACATTGCAAGAGACTGTATTTCTTCTTTTCTTAAAGGACAAATTGCTAGTCAACGGTTTTAAATTTCTAAGTCGACCGATAAAATATTATAATGAGTTAACAACAATTTTTTTTGAGTATGTCTTACTCATGAGGTTTCTAAAAGAATAATGACAATTACCGTAGTTTTCATTATGAATTGCTGATGAGAATTATTCTATTATTTTATTGCAATGGACATTTCATCAAATTTAATAAATACTCCTCAGAAGTTGGATTAGGTGAATCATTTTTCAATTCAATCAGCGGCATAATACAATTTTATCATCAACTTTACTTTTTCACCAAGGAGAGCCTAGAAGATAAAAAGTAAATTTTGGTCGAAGGACTACCATAAAAGTAAAAATGTGATTTTTTTTTTTTAATCCAAAGTGTTTGGCCCAGTGGCCAATACATTAGGGTATTGCTGTCTGAGGTTCCGTGTTCGAGTCCTCTGATCAGCGAGAGTGGAACTGTGTTCCCCCAAAAAAATCCCTCCGTACGCGTAGGGCCAAGCGGTGTATACTAATCCGTAGGGCCAGGCCGGAGGTGGGGTTTTCTGGGGTATGGGGCCGTAATGCGGTGGGACCAGTCACTTTAAAAAGTTTACCCTACCTTAGTTTTTTCCAAAGTGTTTGGCCCAGTGGCCAATACATTAGGGTATTGCTGTCTGAGGTTCCGTGTACGAGTCCTCTGATCAGCGAGAGTGGAACTGTGTTCCCCCAAAAAAATACCTCCATACGCGTAGGGCCAAGCGGTGTATACTAATCCGTAGGGCCAGGCCGGAGGTGGGGTTTTCTGGGGTATGGGGCCGTAATGCGGTGGGACCAGTCACTTTAAAAAGTTTACCCTACCTTAGTTTGATCCAAAGTGTTTGGCCCAGTGGCCAATACATTAGGGTATTGTTGTCTGAGGTTCCGTGTTCGAGTCCTCCGATCGCGAGAGTGAATCAGATTCCCCAAAAAAAATCCCTCCATACGCGTAGGGCCAAGCGGTGTATACTAATCCGTAGGGCCAGGCCGGAGGTGGGGTTTTCTGGGGTATGGGGCCGTAATGCTGTGGGACCAGTCACTTTAAAAAGTTTACCCTACCTTAGTTTTCTCCTGGGGTGGGAGATTCCACCTTTTGGAGCAAAGAATGTGATTTTTTTTGTTTTGGATATTATTGATGTGTTAATATTTATTTTTTAATTGATCAGGATAACTCATAATCTTTCTTGACTAAACAGCTCTACTATTTCAGTTCTATCAATCAGTAGTTCAAGGGAAAGCAATAAATTCTTGCACCGATAGTATAAAAGATTTTTATATTATCAATAATATTCCGTATTGAAAAAAATAATCACTTGATTCTTTTTATTAATGGAAAGAGAATATATACAATTTACATATTTTCATAATAAGAAAATTCTATTATACTCCTAAAATCTTATTCTATTTAGAGACTAACTATACAATTATGGTAAGTGTACAAGACTAATTACACTATAATATTACAATACCAAATATACAATTTACAGCCCAACCGTGGGCCTGCTACAATGAATCCGAGACACAATATACATACGATGTACACGTGTATTCGGTGTATATCGTATGTATATTTAACACACCCCCGCAGTCATAGTGGACGGTCGTCGTACGCTGAGACTGTCACTAAAATATTCAAAAAGGACCGAGGGAAGACCCTTTGTAAAGATGTCTGCAATTTGATACCTGGAATGGACATGGCAGATGCGTACTTGTCCACGAGCTACATTTTCGCGAATAAAATGAATGTCCATCTCGATATGTTTAGTGCATTGGTGCTGAACCGGATTACCAGAAAGGTAGATGACACTAACATTCTCACAATAAACCAAGGTAGCTTTCTGAATAGGACAATGAAACTCTAAAAGAGGATTACGTAACCAACAGGATTCAGATACCACATTGGCTACCCCTCGATACTCAGTCTCTACACTCGAGCGGGATAAAGTCGACTGACGTTTCGCAGACCATGAGACCAAGTTATTACTAAGAAACACACAATAGCCAGACGTAGAGCGTCTGGTTTCCGGACAGTCACCCCAATCAGCATCGGTATACGTGACAAGTGTAGACGTTGATGACAGATATAAATGCAAGCCATAGTCAAGTGTCCCCTGGATATACGGAATAATGCGTTTGAGCGCATTCATGTGCTCAACCCTGAGATCATGCATAAACAAACACACATGTTGTATGTCATACGTAATATCTGGTCTCGTGAACGTAAGATACTGAAGGGTCCCTGCAAGACAGCGATATCGGGTCGGATCCTCGTAGGGGGAGCCAGCTGCAACACCCAATTTGGATTTAGTATCAACTGGAGTGGAAGTGAACTTACAGGATGACATCCCAGCCCTCTCAATGATCTCAGATGCATACTTCCTCTGTGATAAGAATAACTCACTTGTATGACGAGTGACAGCAATACCCAAAAAGTAACTCAAGGGCCTCAAGTCTTTCATAGCAAACTCATAATTGAGCATTGTCATGATAGACTGGCATAATGCATCAGAAGAGGCAGTCAAGATAATATCATCCACATATAATAGTATCTACGCCAAGGAAGAACCACGACGATAGATGAATAATGAATTATCAGACTTGCTGTGAGAGAACCCAATAGTCGAAACATAGTCGGCAAACCTCTTATACCAAGCCCGTGGGGACTGCTTAAGCCCATACAAGGATTTCTTCAACAAACAGACATGATCAGGATATCTGGGATCCCTAAACCCCAAGGGCTGATGCTTATTGATTGTCTCCTTGAGATCACCATGTAAGAAAACATTCTTCACATCCAACTGATAAATGGGTCATGCTTTCGAAAGAGCCAAGCTGAGCATAGTATGAATAGTAGTCGGCTTGACCACCGGACTAAAAGTCACACCACAATCCACACCAACATGCTGAGTCTTACCATCACCTACAAGACGAGTCTTATGCCTTGCAAACGAACCGTCAGAATTATCCTTATGAGCAAAAATTCACATAGACCGAATAATATTAACATCATATTGATGGGGCACCAACTCCCACGTCTTATTATCAATAAGAGCATTATATTCATCGGCCATAACAATTTTCCAATTCAGGTCATTTAATGCAGACACATAATTAAGGGGTAAGGGTGATTTAAGAATATTAAAATTTAAATTAAAATGTCTTTTTGGTTTAAAAATACCCCGTTGACTACGAGTGACTGGCCTTTGACTCGGGAGAGAATTGGGCGGATTTTGGAAAATATCAGGATACGTAACGGACTGGCCAGCAGGCAGTGGGCATGCTGGCCTGACACTGGAACATTGGCGATAATGGGCTGGGAATCTGGCCCAATTCTCGTCATTGGTCCGCCAGGATCGGTTACCGAGGCTGAATCAGGCTGGCGGGGCCACTGGTGGATTTGGGGTGCGGGACACATTCGAAAAATGGTGAATAATACGGGAATATATCATTATCCAAAAAATTATACGAACTAGGCACGAGACTATTTACCTTAGCAAATGGAAATTGTGATTCATCAAATATTACATTGCGACTAATGATGATTTTATTAGATGATAAATCAAAATATTTGTAATCACGATGATTTGACGGATAACTCAAAAACACACAAGGGGTAGAACGGGCCTGAAGTTTGTTAATGGTGGTGGAAGGAAAGAGTGGATAACACAAGCACCCAAAGACCCTAAGATGTGAATACAAATGAGTCTTATTATATAAAATTTGAAGAGGGGACGAATATGTCAAACCTTTGGAAGGAAGAATGTTAATAATATATGTAGTCATTTGTAGAGCATGATGCCAAAAAGAAGGGGGTACGGAAGCGTGAATCAATAAAGTTCGGACAACGTTATTAATGATACGAATTTTGCGTTCGGCTTTCCCATTTTGTGAAGACGTATGAGGATAAGAAAAATAAAAATTGATCTCATTATTAGCACAAAATTCTCGAAATACCCGATTGTCATATTCTTTGTCATTATCATATTGAATATTTTTTATTTTCCGTTCGAATTGAGTTCTAATGAATGCTCTAAATTTTAAGAAGATGAAAAAAACTTGAGATTTTTTCGCTATCGGAAAAATCCATAAAAACTTAGAATAATAATCCAAAAAGAGAACATAATACCGATGACCCAAAGAACTGAGAACAGGAAACATCCATAAATCACTATGAATAATATCAAATGGCATTAAAGTATGAGAATTAGAGTCTACAAATGGCTACTTAACAATTTTTCCTAAAGAACAAGATTGACAATTCGGAGTACTACGCGTACCCTTACAAGAAATAAAATTGTTTTTATCTAAGGAAGACAAAATAGATGACCCCGGATGACCTAGATGAGCATGCCACAAGGAAGGAGCCAGAGCTGCAAAAATTGACGGCAATACGTGACTCGAGAAACCGAAACTTGGCGTGATAGGATAAATATCTTCCCTACTATCACACCTCATGAGAGGACTCCCCGTCTTGAAATCCTTCACAGAAAACCCAAACGGATCAAATTCAACAGAAATGGAAATTATCAGTGGTGAATTTACGGGCAGACACCAAAATTTTAATCAAGTTAGGGACATGAAGAGTATTTTTCAAGATAAGGGATGGATTGGGGGGGGGAGACAGTTTTATGACCATAACCACGAATCGGAATTGAATTTTCATTACCAATAATTATACCACGATTACTGCTCAAATTGGAATAAGACGAGAGAGTACCTTAGTCGGACGTCATGTGGGTAGTAGCTCCGGTGTCAATGTACCACTTTGTGTCCGGGAGATTTAATCCAAGTGTGTGCATCGCGGCTTCAATGTCGGTCGGGGTGGGACCCGCTGCATGATGGGCCTGAGGAGGCCGGGGCCCAAGTACACCAGCTTGTTGCCTCGGCCCAGAACTGGGGTGAAATCCACTGGGCCAGAAGGAATTGGGCTGAGAAAACTACTGCTGGGCAGCCTAGTGGCTAGGCGATGAAACTGCTGGGTTGTAGGGGCTATTGGGCCACTGCCCACTGGCCTAGGCCCACGACCAGAAGGCCCAAGGTTGGGACCAGTTGGGCTGTGGCCCACTACTATCTGGGCGGGACCCACTGCCACCGTTACTACTGCCGGAACCACCGCGTTTCCCTCGTGATTTTTGGCATTATTTTTCCGACTATTTTTGCCGCCACTGTAAATACGGTTTTGGCCCGAATTATCAACAAAACCGGAAGAATTTGTGGAGGATGTTATCATGACTACGGGACTAGCACTAGTAGCCGCCTTTTTGGCCAAGTCTGCTTCTTCGAGCGTAAGCATAGAATGAGCCTGATAAAAATGCGGAAGAGGGCTGCTATGACGAAGAAGCGTGCCAACACCACTATAGGCCTGCAACCATCTGAAGGACAAGACGGTCGTTGGTAAGTGACGCACCAACGTTGCCAAGTTGGTCTGCCAATTCTTTCAACCTTTTGCAATATGCTGAAACGTTGGGAAAATCTTCCATATTGACGTGGGAGAATTCCTGCTCAAGGGTAACGACACGAGAATTCTGATTATCTTGGAATATATCACGTACTCTATTCCATGCCGCCATCGCCGTAGCGTCTGATTCGATAATCGTTTGCAAGAGGTCGGTAGAAATAGTAGAGTAAATCCACTGAAGAACAGTGGCATCAAGAGTCGTTCATAACTTAGGATCATCCTCGGGTTTGGGCACCTCTGTATCCGTAGGAGACGCGGGGATAATATGATTGAGGACTTGATGCGAGCGTGCATGAACTTTGAACAGTTCGGCCCACGTTGCGTATTGGACGTTTTCTATTTCAAGAATGATAGGGATGTGATTCTTGATGTTAGAAACAGTGAGGGCATGGTGAAATGTGTTCTTAGCCATAATAGCAACGCAAGACATGATGTAGGAATTGAGAAGAAAAAAATGGGAAGAGAGGAGGTACCGCCGGCACGAAATCCGAGAACAAGGGGCTCGGATGTTCAAGGGAGGTCGACGAAAATTTGGAGAATTTGGAGAGAGGATTTTAATACCTAGACTTCTGATACCATGAAAGAAATAATCCCTTAATTCTTTTTATTAATTGAAAGAGAATATATACAATTTACATATTTCCATAATAGGAAAATTCTATTCTTATTCTACTCCTAAAACCTTATTATATTTGAAAACTAACTATACAATTATGAAAAGTGTACAAGACTAATTACACTATAATATTACAATACCAAATATACAATTTACAGCCCAACCGTGGGCCTGCTACGGTGAATCCGAGACAATTTACATATGATATACATGTGTATTCAGTGTATATCATATGTATATTTAACAAGTATAGTTTTATATGCAGTAACAAGTTATTTATCATGCCTTGTGGGTTACCAAATTCATTCGTACGATAAAAAGCTACACGTAATTCTTTTTTCGTATATGACTTGATTAGCGTAAAAACTTTATATTTTAATTAAAATAAATTACGCACAGTGGATTGTGTATAGAAATTAGGCTCTAAGAAAACAAATTACGTACGACGGACATTTTTGAAACCGTTCCAACCAAGAATAATCCTTTCGAAATTATCTTATGGTGTTAAAATTAGTCAAACATTGCATTAATTAGTTATATCACAGTAATGTTAAAACTATATTTTGGAACATTATGTTATAAGATTAGAACAATCTTCTTATAATCATATGTCAAAAGCTAAGTAGGAAAAAGAATCAGTTGGTTGTTAAGCATGAGCGGAGCTAGAGTACTGTGTAGCATGTAAGAAGTCGGTACGGTAGAATTCAGTAATTTTGGTTCAAACACTTTAAATTCAGTATTTGTGTTAAAAAATTTATTTAATTTAAAATCTAGTAACTCAAAAGAATTAAAATTTCGAACCGTAAACTCCTATGGTGTTAAAGGGTAAAACTGAACGTTGAAAACGGTTTAACTTATTTGAAGTAGAGAAATGAAACAGCCAGCAGCTTTTGATTGGGAAGATCCAATGAGTCATTTTCATGTCTTCCATCATTCACTGCGTCCTCTAATAACTGAAACTCATTAATCTATTCATATTTTACTCTTCTTTTCCGTCGTAATGTATTAGCACAAATATGGTTCACATTCAGTCTCATGACCGTCTTCCCACATAATTTCATCGCAAATTTAGGCACACATACGCTATCTTTTTTTTGTATAGTTTGTGTACACTGCGATTGTAACAAAAGATTTCTACTGAGACTCAAACAAATATTCATAATAAGTATAATTTAGTATCATTGTTATAACAAATTAAAGTACAATGATAGTGTGAAATAATTTATTATGTAGGTCAATAGGTGGACTATGTATATGCATGCAGACCTGAATATCAAGTTGAAAAAAACCCCAACTTTAAAGCCTTAGTTTTTAAGAAAAAAAATGTGCTTAAGAAAGGGTAGAGGAGTTTGATATGAGAATATTTATATTTGATTTTTGCTATGTGATCAAATTCTTTATATCATCTAAAAATTAGATTCTCAAATATAGAAAAACAAAAAAGAGAAAAGAACAAAGGTAACATGAGATACTTTCTTTTCTCTATATTTCTCTGGGGTACTAAGACCTAAGTCACTGTCATACTGTAATATGGAATGTGAAAAAGTTTACTTTAGTTTCACTGATTGACAGATAAAAATTAGCTTAGGAAAATAATATCGTTTTCACACTAGAAAGAAGACAAGTATAAGGTGATTGGAATCTAATCAATTTGAACTTTTGTTAATTCCATTAATTGTGGTACTAATTTTTAATTAATCCCACTCTATGTTTGTCAATTTTTCTGACTAAGAAAGAGATGAGCTTGAATGTGACGTTTGATGCTTCTATTATACACCAAGTTCTCTTTCTTTTGTTTAACTACAAAGTTGTTATTAAGCTTGAATGTTTTAGTCCTAAAGTCCTTGACTGCTAGACTCACCACCTTCAAAAAACTTTTCTGCAGCAAAATTTTATCATTCTGCAGCATATCTACTTGTTGAGGAATTTTTTTTTGTCCTTGCGACTCTGGTCATTTTTTATGTCATTTGAGTGTTAAGTAACTAGGTTTGAATTCTCTTCTGCAATCAGGATAATTTATATTTATCTCTTTAGTTTGTTGTGCTAAGGCATAGTCTAAGCTATGATTTTGAGTTTATGAGTTCTTGATTATAGAAAAGACAGCTTACTGGTTTTCGATAAATTAAGATTTTAAACACAAATATTTGCGTTCTGCCGAACTCGTAGACAGGCTTGTAGCTCCACCACTATGCTGAGGGATTGATGAATGGTAGAATTGTTAATTACTAGTTCATAAATCTTGGTAGAAAATAGAACTAAGTAGGTTTTAGTCTACTTTTGTATCGAGAAATTTGGGGAAGGGAAAGGATAGGAAATGGAAATGGAGGGAAGAGGATATTCAGATATCTATAGAAACACAAGCGAAGAATTGTTCATAAGAACTATGATGGAGAACTCAGTAGGAGTGCCTGTTGTGCCTACAATGGAGATGTTGGGTTTTAGAAACATCTCTCATTCTCTTCGAACTGACAGTGAGGAACTTTTCAAAAGCTGGCTCACCAGTGCAGAGGCAAGCAATTGTGCTACTCTTTTATATATGTTGACTTGTCATCTAACCATGTTCCAAAAGAACATTTTCCATCATCCCAAACTCACCCTAGTTTTCTTGCTGTATTATTGTTGTATCTCTAATTTTCTTGCTGTATTATTGTTGGTTAAACACTATAGTTAAAAGAAATAGGGACTATTCCTTAGATATCCTGATAGGTCAAAAGACACACAGGGTTCTTGCTCCATTTTGTATTAAGTTTCAAATTTGGCAGCCTACTGTATAGTGTTCATGTTCTATTTAAGTATGTATGAGCCATTGAGATATTGTAAGTATCAGACTCAAGTAACTTCGCCTTCTGGATTTCATGTAAAGAAATGATTCCCATATCTGAGACAGAATTTTCCATTCTTTGTAATGGTATCTTGGAAGATATGGTGCTGTTTCATGGACTTCAGGCATAAGGCCCAACTGCTTTATTTATTTGTTAATTGTAATGGTTATTCTTCAGATGCAAAATCCATCTTTTGGTATTTAGAAAGCATGTATAGCAGTTCTATATTTGCCTGCTTGCTTTTTTTTTTTTTATCTTGGCTGATTACTGTTTGCTTCTCAGAATAATGGCAGTGATTCTACACCGATGGCTCATCGAGCTCGACAAGCATCACGAAGGTTAGCGTGTTTGGAATAAAGTTCAATAAGACAATCATTTTTATCATTTTGCTTGTTGTTGCTGAAGTATTTAAAAGGTCTTTCTCTTCTTAAGTTATATTTTTGCATGATGCAACGGTTGCAATATGTAGAACACTTTAAAGCTTCTTACTCTAATTTCTGAATTCAATTTTACATGGTTCGACAAGAAGTGGGTACGATAACCTATGTCACCGGAGAGTTACATTACTTTTTCAGCCTTTATGACATTCTTTCGTTTAAATTGCAGGATCTCCAGTGAACTTGCTGGTCTATCTAGTCAGCAGAATGGAGGAATTCAGAAAAGAAAAGTGGCCGACACTCTACAGCCACTGAATACATGTATTGCCAATGAATCATCTAGCAACCTTAACCAACATTCAATCAGGTGATCTATATCTTTCTAGTGTACTACCATTTACCTCTTTAGGCATGTATTATTTAATCATGACCAGTGTTAGTCAAATTGAAAATCCAAACAAGAAAGGAACTGCATTTTTTGTGGCTATTGCAATGTGTTTTCTTGCTGCCTTAGGCTTTCCCTTTTGGTTTCGAGCGATTTTTCTCATCTTATTAGTCATTCTGAAATTTTTGGGGGGGTAATAACCAATTTTTTTTTTTTTTTGTCATCAGCAACGGGACAGATAGGGAAATGCAAGCTAGTAATCTGTTTTTAGCCAAGGTTTGTTCTGTAACTGAAGATATTAATTCATAGAATTTCTCTTGATATACTCATACAGAGCTTTCTTGCAGACCTGGTTCCATAGTTCTCAGCCCATGACGAGAAGTCGCTCCTCAGAATTAAGGTATCCTTCATATTGCATCCTTTATCGAGATGGGAAAAATAATATTCTTGGTTACTCTTCTCACAGGAGCATTATATATCCTTGGATTAGACCCTCAAGATTTTTTTTATTTTCCTATATACATTGAGTTTATCTTATGTCGCTCGGACTCTTCAAAACTGTTGAGGGGTGTGTATCGGATCCTCCAAAACTAGTACATTTTTGGAGGATCCAACATGGGTGCGCAATATTTTTGAAGAGTCCAAGCAACGTAGTTTATCTAATTTGAATTAAAGGATTCCAAGTTCAAGAAATTACCATAAACTAATTGGAGAATCTTTTTCTCCGTCGATATATCCATTCGATATTGTTGCTGATCATTTCTTGGGATATTTGGTTATTTCCCTCAAAATTTTTATAGGAGGAGGTATGCAGCCATGCAAAACTCACAGTCTTCACTAGCTCGTGAAACGTTGCATAGTATACCTGGAAATGCTGCTAATAACTTTAAAGAAGCTTCTGAACCCACTGGGTACACTGACATGTCAATGTGTGAAATAACCAACCAACCCAATACTTTCATATCTCCATCAAATTCATCTTCATCAACTTTTGAAACTCAGCAAGTGGACGGTGCAGATAATATTTCTTCTGTTGTAAGCATGCTAAAGGGTACCTTAGAACGGAAGAAATTAACAAACTATCATACTGCTAGGGAGGCCATTGAGGAAAATATGCTCGGTTATTATGGTAATCAAGAAGTCTTTTGTAACTCTGGCATGAATCAACATCCAGGGAATCATATTTCTGAAAATCAACAGACATATCAGGATGCATCCGTTGTTCAAGTCAGAGATACAGGAATTCTACAAACAGCTCAAGGGTCATTAGATGTCGTCTTAGAAAGTGAATCTTCTGTTGCTGCACCGATAATTTCAATTGGTTTTGATACATGTGATGGTCTGAGCAACGCAAGTCAAGCTTTAAATGTGCACGAGGGCTCTAGAAATCAAGTTGGATATGCAAGGAGCTCAGAAAATGGTTCAACTGCCAGAGGTGAATATGATATAAATAAGCTCTCTGTATTGAATTATCTGTGCTGCTTGCTATTTGCAACATGCACGTCTTAGCAAATTCGTGCAAATAAGGACATCTTTAAACTAATAAATGATACTAATTGGAATCTTTGGATTTCACATAGTGCGCTTATTTGAGATGGTTGTTTCTCCAAACTTAATATAGTCATTTACTGTTGAACTGCAGATATTAGAGAACGAATATATGATAACGTGAAGGACAACCAAAAGGTATTCTCTCTACCTCCTATGTCCTTGGGATTGGAAACAAGATTACCCAATGTTCAACTTAGAATAGTAAGATGGTTAAGGCTGATGATAGTTTCTCTAATTTGTTCAGACATCGCAGAAAGAAGGTTTAGTTCGAAATGGATCTTTGACATCAGTTCAATCAGGTAACTATGGCATTTAACTGCAATAAGTAAATATCACATCTTTGCATTTTTCATTTTCATATATCTGTTTAAAATTATAAATGTAACAATGTTGATCATGTCTTTAAATACTACTTGGTGCTAAAAGGTATTTAAGAGAACTTACTAGTAAAATATTAATTGCAACACTTGTAATGATCCCACTTATTGGCAGGCAGGGGTGGAGCCAGGTAATTACAGGTTCGCCATAACTCCGTAACTTTGGCTCAAACCCTGTATTTGTGTTAGCAAAATCATTTAAAATGTTCAGATAATCTATTTAGAACTGAGTAAACAAAAAAGAATTGTAGTTCATAACCCGTAAACTAAAAGTCCTGGTTCCGGCTCTGTAGTGGCAGGATACAACATATGATAAAGGGCTGTAGGCACCATAGGCACTTTCTCATGAGAGTTCTGTTAATCTACCGGAGGTTTCCCTCTATTGACCTTAGGGTTCTTTCTTGTTCTGGAAATTGAACGAATAAGATGTTTGTTATATCTTTTTTTAACATTTTTAAAGATCAAAGAGTTCTATAAAGAGACAGCAAAGTAAATATGAAAGGTTCATGGTTACCACTCTGTTACTTAGTTGTTTTTATACTGTTCGCTTCTAACTGGCGTAAACCAATGCAGCGGAAAATGGAGATCCTAAAAAGAAGAGAAGGGTGGAGCGTTCTCGGAAGTATGTACAACTATTCTCGGAACTTGCATGAATCTTATTCTTTTTCGACTACATTCTTTCTTAGTGATTTGTCCTTTCTGTGGTTGGTAAAACTATTGGAAGGAGAAATTACTTGTAAATATCACGTGTTCTGCCTAAGTATGTGACTTCCAGATTTATTTTCCTGCAATGATATGATAGCAGAAATCAGAAATGAGTTTTTGAAAAGCATGAGAGGTTAGTTAAACCTCTAAATGGAACATCAAATGCATGCTTTTCATTGCATATACTTGCAAAAGCTTTGCAGTTAATTTTGATGCTTTAACTTGATGGCCTATTCAGATTTTAGTCCGCTCGAAACTGCTGGCCTCGTGTTTGCGTGGTCTTTTCCTGTCCTGCCAAAAAATTGATTAGTCCAACAAGTTGTTATGTCTCTCCTCTTCTCTTCTCTTAGTTCTCTATATTTGTTGTCTTTCCTGTTCTATCTACATTGTGTGACTAAGCTTATATTATATTTCAAACCAACGGTACCTGACTCGACCATGAATTTGAAATTTTTGTAACCTAAATTGTCTAACACGAGTCTCTATCCAACTCAAGTACAAGCTGAAAATGTAGCCTATAATTTGGTGTCTCTGCTGATAGTCACTTTGGTATGACTGCTTGTGACTAATACCGGGATATCCTACCAATTTTTGTCTCTTTCTCAGCTTTCGCAACCATAATTGTGTGATGGTTAGATTTCGTACATCTTTGTTTTTCCTATTGAAGCGATTATTTAGCTACTGGCTTGGTTAGCTCAAAGCTTAGATTTATGTGGTTCCTCAGGTGTATGCCACTGTAAACTGTAGTCCCTCTGAAATTTTCTCATAGAATATGATCCATTTCACACGCTTATTGTTCTCAATGCTGATGCAGAATGGCAGAAGCCAAAGAGAGGAATTTAACACCAGCAATTCCTTCAGATATGCAATCCCTTATGAAGCGCTGTGATAATCTGGAGAAGGAAGTCCGTTCACTTAAACTTAATTTGGCGTTTATGAATAGGTACGTTCAAACACAAAAAACTGAGGAATGAAAGTCCAAAAACGTGCACAACTTTATCATACTCATAATTTGTGGTAAAGCAATCATGGATTAGTGACTAATCGGAGTTTTTGCATAATCCAGAAAGGATTCTGAACAGACCACGCAAATTGAAGAGCTGCAGAAGCAGAATGAGGACTTGGTTAAGGAAAAAGAGCGCCTTCTTGGAGAAATTGAGAGGATCATTTCAGAATCTGGAAAGTTTTAAATGCCTCCACCTTAACTGCCAAGGTTACTGTTGCTTTTTAGCAACTCCGAATGTGCTCCCTTAGGAGGTTCAATGGGGTCGCTACAAGCATAGGAAATTAGGCTGAATTCAACTATGTTTCATGTTTTCAGTTTATAATTCAAATCTCAAATGATAAGAACATTTAAAGGGATACAGATCTACAGTCCCATATAGAGCAGAATCAACAAAATTGTGATGAACTTGAACATTTTGTGAGTACATTATAGGATGCTTGTCTGTGTGTTGTGGAGTTTGAAGGTTTTCAGAAATACTCTTCTTTCCTTTTCTTCTTTTATTTTCTGCTAATATCTTGTAAATTCAAATTCTCTCTCAGTATGGTTTTTGCTATCCATGATCTATTAGTTTTTTCCTCCTAATTGATGATGTTGAATTGTTTTGTCTTGGTAAAATAGCAAATATACAGCTAAAAAGTTTGTATTTGGACTAGTAAAGTTATCTCGAAGACATTTACATCTGTGTTGTCTTACTATACATAAACTGCATCTACAAGTATCCTTAACAAGACAAGCTCTCATACCTTGGGCAAGGCGTGGAGTTAAAAGTGTAGAAAGCGGGTTCGACAAAACCCATTAGTTTTGGTTCAACATTTAAAACTCAGTGTTTGTCTTAAAAAAACATTTAATATGTACAAATTATTAATTTAGAGCCAATAACTCAAAGGGATTAAAATCCCAAATCCATAAGCTTCAATTCATGGCTCCGCCTCTGCGGGTTCGGGCAATATTCAGAAAGTGTAGCAATACATCAGTAGAATAAGAATCAGTGGAGGAACAAATCAAATACCAAACAACTTTTGGCAGGTGCAATCAGTTAAATAACAAAATAATAGTTACTCGCCTATCCTGTTTGAGGATTTAAACCAGTTATTCTCAACAAATAGACTAAACAATCTGGGGCTAGTAAAATTCAAGGGACAGTAAATTTGTTGGAAGCTAAAGATACAAAACTCACAAAAAAGATGATTTAGTAGAGCCATGTGCCTTCTAACAATTACTTTGAAAAGTATCACAACAGTGTCATAAAACTCCCAAATAATAGTTACTCACAATATGCTTGATCCTTCCTGGTAAAAAAAAAAAAAAACAGGAGCAAAGGCACCAAGGGGGTGGTTAAAGCTATGATCCCACTGTAACCTCCAGATTCAGGTATTATCGGTTCTGAAGAGCAAAAACTAGAAACAAAAAGCCGAGTAGGTCACCTAAGAAGGACAAAGACTTCATTCATGTATATGCCCAAAACAATGCTTGCGATAAAAAATTTACTAGTATTTATTCCTGCATTTTGTTCTGTACACAAGGAACTAGAATACAACATATGGTAGAAACACTGAAAACTGTCTACTGGTACAAAGATATTACAGAATTCCACTTAAACAGCCAACCGGCTCTAGCACTTCTACAAAAATGAGTGCTACATGCTATACTGAACTGCAATTTCAGGGAGACCAATTCGTCTAAGATATTGAACGGCCAACCAACTAGTAAATGACACATAAGCTAGCAGGAAACAAATTCTCTTTAAACGGACTTTATTGAGAGGCAGAGTAAGCCTTCTCACCACGGAAAGTTGACAGATGCAAGAAAACAACTTTCCTAAGAGTCCAAAAACAATAACTGATATCATGGAAGTACAGAAACCAGCAATAACTCCGGCTACAGCTTCCCATCTCCAGTGCCAGTATGAAACCCCACTGACATACCAAGACTTTAATATCCTCATGAACCTGCCACAATAATATCAAATTAAGACAAATGAATAAGTCTGGTAATGGGAAAGTAAGACTATTAACATTAGTGTGTGTGACGTTCATGCCGTTTGAACTTAATTTTTGACAAGCATACAGGGTGTATCAAGACACAGAAAAGGTAAATTACAGCAAACTGGCAACCAGGACTTAAGGAATCATACTTGTTCTTGGCTGGCTACTAAAAAATATGAACTAAGGTTTCATCCACGACCAATTTCAAGAAACGTCAGCCGCATAGTTAGTGTTCGCAAGCTAACAGAGACCAATTTCTGAGCTAATATATTAAATTCCAGTTTCAAGTAATGCCAGATGCAGAGTTAGTGTTTCTAAGCTAACTCCATACTTTGAGCTTATTCATGTTCAGTTCAAAATACCAGTGTAAAGGAGATCACCTCTAAACCAGTTTCGTGATTAACTTGCGAAGGTAACATTTTTTATAAGGATTAACTTTCGAAGGTAAATTCAATCAAAATGGGATCCTGAATAAATCCCCAAGTCAGCTAGAGTTGTGGGCATGGAGACATTTATGGGAAGTTAGAATTCCACACAACGGCATGCTTTATATGGTTAGTAGTCAAAGAGGCCTATTTAACTGAAGAAAATCTAAAGATGATAGGTACACAATTGTGTTGAGAAAATGGCCAAATGCCCCCCTAACGTATGGCCGAATTACCTACTACACACTTTATCTTTGCGGGGGTCCTATTAACCCCCTGAACAAATTTAAAGTGAAATTATTTACTCCCTGAAACGCCACAACCAGTTATGCATCTTGTTGTGAAACACACGCGCTTGACACGTGTATTTCACCAGTTAATCTTTTTATTTTTTATTTTTTTTCTCCTTCCTCAACCATCTACCTTTCTCGGAGTGATTGAAGGTCCCATTTATGGCGCTTTAGCAGCTTAATTCAACATTTTAGATGCACTTTGTTGAAGAAAATCACAAGCTCTCCGCTTCCTCTTTTTCTCGCCACCCCAAAAAAGTGAACTCTCATGGATATTTTGAAGTCATTTTTTGAGTCCTTTTTGGCATATCTGTGTCGATTTTGTGTTCAATCTAACGGATTTCAAAACCCAAAGAATCTGTTTCCATTTGCTGCTAGTGAAACTTGCTAGTGGTGTTTGCCCAAAATAAGGTCTTGTGTTTAATTGAATATAAGTTCCTACCTTTTCGTTTCCTTTTACTATTTTCTTTCTCTTCTCCTTTTCTGTTCTTTTTTCTTTTTCTCTCTCTTTCTCATTATCCTACCTATTATACCTTCTCCGCCAATACCATTGTCGAGCTTCAATGACTGTCCGGTACAAAAATTACCAGCAATTAATGCTTCAATGACTGTCCGGTACAAAAATTACCAGCAATTAATGCATTTCTTGAATAAATAATTCTCCAATAAATTTGTGTAGAGAATATCTAACAAATCAAACCCTTTTCTAAAATAACCATTAACTGATTTTTCTTTTTATAAGAAATTGACTCAAATGGTATTGTGTTAGGGGGGATATTTACTCTTCACAATCAACTCGAAAATAGAAGACGCTAAAATTTTTATCACAAACAAATTACGATCTCAAAATGTATGTGCACAGATAACGCATTTGATCAAAGAGGAAAAACGGAAAATTAAAAAATTTATTATAAAAATAACTTTTACTTGATACTTTTGTTGCTTCTCACTCTCCTTGAGAGAGTGGAATACACTCTATGCCACATCAACACTCGGGGGGTAAATAATTCCACTTTAAATTTGTTCAGGGGGGTAATAGAACTCTCGCAAAGATAAAGTGTGTAGTTAATAATTCGGTCATACGTTGGGGGTGCATTTGGCCATTTTCTCCAATTGTGTTCTAGATGTCATCTTTGTGGCAAGAAAGCTGCAGCAGATTGCCAACTGTTCCTACATTGTGAGGTCACTTCACAAATCTGGAACATCTTTTTGTGCATGAGAGGTATTGGATGGGCAATGCAAAAAAGCTCTTTAGATTTGGTGAACTGCTGGAACATGGGAGGAGGTTTACCCAGGCAGAAAAGCAGATGGAAGTTGATACCAGCTTGCATTTGGTGGACTGTTTGGAGGAAAGAAATCTGAGATCCTTTGAAGGCAAGAGTAATCCAATACAGAAGATTAAGAAGAACTCCGTATTGTTATTTCATTTTTGGTTAAAAGAAGGATTCCTAATGGATACTGAATCTATCCTAGAAACTTTAAAATATTTGTAAAAAGGATAGTTTTTTTGTCAGCTTCATTTCTGAATATATGGCTTTCCACAGCCTTTGTGCATTGATATATAAAAATTGTTGCCAATCTCAACAAAATCATGATTCAATCCAAATCAAAGGTAAGTTTAATCTCAAAAAGGAGCTCGAGGATTGCGCCAAGTTTGGTATTTAAGTGGAGAAGGTAGAGCGAGGGCCCATAATCCCCTAGTTTCGAAGCTGGATCAAGGAGTTTCTCAGTCATTAATCCAAATCAAAGGTAAGTTTAATCTCAAAAAGGAGCTCGAGGATTGCGCCAAGTTTGGTATTTAAGTGGAGAAGGTAGAGCGAGGGCCCATAATCCCCTAGTTTCGAAGCTGGATCAAGGAGTTTCTCAGTCATTAAAAAAAACAGTGCATCAATAATAAGGCAACATGACATGCAATGTACAAAGGAATTGAAGCAGTAACTGAGACTAATTTTTGGCTTGGTGTTTGTGGAGATGCTTGATGATGGATGAGATTCCCTAAAGGGGCTGTTTGGTAGACGGATCAAATCCCGATAAAATTTATCCAGCCAAATCCAACGTTTTGGTATGTCCGCAAATAAAATAGCTGTGGATTATTTGTCTGGAAAACCCTCAGTATCTTATCTTTTGGTAGACACTCCACATCCTATCTTTTGTGGTTTTGGCAGGAAATATTTTCCCTGGATTATGGCTCATTCTGATAAGAATACAAGATGACCATTCTGAACCTAAATATAAAGATCCTAGAAGTTCCTAGTCCTCTTTATTCCTCTTGGCAGGCCACCACTACCCATTCTTGTCACACAAACATGATGTCCTTCTAATTGTGACCACTGTTCCCCTTCTTGTAGCGCTACAATTCTTCTTCCCTTTCCCCACCTCCCATTGAGCTGCAAAACCACATCATCACTAATCTTCTTTTGGTTTCAGTCGTCTCGTTTGACCATTTCCCTTCTCAACTGCCCTTCTCCCTCTGCTCAATTTCTTTCCTTTTTTCCCAGTTAAAGTTCATATTCCAGTTCTTCTCTTAATCTTGTTACTGCAGTATAATTTCAAATTAGGTAAATTTGACGATTGTTGGTATAACTTTGGTTGATTAATTCAATGATTGAAACTAATCATTTCTAACTTTGCACTGAAAATAGTTCAATAAGCCGGATATTTTAAAAATCTCAAAGTGTTAAACACAAACATAGAACCGGATTAGATAGCAATAGCAACGGGACATCCCATCATATCCAATCCTATGTACCAAATGGCATGTGTATAATAGACACAAAGGTTGAATATTGTTAGGAAGTATGACCAGAATTCAGGAAATGGCACATGTTGATATATTCCACCTTTGTTTTATTGACCAGAGAGACTAGAGTGCAGTAGGAGAGAGTATCAACTATGCAGTACCTAACCATGCAGCATAAGTAAAAGTGATAGCAGTTATGAAGATTAACTTTAACAATCATATCTGGGAAGCAGGAAATGCATTGTATTCACCACTTATTAGCAGACCAAGTCGGAAATCTTGCAATGTGCAATAGAAAAATGGGCAGATCAGAGAAACTCAACCATCGCTTGATATTAGGCATTGATCCTCGAAAGGAGGAGCAGGGGTGGTGCAAATATCACAAAAGTAGATGAGCAAATGATGCCAAGTGATATTAAAACAATAAATAAACTCCACGTCAAGAAAGAAGATCCAGGAGGCAACAGATAAAACTCAAGAAATTTTGAGAGCTATTGGCCCAACCTTTTATAACAACAACATACTAACTGGAATCCCACAACGTGGGGTCTGGGGAGGGTAGAGTGTACGCAGACCTTACCTCTACCTTGGGAGGTAGAGAGGATGTTTCCGAAAGACTCCCGGCTCAAGAGAAAGCTTAAAAAAGATCAGAATGGACAAGAAATTCAAAGCAGTATGAAAATGAAAATAATTAAAGCGACTAAGCCATGATAAAGCAGTGTGAAAAAAGAGCAGTAGCTACCACAGATAAAATTACTCGAAGTACAAGAAATAACCGACAGTAGCAGAAATCAAAAGACAAGAAACTATAGAGCAATGATGCGACTAATAGTATGAAAGAATAAGCGAGACTACCTACTAGTCTTTTACCCAAATCTGAGTCCTCCATAACCTCCTATCTAAGGTCATGTCCTCGGTAAGCTGGAACTACGCCATGTCCTGCCTAATTACCTCTCCCCAATACTTCTCCGGCCTACCTCTACCTCTTCTGAAATCGTCCATAGCCAACCTCTCACACCTCCGCACTGAGACATTTGTCTCTCCTCTTCACATGCCCAAACCATCTCAGTCTCGCTTCCATCGCTTTCCGCATCTTGTCCTCTACCGAGGCCACTCCCACCTTGTCCCGGATAACTTCATTCCTAATCTTATTTCTTCTAGTGTGCCCACACATCCATCGCAGCATAATTGGCCCAACCTTTTATTACCAAGAAATCCATATGGCCCTACCTTTAGGACCAACCACAACCTTCAAAACTCGGGGATAATGGGCCCGCCCCTCTACTCTTATCCACTTAAATACCTTGCTTAGTTCCATGTGCAGGGCTCGAACTTATGACCTAAGTGACAAGTCCCTCAACCTTTGCCACTTGAACTAAGCCCTAGGGGCCTATTCCTTGCTTATACTCCCTCCGTTCCAAAAAGATTGTCTTACTTTCCTTATTAGATTGTCCCAAAAAGATTGGCACATTTCTATATTTAGAAACAATTTAACTTTATAAAATGATTTCCAGCCACACAATTATCTAAAGCTTGTTTTGGGAAACACATTTCAAAAGTCTTCCTTTATTTCTTAATTTCCATGTCAAGTCAAACTAAGACAATTCTTTTGGGGTGGAGGGAGTATTAAAATTTGGGTGTACATTTTTATCACGTCATGAACACATTAAAGATGAAGGAACAAGAACAACATTTTGCTCAAGTAATAATACTCACAAGATTAAATATCGAATAAACATCTCAATAGTTGATGGATCTTTTGCTTGGCAATCAAAAAAACCATCTTGATATATGTGCACTTTAGATATTCCCGGTGTATACCAACACTCATAAGTCTTGTTTACCTGAAAAAAGATGCACAGGCAACAGCATCAAGATATTTGATTTTGAAAGAAAATGAACAGGATGAGAACTTATGTTTCTTCAAATGACCATTAATTGGGACTCTATGCTTCACATAAGCAGATATCTATCTAGTGCTGCAGGGTAACATTAATATTTAACAAATTCTTGGACTTTCACCATTTCAGTGAGAAGGAAGAACATATAAGCAAACTGAACACTTAACCTCCTTAAAATCTAAGATCACTCAGTGGCAACTTTTTGATGTAGCAATTAGACAAAAAACATATACATCAAAATACAGACAAAAATTACTCATGCTGATCAATGGCTTCCTTTCCAGATAAATACTCCTGTGCAGAATTTCTAGTTACTGCTATTAATATTAGAAACATAGCTTTTACATATTCTAAGGTTAGTTGTTTGACAGCTTTATCTTCAACAGAAAATATGGACATGCAACATTTAGTTCATTTAGAAACTAAAAAGAGAAAATTAAGGTTATCGTTCTGCTAGAGTTGAATACACTTGCAGAAGGGAACGCCCCAGATATAAATTTGATAGAGAAATCATGCCATCAATTCTATGAGTTAGGACCATCTCAGAGTAAATAGAAGGCATAAAAAGAAGTTATACCAATTAACTGAGATAAATTTCATGTTAAGAAGTTCGTCTCTAAGTAAATCAATGCTTCTCTTACTCAATAGTGAGCATACAATGTCCAGTAACTACCTCGAATTTATCCTTTGTCAACCATGCACCAGAGAAGTTTGGTCTACAATCAGATGGAAGGGCCTCATTAGGTGCCTCTGCCAGTGCAAGTCTTGCCTGACCTGAATGATCCATGTACTCAACCTGTTATTCGGAAACACATAAGCAAGCAATTGTGGTTTCTGCACAATCAATAAGAAAGTATCCCCCCCACACCAAAAAAAAAAAAAATCAAAATAAAGAAAAAGGAATAAAAATAACAAGATGCAGCACTTTCAAAAGTAATCCATATTCGGCTCATTCTCCAGGATACACTTTTTTGTTAGTCTTTTTTTTATAACTATGATGTCTGGACTAGCTTGCGCGCACCTCGACTAATTCTACCGGATACCTGCCACTTTCCACCGGCAACAGGTAACTCTGTCCACCAAGGTTAGAACAGATGGGAAGAAATCACCTAGTGTTTTGTTGAGACCTCATGGTGCTCAACCCACTTCATTGACCACTAGGCCACGCCCTTGGGTGCTTTTTTGGATGTCATTCTCCAGGATAAGCATGTAATGATGTATTTTGTTCTTCAGAAATGCATAAGCAAGCAATTGAATGGTTTGTGAACAATCAATTCACTGCCCCCCCCCCCCCCCAAACCCCCAAGAAAAAATGGAAAAGATGAACACCAAATGATCCACAAAAATGAAATAATACATAAATAACAAAATACAGCAACATTCAGAAGTAATCAATATTCGGTTCATTTATTCTCTAAAATAAACATGCAAGTATTAAAAATACTTTGTAACAAATGCCTTCATCCCAAGGCAGGAACCCATATAAAGGTCAGATACAAGTGATCCATGGATAGCACCAAGCTGAAAATGATCCACCTCTTTTTTGTCAGGTAATTTTAGCTTCATATGCATGGAGTCCTGCTGGCTAATGGAATGCCAATGAAAGAGATAGAATGGCACAGAGAAGGGAAAATCCGAAGAAAGGAATAAATTGTCATTGAAATCTATAAATATCACTGCTTATATAAAGAAAGTGATACTTTAGGTGTTAGAATCTTACAAGCGACTAAAACATAATCCAATTCTGCTAAAAACTAAAAGTTACAGAGCCATGTTATTAATACATATAATGAAAAATGTCGTCTTACGGGGAAAAGTGGAAGTTTTAATAACTAATACCTTTCCAAGGCAAAAGAAATAGATATATACCAGAGAACTTAAATAAACATATGTCTCCTTTGATACCAATAAACTTTGTTCCTTGTAGATGCATATTACCTCCCCTATCTTTTAGGGGTTATAATTGATCTCCAATTGAACTAGTTCTCCGGCATACAACATACTTGACCTCCAAAATCATATAGCAAGATCCTTGTGATAATAGAATTTCTGCCTAACCGTGGAACTCAAACTAGAATTTCAGGTCCATCGTATAAGAAATTTCTCTTTTATTGACAAGCAAGAATTATATTATAAATTTTATCCTCGACATGCAACTCATATACAACAAGTATGCAATGAACCTTTTCAAGAACCTTAACTGCATCAATGGATAATCAGACACTATCAACTTATCAACATGTGCACCAAGAGAACTATAAATTGAAAATAATATCTCAAGGAACAATATATAGTGGCAGTCACCTTAAATACAGAAGCCCAATAGTAATCATAACGACATCGAAACTTTTTTCTTTCAGAAGGGTAAAGAACATGCTTTGCTTTATAATTCAACAACCCCAGTTCACAGACTTTAGATGACCTAAGATCCACACCTGCGAAGAAGATAAAATAATTGCTTTAATTGAAACTTAATGCTAAGAATTAACTGAATCAGATCAAAAACTTGGTGAAAGACACTTAATTGGTACTCAATCACGAACTGAGATTTAGACCAATCTGTACTATGTGCAGACAAGGATATGGCATTTTGCCATTGCTCCTCTTGACAAGGTAGTAGATATTTTACAGAAATTGTTTCAAGAAGTAATTGGTAAAGGGGAGCCTAGAGTAAAGTTGCTGCCATGTGACCCGGAGGTCACGGGTTCAAGCCGTGGAAACAGCCTCTTGCAGAAATGCAAGGTAAGGTTGCGTACAATAAACCCTTGTGGTCCGGCCATTCCCCGGACCCCGCGCATAGCAGAAGCTTAGTGCATCGGGCTGCCCTTTGTTTCAAGAAGTATAAACAAGAATGCATATGTATTTCATCAACAAAAGAACGCATTAGTGTGTTACTGCTAACAATGTTTTAATGTAATTAGGGACTGATGGAGAAAATTAATCCTGAGTTCTGTCTAATTAAGTCGTTAGTCAAGGAGGAAATTCAACTCTTACATAGCTAAACTATGGAAAAGATTCTAGACTACAGCTGCAACATGCAATAAGGGGTCATTTGGTTCTTTGGACAAAATAAGAAGGGATAGAATCCCTACTTAGATGTGATTATGCATGAATTGCCAGCACTCCAGGGGCCTTGTATAAAGTATCTATCTGTTATGTTAATTCAATGTGGAGACAGAGGTGTCAAAAGAAGTGCTAGCCTCTCTAAGGAACTTGTATATGATTGTATTTGAAGCAGGTTTCATTATTCTTCCATGGAGTTGAAGTTATATACACTAGCAGTGTAAATGATTTTTATACCATCAATGTAGTTTAACCTACTGTAGTAGGTTGGTATTAGTTTTTTTTATAACTGAGGTGTTCGGGCCAGCTTGCGCGCAACTCGACTAATTCCACGGGATACCTGTCACCTCCCACCAACAACAGGTACCAGGTAAACTCTGTTCACCAAGGCTAGACAGATGGGAAGAAATCACCTAGAGCCGGTTTGGATGGGCTTATAACTTATGTCTTTTGACTTATTTTGGCTTAAAAACAAGTGTTTAAAAGTACTTTTTTATCTTACCCAAACACTACAAAAGTGCTTAAAAGTTATTTCGGCTTAAAAGCACCTAAAATAAGTCGATCCAAACAGGCTCCTAGTGTTTTTGCCTGGTGGGATTTGAACTTGAGACCTCATGATTCTTAACCCATTTTATTGACCACTAGGCCACACCCTTGGGTGCTGGTATTAGTTTTATCAAAGTTACTAATTAATGTTTTAAATGACATGATTGTGTAAATAATTTTTACACCGTCAGTACATAAAACTTGAACTCTTCTGCCATAACTAAAGTTGAAGTTAATAACCAATACTGAACATGCTGACCCATATGGTATCCTTGTAGTTTTAATAAATGGTGTATTTTTTCTTCCCCTAGAAAGCAACAGAGCCAACGCAATATGCAACAGTTCTCTTGGTAGCCACTTCACAGAGTCTCATGACACCGCATTGTACATATTGCATCACTTCCACCACCTAGAAAGCACCACTCCGACGGTCCAACCAGTATGTGTCAGCCAATTTTTGTACTAAGATACATGAAGTAACTAACATCTAAAAGCTTTCTCTCTTGAACTCATGATCAATTTGCAATCATGCAATCAGACTTTGAACTCATTAAGAACTCATAAAAAAGTAGTGTACTATACTAGCAGTGCGACACAGTTGCCGTAGCAGCCCAAGACAGAGAAAACTACATCAGTAAATATTTCCTGTTCTGAATAAATTTTCCAACCACCTTTGTTCTTTAGTCTCAACCAAATCACGTTGAATGAATATGCTACTTATAAATAGGCTCAAAAGACATAATGAATGGTACTACTACCTTTTCTTTTTGCAAGTAAATGGTACTGGTACAACTTCCACTCTTAACTTATCCTTCAACATTCCCCAATGACTAAATTTACCCAAATCAAGAAAAAATGTGCTCAAATTAATATTGGTCATTTGGTTCCAGGAGAGTTTCTGAGCTATAAGATTCTAACCACAAGAAGGTTGAGACCAGAAAAAAAAATCGAAGTATTAGCAATGTTACACCAAGTTGTTGTCGTCTTTAAGAGTCAGTGAACCATTTAATTTTGATCAAAATTTTCAGATACCCACAATTTCTTAGCAACCAAACAACAACAAGTACACCTTAATGGCAAACTAGTTAAGGTCAGCTATTTGAATCCTCTATATCCATTCCATTCTATTTTTTTTATCAAGATCCATTCCATTCTATTTGGGCACTATTCATTCAAATACTCAATAGTCCGTCTTGAAGACTAATTAGTACGTCCTCCGTCCCAATTTATGTGATATAGTTTGACTAGGCATGGAGTTTAAGAAAGAAAGGAATACTTTTGAAACTTGTGGTCTAAAATGAGTCATAGATATATTTTTTTGAAACTGGTAAAGTTGTATTCCTCATCATTAAGGATATGCTGGCAACCTCCAAAAAGTGAGTAACTAAAAGCAAGGAAAAAGACTTACAAAAAACCTAGTAAATTTACAATCTGATCTGTTTCCTCTATACAAAGTTGTTTACACCAAAAAAGTAAAGATACAATGCAATTCCATTTAACTTTCCGAATAGAATTGGATCTATCTACAAAACATCTCCCGTTCTTTCTCTTCACACAGTCCACCAAATGCAGGCCGGTATTATCCTCCACAACCTTTTCTGACTTTTGCTCCCTCCCCTTCTAATCCAGCAACTGAGCAAATCTGAGGTGTGCTCTGGCATGATCCATCTAGTATTAGTTTGTTTGAGGAAGATTTTCCAAAGATGAGCAATGAACTCACAATGAAGAAACAAATGTTTGTTAGTTTCCCCTGTTTTGTTACAGAGAACATCTTGGCACTAACTGCATCCCTTTTTTTTGCAAAACTTCTTGAGTGAGACATGCTCTCTTTACCACTAACCATGTGAAACATTTCACCTTGGTTGGTACCAAGCTTTTCTAAATGGAGTTCCATTGGTATTGTGGCCTTCCAACTACACCTTGCATCTCTATCTTGTATGCACTGTTAACAGTGAAACAGCCATCCTTGCTATGCTTCCATTAACCCTGTCTGGTTCTGTTGTGATAACACTGGAACCACCTAGCTTTTCAAGTAATGATGCCACCCTCTCCACTTCCCAATCATTTAGCAATCTTCTAAAATAAAGATCCCACCCATGAGGTGTCCAACATTCACCCACTCTTGCATTAGGATTATTACAAATAATGAACAAATCTGGGAATGATTCCTTTAGAGGAGTTTGGTCAATCCATCCTTCTTTCCAGAATTTAATCTTGTCTCCATTTCCCACCTTAAATTTCAGATTTGCTTCCGTCAGTGGCCACAAAGCCCTGATAGTTCTCCACACTCCAACCCCAAAGGGTTCAGTGACTGTTTCTGTACACCAAGGGCTAAGTTCACCAAATTTTTCCATGATCACTTCCTTCCATAGGGCATTTTCCTCCCCCATTATATTTCCATAGCTACTTCATCAGAAGACTATTATTTTGTAGTCTTAGATTTCTGATTCCCAAACCACCCCCTACTTTGCTAAGTATTACTGTATCCCAATCCACCAAACTGTAGCCCTTTCCTTCTTTCCAACCTTGCCGTAGAAATTTTCTCCTTGTCTAATTTTTTCACAACTATGGAGGGAATAGGGAATAAGGACATCACATATGTAGGGAGAGAATCTAGCACAGAGTTTATCAGAGTTAGTCTTCCCCCAAGTGATAAGTATTGTGATTTCCACCTTGCTAGCTTCTTCTCAGTTTTCTCCAGTATATCATCCCAGATCTCTAGTGCCTTATGCTTGCTACCCAATGGCATACCTAGGTAAGTTGTAGGCAAATTCTCTACTCTGCAACCTAGTATGCTTGTCGGTTCTTGAATTTGAGGGACTTCTTTGATAGGAAACAAACTGTTTTTGCCCCAATTGACCCTCAAACCTGCTACAGCTTCAAAAACTATCAACATCAGTCTAATATAACAGATCTGTTCAGTCTTTGGTTCACAGAAAATAACAGTGTCATCTGCATACAATAAATGACAGATCTCCATTTCCTCCCCAACTCTACCACCAATTTGAAATCCCCTGATCCATCTATTATGTAGTGCAATCCTCATCATGCTATCAAATCCTTCCATTGCCAGAATAAAAAGAAAAGGAGATAAAGGGTCACCCTGTCTTAAACCCTTCTCAGATGGAAAAAAAAAACCACAGGTTCTCCATTTACCAGAACAGAGAACGTGACAGTTTTAATACAATATTCAATCCAGCTCAACCATTTATTGCCAAACCTCATCCGTCTGAGGGTATTTAATAAGAATTTCCAGTTTACATGGTCATAGGCTTACTGAATATCAAGTTTGCACATTACACCAGGCTCCACTCCCTACATTCTTGAATCAACACATTCACTAGCTATGAGTGCAGCGTCCATAATCTGTCTCTCTTTTATGAAAGCCATCTGATGTTTGTTGATCGGCATACTCACCACTTTCTTCAACCTTTCTGCTAATAGCTTTGCAATAATTTTGTAAACTCCGCCTACCAAACTTATTGCCATGTTGTCCTTCAGATCAGCAGCACCTATTTTCTTAGGGATCAAAGCTCTGAAGGTGGCATTGAAACTTTTTTCGAAAGTCTGATTAGTGTGGAAGAACTGCGGAAGAACTGGACAGTGCCTATGATATCTTCCTTCAACATTTCCCAGAAAGAAAGAAAGAAAATCATAGGAAATCCATCTGGTCCAGGTGCCTTCTCCATAGCACACAACTTGATACATTCCAGAATCTCCTCCTCAAACTGTCTTTGTAACCATATCTGCTCTTCACCAGAGATCACTGAAGTTTCATGTAGCTGCAAATCAGGTCTCCAAGATTCAGTCTCCTTGTATAATTCTTGATAAAAAATTTGAGCAGCCTCCTTAATCTCCTCAGGGTAAGTGACAGTGACCCCATCCACTTCTAGATGATTTATGGAATTGAATCTCTTATGAGCAGTAGCAATTCTGTGAAAGAATTTGGTGTTCTTATCACCATATTTCAACCATTGTATCCTGGATCTCTACTTCCATGCTATCTCTTCATTTTTTGCCACTTCCTCACTCCATGGCCAAATGTGCCTTTTGAAGTAGTTCATCATCAGTGAGGATTCTCTGATCCTGAATAGTTCCCCAGCTAGAGATTTGATTAAGAATGTCCTCCTTTCTCTGCTTCCAATTTCCTCTATTGTTCTTGCTCCACTCCTTCAGCTTTGCTTTAAACAGTTTCAGCTTCTCAGCTAAGACATGCCCAGGTCTACCGTTAACAATGAAAGAACTCCACCATTCATTCACCTTGTCTTCGAAGCCCTTCACTTCCAACCACCATGCCTCAAATTTAAAATAAGATTTTTTCAATCCTCAGTCACCACAAGTCATCAGAATAGGATTATGATCAGATCCTAATTTAGGCAACAGGCTCTGTTTGATGTGAGTAAATTCCTCCTCTCATTGTGCACAATGAAGAAATCTATCAATCCTAGAGGCACTCATATGATTGTCCCCCCTTCTCCAAGTGTAAGATTCTCCAAATAAAGGAGGATCAACCTGTTCAAGATTCTCAATACAAGAAGAGAAATCTGCCATGGCACCATTAATCCTGCTGCAGTTTATTCTCTTTGAGAGGTACCTGATGACATTAAAATCCCCACAAACAATCCATGGCCCATTGAAGGAACTTCCAATGTCTGTCAATTCTTCCCAGAACACACTTCTGATCTCTTTATTGCAGTCTGCATACACTGCACTGAGGTGCCCGCTAAAATCAGCATTGAGTCCAGAAAATCTTCCAGTGATACATTGAGTTCCACTCCCCACCAATTCTCCTTCCAGACTCTCTTATCCCAAAGAATTAAAATTCCCCCACTACTCCCAATTGCCTCCTTATGAATTTCACCCACCCATCTATTACTCCATATGCTTTGCAGAATGTTATCAACCGGCCCATCTATCTTTGTCTCTACTAGTACATATACATCAGCCCCCCATTGTTGAATCAAATTTCCAACAAGATCTCTTTTGTTGACCCTATTTAACCCCCTTACATTCCAAGAGAGAATTTTAACTCTCATTGATGTCTAAGAGTTATCTTTCTCCCACTAGCCCTTGGTTCTCCATCCTTGAAATTCATATCAAAAATCAAGTTCCTTACTTCTTTTGGTACTACACTGTTTGTATTTGTGGCCTCAAAATTATCTCCTTGCCTCAACTCCTTTTCTCTTCTTTGATCTAGCTTCATGAGCAAGTCATAAGCTTCTTTCTTGCCCCCCTCAAAATCAGCTCCAAACTGTTGGCCCAATTTAATCATATTGGATTGGACCCATGTTGTTGCTTTCGAAGCAAAATCTTCCTCTTGTAGGCTATTCTCTATCTGTAATGGTACTGGATCAGAGTACATGGTTATGAGAGTGTCGGAAAAATCCTCCTCCCCTTCTATGCATTGTATGTGCTCTGAATTTCCTTCTGCTATTGATAACAATTCCCTATTTTTTCTGGAATCTGGATGTGTAGTCCATCTGAAGGTTGTTTGAAGTGTTTCCTTCTTCTGTCTCTCCCATACAAAGCTCCAGGTCCCCTTCGAAATTAATGAAATTTAAGCCTCCAAAATCGTCCTCCTTTGGTATTGATCTGGGCAGTAAAGGGTTCTGTAAAAAGCTTGGGCTTTTGAACTGGGCCCAATTTTATAGGGTTAGCACTTAAAACCCCTAATAAAGGTTCCGGCCCATTTAAAAAAGCCATTGTCTCAACTAAGGCCTGAGCATCGACATTACTCTTTGATGGGATTGGGTCATTAGATTTCCCAGGCCCACCCCACGTGCTCCATGTTAGTATCTTTACCCTTACCCTTGCTAACATCAATATTAGCTTTACTGAGAGGTATCGTATCCTTTCCATTTCCTCGTTCTACTTCTCTGACTTCCTATAGCATAGCTCTGCTGTCATCCTTTACTTTTGACGACAGATTGACTCCTCGAATGAGTACGTCAGTAGCTTTTTCTTTTTCTGACAGTGACCGGCTCCTCCACCCAGAGAGGTAACATGAAAATCAGGTCACCGTCGGCGATTTCCATTGTGGTAGGAATTTTTTCCCTGGGACCTTTAACCCTAATGCGAGCCCACCTCAAATGGTTTTTTAGCTCAGTTTCTTCTTCATTCTCCAACCATCCTCCACATTCCTCTCCTATCAATTTCAAGTTCTCCTTATTCCATAGTTGAAGTGGAAGACCAAGAACCCTAACCCAGAACCAGTCGAAACGAGTGTCTTCTGGGAAAGTACCTTTTTCCGACGATCACCAATCGAGTTTTAGATACGACCCGTCTCTTCCATTCACCCATAAGAACATGTTCAGCCGCTTTCTTGACTGGAACTCGAAAAGAAACTGAAAGCAATTCATGTCGTAGACTTGTGTGTTCGGAGCACCTTTCCATGTGTTTTGAGCCCACCTACGGACATCATTACGAGTGGGAATTTCATATATGTGTGGTTGTAAATCATTTCATTAAGGGTAAAAGGAGAAGTTTAAAGTTAAATTATTTCTAAATATAAAAATGTATCATGCTTTTTGGGACAGACTAAAAAGGAAAGTGTATCACATAAATTGGGACAAAGGGAGTAGTTCTTTAGAACTACAGATTCTTGATATCTCACACTTATTCCTACACTTATATGCCAATTGCTAACCAGGCAAGAAAGATCTATGGAAAATACTGGCAACACCAACCAAATGAATGTTTACCAACAATAAACCTTAGCAGCGTAATCTTGACTTGTTGGTGATGTTTATATGGATTCTTTTTCATTGTGCTCTATTATTCGCTAAAACACATAAATTTTGAAAGATCGTATCTATTTTGAGACAACTTCCCTTCATTCAAGTGTCGATCTACCTCGTCCATTTTTAACATATCCAATATTCATGGTGTTGCACCTATGCCAAAGCATTAGTAGATTTACATAGGACATGACACAACTATGTCAAGCGGCCTTATCTCATCCTATCCTCTATGACTGCTACTTGTACCATCTACTAGATGTGATCATTTCTAATCTTGTTTATCATTGTATAAGCATTTATCTTAACATCCATATCGTCACAACACTCGTGCTGTAGATATATTGGATCTTAGGAGCCTAACATTCACTTCCATATAACTTTGCTAGTCTCACAGACGTTCTATAGTCCTTGCCTTTCACTTTAATAGGTATCTTTTTTCACGCATGGAACTCTTGTGACATTACTCCATTTCGACCATAATACCTTAACTTATGTGTTACATTTTATCTATTATGTCAATCTCCTGAAAGAATGAACATATATATCTATATTGCCTGCATTTAGACACTGGAATCTCGTTTGATCTCAATTTAAATTCATTCTTTATGGGGACTAAACTTGCAAGGCATGTTACTTCCATCCACTTGTCTAAAAACCTTACTCTAAAAAATTGCTTCTTTATAGATTGAGATTTTAGTTGATTCGACTGTCAATTACATCAATTAGCACAACATCATTTTAGTTGAGAAATTCTTCCAAATCTCCTCCCATTTTTCTTACACTTGCAACGACTCATTTGAACGTGTCTTTTGGCATTTTTACATTTGATATGAATCTGTTTCTTCTCTAGCACCCATTAAATGACTTCTTGACACTCTATGATACGCTTTCTCTAGATCAAATGAATATCTTGTAGAAGTCTTTCTCCCTGTCTCTATAAAGTTTGATCAACCTTCTCAACAAAAAGTTCCTGGCAACAAAAAAGATAACAGCAGCTTCCATCAGGTTCTCTTCCAGAATATATCCTACAAAGTTGGTAATGGACTTCATGTGAAGTTCTGGGAGGACAGGTGGATTGGGAATGAAGCTTTAAAGATTGCTATCCTGGTTTGTACCAAATTGCTAGCAATCAGAAAGCTACTATTGCAGAATACACGGACAATAATAACTGGAGGCTCTTACTTAGAAGGAATCTCAATGATTGGGAGGTAAATGTCTTGATTGCTCTTCTAGCATCACTTGAGGAATTTATAATGGATGATCAAACATCAAACAGGATTTTATGGGGAAATTCTAATCAAAGGAGATTCACAGTCAAAGAAAGCTATAATTTATTGTGCTCTCAGAATGGTCTGTCAGAGGAATGGCCATGGAAACATATTTGGAAGACCAAGATGCCTCTCAAAGTCTCCTGCTTCACATGGTGTGCACTCAATGAAGCTATTCTTACACAGGACAACCTCAGCAGAAGGAAAATAACTCTTGTTAGTAGATTTTTTTTTTGCCACCAAAGCTTGGAGACTGTCAACCACCTACTGCTGCATTGTCCAGTCACTGCTAGTGAGATCTGGATTTTCTTTTTTGCTATTTTTGGTTTAGTATGGACCATGCCACAGTCCATCAAGAGAGCATATATCAGTTGGAATTTTTGGAGAGTTGACAAAGCCATCAAAAAGGTCTGGAAGCTGGTTCCTGCTCATTTTTTGGGTTACTTGAATGAGAGAAACCGTAGGTGTTTTGATGGGATTTCAACTCCTCTTCATACTCTAAAAGCTAGATGTTTAGTTGTTTTGTTTAGTTGGAGTCTTCATTCCCCTGTTAATAGCATTGACAACTACCTGGACTTCGTTAGCTCCATGGTTCTTGCATAATCTAACTTAGTTTCCACTCAAAAGCTTACTAGCTTTTGTTTTTTGCTCCAAAAAGCTTTGCTTTTGTAAACGGCACCTTCCAGTTTCCTTTATTAATGGAAATTTCTTACTTCATCAAAAAAAATGCACCAATGCAACTCGAAGTGAATGTTTTGACCCACAGGAAAGTATTTGCGGAAAGGTCTTCTCAACCATTTGAGCTCCAAATTCTGTTTAAGTCTTTTAGGGATCCTCAATTTCTAAGTAACCACACATACCCAAAAAGCAACCAGCACAAATCAAATTTAGAAAGGGAACTCTTTTGAGCCATACATGATGCTAAAACATTACTCAACAATTTGAGATTCTAATACTCATCAAACTCTTTAACTTTATTCAGATAAGTTAATTTCTTAGCAACCAATAAGACTCCAAAAGCAAAACCCACCAACAAAATTCGGCAAGAAAAGTTATAAACACTCCAAAAACAAAACCCACCATCAAAATTCAACAAGAAAAGTTATTAACACTCCGGGTGTGTTTGGTATGTTGGAAAACATTTTCCGCGGAAAATGTTTTCCAATTTTCCTATGTTTGGTTGGTCAAAATGTTTGAAAAATATTTTCTCTAGGAAAACAAGTTGCTTAAAAATGAGGAAAATGACTTCCCTAATGGAAGTATAGAAAACAAGTTCCACAAGTGGCATACCAAGTACATTGTCTCCTCCCCGCCTCCCCAACATCCTCAATCCCCACCCCTTGACCATCCCACCCCCACCACCCCGGAACCCCACTCCCCACCCCATAGTATTTTGCTAGATTACATATAAATGCTCTTGGGACAATATTTCTTTCCTTATTTACCAAACACTAGAAAATAAGCAAGAAACCCACTTGTTATCCAAGAAAATATTTTCTAGGAAAACATTTTCCTTCATACCAAACACACCCTCCGAAGAACAAAACCCACCATCAAAATTCAACAAGAAAAGTTATTAACTCTCCAAAAACAAAACCCACAAGCAAAATTCAACAACGAAAAGGAATCAATCTACTGCTAGAGACAATCTTGCATTGAGAGGGAAGACATATTGGACTGGAAATCGATAGGTTCCCAAGCAAAACAGCTATTAATATCTAAAGAGATAAGGATAAAAACACACCTCAAGTATCACTTTTTTTTAGTTTCCAAAGGAAAAGTGAACAAATGACAGTTTAGGTGTGTTTTGCAAACTAGTTGGTGATATTTTAGGTAGGAAATTATCACACCGGATAGTTCAGGTAGGAACTCAAAAAAAAGGATATTTGAGGTGTGTTTTTTATCCTTAACTCTTATCTAAATTCAACAAGAAAAGTTAATTAACGCTCCAAAAACAAAACCCACAAGCAAAATTGAGCAAGAAATGTTATTTAACACTCAAAAAACAAAACCTACCAGCATAATTCAGCAAGAACAGTTATTGAACACTCCAAAAACAAAGCCCACCAGCAAAATTCAGCAAAAAAAGTTATTAACACTCCAAAAAGATAACCCACCGTCAATTAACACTACAAAAACAAAACCCACCATCAAAATTCAGCAAGAAAAGTTAACAACAAAAGTTAACAATCCCACATGGTAAGGTCTGGGGAGTATAGAATGTACGCAGAACTTACCTTGTTAAGGTCGGAGGTTGTTAACGATAGACCCTCGGCTCAAGAAAATATGCAAAGACAACAACAATAATAGGCAGTAATAGCAACACTATAATACGATAAATGAAGTAAAGAAACAACAGCAATAAAAGGTATTAACACTTAAAACACAAAACCCACAAACAAAATTCAGCAAATAAAAGGAATCAACTTACTGCTAGATACGATCTTGCATTGAGAAGGAAGAGATATTGGACTGGAAATCGATAGGTTCCCAAGAAAAACAGCAATATAAAGCAGCGAAAATGATAGTGAAAAGACGCCACAGAAAAACACAAGAATCCCCAATAATCTGCGAAACCGGGTTGACCCGGGAATCTCTTTTCTCTTCTCTTCTACCACTTCTTGATTTTCTGCCAAATCCATGGCAGTATTGTAAATTAGTGTGATTTATGGGTAGATCGGGAAATTTAGGAGGGTTCCGGTGGCTGGAGATGACATCAGGTGACCGGAATATTAAAGGGTTTAGGTTGAATTGAAGATATTTTTGAAGGATTTTGGCATCAGTTGCTTCCGTTTAGAGGTTCAGTATAGTCAACACTGGTGGACTCATCTGGGCATTTACATTTACGTTTTGCTGTTTTTTTAGGTAACTTTTGGTGGCAAAGTTCCAAGTAGGAGAATCAATGGAGTAACTCTTTGTGTAAATTCTTACCATAAAAAAATTATTATTCAAGTTTGTTAAAATAAACTTTTATATTTGGTAGATTTTATGGAGATGTTTGGAGTATATAGGTATACTTGTAATATATATTAGATAAATTAAGGATTTGTAATACGAAGTCGAAATTCGATTGAGAATAATGTGAGGAGACTCAAAACACTTTCCACTTGAGATGGGGTTGCACTAGGATTAGCTCTTAGCTCATTTTTATTTGTCTGAATGATGAATGAATTAACACGACATATTCTAGAGAAAGTACCATGGTGTATGTGTCACATCCCAACCTTGGGGGTGTGGCCGGCACCCCGTGCCTTACCGACCCTGATACGTGAGAGATACACAACAACTTATGAGCCAACGAGGCCTCTGACACATACTCAACATAATAAGAACATAGTCACTTGCACTCATAAAAGGCCCAAATCATGCATATCTATAACAAGGCGGACAAGGCCGACATGAGCATAATAAATTTTACTGAAGAGGTCGACAAGTCCACACACAACTACCACACATAACACTCTATCTACAAGCCTCTAATGAGTACACTGACAACAACTAGTCGGAACAGGGCTCCGCCATACCAAACTATATACATATGTATATCTGACAATCTATTATCTCACTACACAGCTCCGGAAGAAAGGAGTGGGACAACCTCCAACTGAATCGAATCCTATTGTAAGGAAAGCATTTTGTACTCGCGGGCATGAACGCAGTGTCTCTGGAAAGGGACATCAATACAAAAGATGTACTGAATATGTAAGGTTGAAACTGTAAATCAGTACAATGCTATAAATAAAGCATGAGCTAAAATTGTAACTGAAATACATAACTGTAAAATGGAGCAATAGAATGACAACCTATACTCTGAGTGCCTCTGCAGGCCAGAATATGCATAAATAAAATATAATCGTGTATATAACGCCATAGGTCTCTGTGGGCAGTACTATTAATACCATTTCTGTATAAACTGCGCAATAGCGCCATATGCCTCTAAAGGCAATGTCATTAATCGCATATCTATATAATCACGTATATAACGCCATAGGCCTTTAGGGCAATATGAATATATAATGCATGCATATGATGACCTTTTTAAGGACTCTAAATATTTTCTGAACTTGTCGAAGTAACATAAGGTCGTTGCACCTCCGACTCCCTTATGAGGTTAACACTTCATTTGGTATTCTTTCACTGACTCTATAGGAATTATGAATCACATTGTAAGCTTAACTTTTATGAAATAATAAGGAATCGACTTTTATAGACATCAAAAGAATGCTTTGGGTACAAGACTGAAATCCTGACAAAGGATGATAACACGCAACAATACGCTGATAGGGAAATCACTAGTGCCTTCGCATGGGCCTTTAGAGTAGAGTTCTTATCGAATTTTATTTCGTAATAATCATTTCAACATGATCATGCCAACAAAAGAAGGAAGTGAGCCTTACATACCTGGTTCTTGTCACTATAATCGTTTTACAAGTCTTCGCTCCTCTTATAAATGATTATCTATATCATACAAGGAAGTAATATCAATATCTAATTTAAAATCCATATAGAAACTCCACTTAGGCATCTTATTGCAAATCTTGACTATCTCGGGTTCTTAAATTTCGTTACAAGGAATGCTTATGTAATTCAATTCCACGCTTCAATCAAAAAAAAGAAAAATACAATTTTCATAGAAACCCATTTAGGTGTTCTTCGACACTTTAAGCATATATGATTTCTTAGGCTTTTTCTTATACGAAAAATCTTATGTGCTTCAATTTCACAATCCTTCAAATCATAATCTTCTTAATCCATAGTGCACATAATCAATCCAATTATCTAGTTCAAACCATATATAGAATAAAACAGCCCAACAACTCTTATTACGAAGAATTCATAAGTTTACGAAGTTTTGATCATGAAACTCCTTTCCTAACTTTCTCCAAATCAACAAGTAACCATAAACATAAGTAAAAGAGGTTAAATCTTACCTTGATACACCAAAATATTTATCACAACTGTAGAGTATTTCCTTCCCAAGGATTTCCAAAATCGATGCTCTTCCGAGAAGATGATTTATAGGATTACATGAATCATCGCATAAATCTTGTGTAATTAGACTTGGATATGATCTCGGGATATTATATAACCATAGAGAGGATTGGGGAAGGGTTTTGGAACCTGTTCATGGAGAAAATGAGGTTTAAATCACATGAACCATTATAAACCTGACATGAATTTTGCACCAATATAGATTGACGGTTTATTTGACGGACCGTCAAACTTTTGACGGTCCGTCAATCTTCCCGTCAAACTACCAGGAAAAATTAACAGTCCATATTCGGTATTTTATGGTCCGTCAAACATCCCGTCAAAATATCCAGTTTTTTTGTTTTCGTCAAAAGGTACTTTATTTGATCCGACTCACTTCCAACCACTCTAGTCCCTCTATAACCAAGCTATAAACCTTCATTATACTTTTGTAAGGTCATACCTCTTTTTGGGACCTCAGTATCCATTGACGACATGGCGGAACGCTAGATCTTACGAGGTGTAACATCTTTCCCCCATTAGAAATATCCGTCCGCGAATGTTGAAAATATTCTAACTCTCAAATTTTCCAAAAATTTCGGCAGAGTTTCCTTTGTAAACAGGACTATCCAAAACCTTTCAAGCAGCCCAAACATATATCTGATGCCACACTGGACAAAACAACATCGAATCGGCCTTCGCGACATCTTACACTTATAGAATTTAAAAAGTTAAGTCATAACTTACCTTAATATCATTTTTGCTAATGTCCAAGTTGTACCTGATATACTTGTTTCAGAAATAGAATTTACATAAGATACATGATCCATCTTCAGTAAACTAAATAGAATAGAGGGGTCATACCACACGAATACTAATGTGAAATCTAAATCATTCTAGTAGAGTGATTCTTAGGTTCCGTGACTTTTCTTGACAAAGTTCTTGTGGATTAAGGACTATCTCATCCTTTCATTGATTAGATTACACTGTTATGCATTATTAGTATATTTTCAACCTTCATATAGTTGTACCTCTCTTTCATACCATTATCTGACGGCTATACTTTGTCTGAGCCATTGTATTATGATATTTGAGGTATAGAATTCTGACATCTCAATTATGTTCTTCCTTTCTGGGTTATAATTTTGTCTTATGATGGAATTTAGGTGATAGAGTTCGTAGGCACAAAACATAAGATGATGATGTAAGATTATGGTATGATAATCGTCGAAGTCGGGAACGTAAAAGTAGTAGAGTTATTCGAACTCATTTTTTCTCTGCTTTTATTTTCTCCTTCTCGATAGTGTCCTTATAAGGTACATAAATTCTGAGCAGCCCACTGGTTTAAAAACTCATTTCATCAATACATCTCTTCTTCATTCTAATTTGGAGTATTCTGAATGTTTTCTCCAATTGGGACTATGCTCTACTTGCTAGTTACTGTCTTTTTCAACTGGGTTCGGTATTATGACCTTGAATACTCTTAAACAAAATCCTTTTTTTCTCCCCTATCAGGTTGAATCTCGCTTCCAACACCAAATCTTTTAATTTGTTTCTACATTGATCTGAGTATTCTCTCATAACTTATTTCTTTAAATCTGATATTGTTACTTTCGGTTATCTTCTTTCCTTGTGACATTGTCATGTCTAATTCTTTATTCACCGATCTGGCAATATGTCTCTTACTAGTCATCAATTCTTATTTCAAACTTCTTCCAAACTCTATATGTTCACCATCGATTTGGGTTCGGTAGTTTGACCTAAAATCTTCACTGGTCATCTTAGGACGGGACAATGGAAATTCTAAATACTCATGGTTTCTTTTAAACTGGTCCTTTAGTTAGCTGGTTGTCTTAATGAACTATCATAAATAACTTGAGGTAGTCTTCAAAATAAACCTTTGATCAAACTTTGATTGCGTAGCCAGACTTTAATCGTTACCGTGTAGACTAACGAGTCACTTTGGCATTAATATCCTAATTATGTAATGGTCCTTAAAGATTCCCGGTTCACTCAATGATCCATACGTAATACCTCAACTTTAAAAGCAACTCTTCTTCGAATGCTGCTACTTGATATTCGTAATCCTCAGATCTTTGATAAGGTTCTCATTACTATCTCTACTTCATCTCACAATACTTCTTAAATGGGGCTTAGTTGGGATGCTTTGTCTTGACGCTTCTCAATTCCCAATATAAGGAAGAATTTATTTACCTATAATTCCAAGGGGGTATTATCCGATTTCTATTATGGCTGACCATTTGTTACTTCTTTGAGGAGGCCCTTTTCTGTGACATCATTAGTGACTTTCATTGTCTAATAATACACAATCTTATGGTCCATTACCTTCCTGCTCTTTACATCCGATCCTCTTGCTTTTTATAATGTCTCGAGTTCATATAGTTATTTGATGATGCTATGTATCCCAAGATGGACTCATCATTTCCTCAATGATACCCCATATTTGCTCAAGTATCATTCATCAATTTATATCGTTCGTCACATACTAGAAATAAGGCATTATCTTCTTTTCGATGTTGTTTCTTCTTTTGTTGACCCTATTACTAGAGCATCTACTATACTCACTGGCCTCGGACTCATGGTCTTCCAAAAATGATATTGCCTTCATATTAAGAGTGCATTGTTACTCCTTGTAACTTCAAAATCCCTTATACTTCACATTCGTGGTTCACTCACTGGGTATTTCTTGTACACCTATTTCTTTGAAGCAAATCTTTGACATCCTCTGATTAATTTTTCAATATGGCTCATGATAGGGGTTGTCCTACTTCCTTTTTTCACGAAGGATTTACTTTTGCAAAGTGTTGATCCACTGGATTCCCTTCGTACTTACCGTATTTTAGTCAACGTTGTCATCTTTGTTCCTCGATTTGTCTTTCTTTGTACTGGTGTCCTTAAATTTATAATTATAATATTATTCTTTTTGTGAGGTCTCAAGTTCATTCGGCAGTCAAAATTTTATCATCGCCTATCTGTTCCTTTCTTGCTTCATTGTTCTTATTCTTTAGCTATTTTCCTTACTTCTTTTCTTGGACCATTCTTAAGTACCTCATCATATACTCACATCGGATTTCGTTCATCCTTATTGTCACTTATATGTCCTTAGACGTCTTATTGATATTCGCGGTAAGATTAAGGTTTGACAATTTTAAATTTGGATCATAACTGGTCTCAATCCTTATTGTTGATTCGGGCTTCCTCCCCTAAATTGGTATTAGAACCCTTTCTATCCGTCGCTCATTCAATCAACTTGGATATTACAGATTGAAATTCCTTCAAAGTTTCATCGGCTTAGCGTACTTCCGGTATCATCACTTATGGACATCATAATCTATATCCTTGGTTTTGGAAACTTAAATACCACTTACTTACTTGTACGCCTACCTTTTATTGGTACCCTTGTTGCTTGGAGGTCTCACTCCAATTACTTTATCGATATTCTTACCAGTATTAGTTTTCTGTCGATCTGTCTGTGAGATATATTTCTGACTTTGTTAAGTTGTTATAACACTTTTACTTATGTTTACCAGATACATGTTTATCATTTTGTCACCACTTCTCTATTAGTCATACCTTCATCGCAAATTATTTCCAATTAATGTCGAGGATCCTACCGTCTCTCCCCCGGTGAAGAAGGTATATTGTTTGCCTTTAATTAACAAATCTCATCCCATTCGATGATTATTTCTAAATGGTTTACCCTTGTGGAGAGATTGGGATTACTTTCGCGTTCCTTTTCTTCCTTCAACTATCTTCTAAACAAAGCTTTAGGTAACTCATTCCCGGAGATCCATTTCTCTTATCATTCTTCTGGAGTTTCCCTTAATTCTTTAAACTTATGAACATTCCTTTTTAGGCCACTTCATGTGTCCATATATTTTATGGGTTCTAGTATTACCCACGCTACATAAACTAAAGGTACTAGGTATGTATGTAACTGGGATACAGTTGATTTTTTCAGATCACTTTACTTAGAACCCTGGACATAGCTGCCATTTCGCTCACTACCATTTTTTTCTTCCTTTATCTATTCATGGTCTATAAATATATCTTTATAACATGCTTTCTATATCAATGGTAGCCAACCAATCATAGGCGTAAGCACAACTATCCCTAATGAAATTATCAACATACCTAATTAATTGCATAACTTTGAGCAGCATCGGGACCTGTTATTCCCCCTGACTCAACCCGGGCATCTGTACCTATATAGCTCATATTCCCGCACCAACAACATCCTTCCAGATCACCTAGGCATTGTCCATAATGCACTTGTCCACAATGATCGCATAACGACTGAAATTTCTCGGGACATTCCATGGCCCTATGGCCTAAAGCTCAACATCCAGAACATAACTCGATATCGGATAAGTATTCTCTGTCATATCTCCTTCCACATTGCTGACATTATAGTCTACTTCTTCCAACACCTTCTAGTGCTTGTCTGATTTCTACCTAGGAGCTTCGATCTGACGCCTCTCTCAACACCAATTCTTCAGCCCTTGCGTCCATCCCAAACCTTCTAATTTGTCTACTGGTTACTTTTTCCTCGCTTCTACTCGATATGGGTGAACCTTGATTAACTGGCTTCCATGATATTTGGCTTCTTAGTCTCTCTGTATGTATATCCTGCGGGGGCAGCTGAACATAATCGTGCTTTAGAAAAATAACTAGTGGTGATGTTGCATACACAAGACCACCCACACCTAACCCAAACGGAAATGACTGTTACACTGATGGTCTTTGTATTGTGCAGGCCTTTCTATAATCTGGCACTACTATTGGAATTGATGACACTCGAAAGGGTGATTCCTCTGGGGCCTCAGATGGTTCATCTTCCATAGACAAATCCTCTGATAGATCTACTTCCATAAACTGATCTTCATCTATGGACGGGTCTTCTTCCCTTGAATAACTTACATTTATTTTTTGTGTTCTTATATTCCTCGGTTTCACATTAACGGGTGGTTGTCGGCTAGTACCTTCTCCCATATTTATGACCCAATTCCTGCTATTAGTACTTCTTTTGGATCTCGACATTATTGAAAAGAAAGATCAAGAGGAAAAGATAGGAATTTAGTGACTTATGACATAGCTTCTATCACACGATCTAGATTTTCCATGAAAGGTAACATCTTAAATGTCATGTAGCCTCATGTTTATAAGTGTGACGCGCAATACACCCAAAGCAAGACTCTACTAGACATAAATTGTAGACATCCCTAGGACTGAACTGCTATGATACCACTTTGTCACACCCCAACCTTAGGAGGGTGGCCGACACCCAACGCCCTAAGGCCCGAGCGAACCGATTCTGATACTTGAGAGATACACAATAATTCATGGGCTGATGAGGCCTCTGACACATACTCAATTGAATAATGACATAGTCACCTTCACTCAGAAAAGGCCCAAACCATACAAATCTATAACAAGGCCGACAAGGCTTACATAAGTAAAAGTTAGCCTTATGGACGATCACCAGAGAAAGCATAGGTGCATAATGAGGGTTGGTTATGGACGGTCTCAGTTGCACGCATAGTCCAACCTGATTATTGTGAGTCGTACAAACGATCTACCTTCTATGCATACGAGCCACCAGTTATTCATGCTTATAAGTGAGCCTTACGAACGGTCTGCCCTGCAATGCGTAAATGTCACTCTTATGTTTCAGTTTTGCCTTAGGGCATACGATCTAGCATATGTAAGTAATCAGATACAATGTATGATAGTCATAATAGTATTACATATAAGAGTCCTACAACATTACAATTCCACGGTATTGACAATGTATCAAGGTGAGCTCAGATGTCTCGTGATACGGTAAGGCGAGCTAGAGTATTCTAGTATGTTAATTCATATCCTTCTAGGGAAATTTTTACTTATATATTATTTATGTTCATGAGCTCCAGAGTTAGGTATACATATTATTTACAACATCATTGCATACATTTGCCTTTGGGGCTATTATATTTGCCTTCGGAGCTATGCGCTGCCTTCGGGCCATTCATATTGCCTTGAGAGTTATGCACTTACACACCGGACCCCACATGAGACCGGGTAGTTTATTTTCAATATTGCATTCATGACTTGAGACAGATACACATAGATATGTTTCCAGATTATCATTTACTCCTCAGTTTATATTCAATATATCATGTATATCAATTCTCTGTACTGACGTCCCATTGTTAAGGCGTTGCATTACATGTCTGCATGTTTAAGTAGCCAGTTTGATGAGCCCTCATAATAGACAATGTCGATATTTAGCGAAGGATTGGTAAGACTCCATTTCATCCGAAGTAAAGTCGAGTCTAGTTGTCAGGTTATCAAGTTATGTTTGTAGAGCTGAATATATGATCAGGTCACGACCCGACAGAGGAACCTTGACAGGATACTACGGTCTATAAGGAATCCCCAACTGAGATGGTTCCACATAGCGCGCAAATGATCCATGCATTAAAACCCAGTCGATTCCTATATGCCTCCAGAAGATGGACGCTATTAACTTCTTGTCAACCGAATTGGACGAGGTAGGAGACTCCATTCTTGATCTATTTAAGCATGATTCAGTCGATGAGATTTGGGCAACTATTGAAATGGTCAGTCTAATTCCATGTGAGTTCTGGGTCGGCCGCTCTAAGTTGGATAGCCTAGAAGGTGATGTGTGTATGGAAGACATTGAATGAGCGACATTAGCTGATACCACGACTAGGGACGCTTTGAGCATTGTATTTGATGCACCAACGGAAGAGATGGTTAAACATCTCTAACACATCTATGTTAAGGCTTACATTAACGGCAAAGCTTTCAGCCGAGTGTTCGTCAACAATGGATTTGTGCTAAATATGATGACGTTGCTTACTTTGAAATGCCTCAACAAAACCAAGGAGGACCTCATCCCAACTAACATGAAAATGGCTAGCTTTGTGGGAGAGGCCTCTGAAACTTTGGGGATCTTAGTAGCAGAAATCACCGTAGGTCCTAAGATGGTCAGATCTGCCTTTTTTATGATAGATGGCAAGCCATCTTGTTGGACAGAGACTGGATTCACACCAGTCGATGCCTTCCTTCCACCATGCATCAAAAGCTCATTTTCTTAGAAGGAGACAAGATAAAAATCATCCTAGCCGATGATAACACATTTCAAGCAGGGGTTAAGAACTTGGAGGTTGTCTTATATTCACCCTATGTGGCTCTCATAGCTGTCGCGGAGCAATACGAAGAAAGATCTTGGAAATACTACAATCTTACTCCATGAGGTTTTGAAATAAAATAATTAGCCGAACCACGACTTACCCTGGAAGAGTTAGATGGTTGAGGAGACCCAAATCATATGTGACCTGTGGAATCGAATGACTACTCTAAGTTCTGAAGCAAGGATAGTCGAGGCATCACATGTAAAGGACTACAACAGAGAACCAACAATGGCGGCCGATGACATTGAGTTGCCGATAGAACTTGAATCGCCCATAAGAAGGGCCATGCCTAGTTTTGAGTTTCAGGATCCCTGGGAAGATATCAACTTGGGCACTGAGGAAGTCCATCGACTAACACATATTAGTGGCTTGCTGAAGGAGGAGGATAAACAAGGCATAACGGCTCTTCTACTGCAGTGTAAGGACTGTTTCGCATAGGATTATCATGAGATGTCTAGGCTGACACGTACTTTGGTAGAGCATAGATTTCCAATTAAGGAGGGTTTCATACCTCACAAGTAACCGCCCAGAAGATATCACCCTCAAATGATGCCGCAAATTAAAGCCGAGATTGAACGACTGCTGAAGGTCGGGTTTATCAGAACGGCTAGGTATGTGGAATGTTTGTCAAATAGTGTGCCAGTCAAGAAGAAGAATGACAAGGTTCGGGTATGTATTTGATTACAGGAACCTAAATTTAGCCACTCCCAAAGATGAATACGTCATGCCCATAGCCGATATGCTAGTCGATTCGGCAGCAACTAACGGTGTGCTGATATTCATGGATGGATACTCCGGCTATAATCAGATAGCAGTAGCCGATGAGGATACTCACGAGACTGTTTTTAGGTGTCCAAGAGTCTTAGGCATTTACAAGTGGGTAGTTATGCCGTTCGGTCTGAAGAATGTTGGTACTACTTATCAGAGGGCAATGAACATCATATTCTATGATTTGATCGGCAAGACTGTAGAGGTCTACCTTGATGATGTGGTGGTGAGGTCTAAGGACTTCAAATATCATTTAGCCGATCTTGAACAAGCACTAAAAAGAATGAGGATTCATAATCTTAAAATGAATCCATCCAAGTGCATGTTCGGAGTATCGGCTGGCAACTTCCTGGGCTTCTTGGTACATAAGAAATGTATTGAGATAAATCACAACAAAGCCCGAGCGGTAATGGAATCCGCACCACCCAGAATAAAGAATGAGTTACAAAGCATGTTAGGGAAGATCAACTTTCTAAGGCAGTTCATATCTAATTCATTTGGCAAAATGAAGGCTTTCTCACCTTTGCTTAGGCTTAAAGGGTTAGAAAAGCTACTATAGGGCCCAGGACAGCAAGAGGCATTTGACCAAATTAAAAAGGCCTTAGCAACTCCTCATGTGCTGGTGCCTCCCATGTTAGGAAAGCCGTTGAAATTGTACATCTCGGCTACAAATTTGTCTATCGGCTGCCTGTTAGCACATGATGCCGATGATGGAACCGAAAGGGCAGTTTACTATCTTAGCCGAATGCTCAATGAAGATGAAACTAGATATACCCTTATAGAGAAACTTTGTTTGTACTTATTCTATGCTTGTACAAAACTTGAACATTATTTAACCCCATGTGTGATTCACATTTTGTGCAAGATTGACATCGTCCGATACTTATTGAATAGACTTGTTTTGAAAGGACGACTAATGAAATGGGCAATCAAGCTCATTGCGTTTTCTATCGAGTATAGACCACTCAGGGCTGGCAAAGGTCAAACGGTAGCCGATTTCTTAGCAGACCACCCTTGTGTAGATGTAGAAGACCCATGCGCCCCTCTACTGCATGTATAGACATCGTCCCTTGGACGCTGACTTTTGATGGGTCAAGAACCCATAAGAGAGTCGAAGTCGGAATAACGATAATCGATCCTAGAGATGAAACGTGAAGGTTCTCTTATCGGTTAGATTCTGACTTTACAAATAACCAAGTTGAATACGATGCTCTCATCATAGGACTCAAACTTCTAGTTTCTATGAAGGCAAAGTACATCAAGATTCATGGAGACTCTCCGTTGGTTATCAAGCAGCTGACTGGGGAATATGACTGCAAAGATACAAAGTTGTTGGCCCATTATGAAATGACTAGCAGGTTACTTAGTAGGTTCGCATCGTCTACATTAAGTTATGTTCCCATGGGCATGAATGTTGAGGCAAACGACTTAGCATAAGAAGCTTCTGGCTTTAGGAAGTCTCTACTCACTCTAGAGTATGATGAGCTGCTAGCCGAAATGTTAGTCATGGATCAAATCGACTCGCGGAAGCATGTATTAATCGGCTACTTAAAATATCCATCCACGTGCAAGGACCTTAATGTTAAGAGGAGGGCCTTGAAGTATGAGCTCATTGATAATGATCTTTGCAAAATGAGCGTAAATGGGGTGCTACTCAAGTGCATTGATAAAACAGAGGCTTTAAGAGTCATGAGAGAAGTTCATGAAGGAATCTGTGGTTCACACAGAGCCGGGCCAATGATGAAGTGGTTGATTTATCACCATGGCTATTATTGGCCTACCATCACGACCGATTGCTTTCAATATGCAAAAGGTTGTGAAGAGTGTCAAAGACATGGACCAATCCAATGGGTACCAACCGAGCTATTACACCCGATCGTGAAGTCTTGGCCTTTCAGAGAATGAGTTATAGACCTTATCGGCAATATTCACCCACAATCGGCTAAAGGATATAATTTCATTATTGTGGCTATCGATTAATTCACTAAATGGGTAGAAGCAGAGCCGATGAAGATGGATCATCAGACAGATGTCATTCAGTTTATCCAACACCAGATCATATATAGATATGGTATTTCTGAGACGATTACAACCGATCAAGGGACGATGTTCACTGGTTTTAAGGTGGCAGCCTTTGATGAGACGTTTGAGATCAAGATGGTCATATATTCGCCATATTATGCACAAGCGAATGGACAAGTCGAGGCAGCTAACAAGCTTATTGTGGACATAATTAGTAAAAATATGAAGGATAGACCGGCAGTATGTCATCTCACTTTGAATGAAGCTATTTGGGCAATCAGAAACTCTAAGTCTGGGGACAACACCTTATCGGCTAACTTATGACCAAAATACAGTGTTGCCGCTGAAAATTAATGTTAAGTCATTACAAGTGGCCAAACAGAATTCTTTAAGCTTGGAAGAATATCAGCAGGCCATGCTAATAGAGTTAGATCAGTCAGATGAAGATCGATTGACGACCTTAGAAAGAATTGAAGCCGGTAAATAGAAAATGGCTAAAGCATACAACAAACATGTTAAGCCCACGAGGTTTGCCAAAGGAGGATTGGTTTGGAAAATTGTATTGCTGCTTGGAATGAAATATCGTAACTTCGGCAAATGGTCACCAAATTGGGAAGGACCCTTCATAGTCAGCCAACGGATTACTGGCAATGCGTATTGACTAATAGACATGCATGATGAAGAGCTTGATAGAAACGTAAACGACAAGTACTTAAAAAAATAAATGACAAGTACTTAAAAAAATACTACCCTTCGATTTGGGGTATACATGAGTAAACAACAATGACAGACCGACTACCTAGCCACACAAAAGAAACTAATTCCCTTCGATTTGGGGAATACATGAATGTGTGATAGCCACAGGCCGACGGCCTGGTCACAATCACATAAAAAGGTGAAAAATACTTCCCTTCAATTTGGGGAATGCAAGAGTAAACAACAGCCACAGACTGGCTGCCTGGTCACAGAAAATAGACCCTTCAATTTGGGGTCAATAAAACTAGAAAGTCAAGTTGGTTGGCATTTCACTAGCTGGGGGTTGCACCACATTATCAGTTACAGAAGTCACTGGATTAGTCGAATCCAAAGCTGATTGGGCACAAAAAGCAGACCATTCGATTTGGGGTCAATAAAACTAGGAAGGCAAGTTGGTTGACATGTCACCAACTAGGGTTTGCGCTACATCATCAGTCATGTGGGTCTCAAGAATAGCCGAATCTATCATTGTTTGGTCACCCTAGATATCCGCTGTCTTTTTCTCATCACCACCACTGATGGGATCTCGATAAAAGCTTGAGTGTCGACCGCTTGAGTATTCTCTGGCTGTTGTTCGGCTTCTGACAATACCTCTTGGGTAACAGAAGCAGCGATGGCTTCAGATTGCAAGTCCATGAGGATATCGGCTGACAACTGAGCAACATAATCAACTGGCAGAAGAGTAGTCGTAACTGAAGAATAAGTTCCCTCGGAAGCTACTTCGGAAAAACTAGCATGGAGTGTTGGCGTTGCTTGAGCAAGTCTGTTTTTCTACGCGGTCCACTCATTCTCCAGCTGGGACAGCCGTTCACTGCCCACTTTCTTATCCAATTCCCAAACCACATGTTGACTACCAAGTTCCCAGATCTTGTTATCCAAATGAATGCCCTGTTGAAATAAAGAAGAACGGAAGGAATTTTGGGCCTTAATAGTCGACTCCAGAGCACCTATGGCTGGAGTAATAGCCTTTATCTCCGCCTGGATCCTCTCCAAATTGGCTCGCAGTTTGGACAGCTGCTCCTGCAAGTCTTTCATTCGGCTAACATTCTGTTGCCTCTCTACATTTACCTCATTGAAAGAAGTCTGAATACGGCTCTTCTCTTGCCGAATAGACCCCAAGTGTTGCAGAGTAGCGACCGTCTCATCATGACTATCTTTGTCCATTTTGTGTAAAGCAAATAAGTCATTTAGAGCCAAGGCCATGTCACTATAGGCGGTTACCAAAACTGGATAATCATTTGTTTCATTTTGACAATCTGAATAGAGAAGCCCTCAAAACATGGAACTCTTCTTTGCTGGTCAAAATCCCCTTGGTAAGAGACTCCTCGACTCGCTTCCGATGAATGCCAACAGGCGAAGATGGTACAGGTGCAGTATCGACTGATCCAAAATATTACAGAAACACGTGTTCAAGGACAATCTCGACTAACACTTCTGAGTCATCAACCGAATTAGTTTCAATCATGGGATTATCTCCAGCCATCTCCTGTACAGAAATGACAGGTTCAGAATAGAAGTAAGGATTTGGAAACAGTGAAGGACCAAGCATAAGAGAAAGGATATACCTCTACGGCTGCATCAACATAAAAATCTTCGGCTGCCTCGACATGTGAAATTTTGTCCTTCGGGACAACCGATAATGGATCCTGCGGATGCGTGGGAGCATGCGCCGAGATGGACGATCCAATATGAAGAGGGGCACCGAACACTGTATGCGTCTTATGAGTTATGGTCCCTAAAGGGCAAATAGAAAACATGAATATTGAAAGATAGCCAATGCGAAGGTATTTAAGCTAGACAAGGGATATACCTCAATTTCCTCCTCTTCCTAGGCAGAAACAAGAACTTTGGTTCTATGGGGTTCTTCATCACTACCATCTCTAATGACAAGTCCTCCGCTTCGCTTGGGCTGCTTAGGAACATATTTCCTGGGTGACGAGTATTCGTTATTGGAAGTGGTCTCCAAATCAACAGACGCTAGGAGGGATTGAATTGCTGAAAGACGCATAAAAGATGTTAGCAAAAAATTCACAAGAATAATCTGGCCAACACATATGTAGAAAATAATTTACCTTTTCTCTTCGTTTGCCGCAATCTGACGAAAGATCTTGAGGCAGCAGGTCTAGCTGATCCGAGGAGAGAAGCTTTCAGAAGGGCCTCTTTCACCCGCAATTTAAAAGTTTTTTGGGTCTTTTTATTCTTTGACAAGACCAGCCGATCACAATAGACATCTAAAGAAGACTGGGAGAATCTCTCATTGGTCGTGTTCCACCAATTATCAAAAGCAACAATAGTATTTGCTCTCGAGGGAAATGACTGCCAGTCAAATAAGGCGAGCCTCTCAAGATTGTGATCGGTTATCTCCCTCACATGTGTTTGCATCAAGAATGGAGCGTTGGGTTGAACAAATAATATTGTGGTGGGGCCATGATACGTGATGAGTGAGACCAAATTGCCTTGCTACAAAGTTCGATCGATAGGGCTCCGTGGTCAACTTATTATTCCTAGAGGTGGGCTTCAAGCCACCCAACAGATCCCTAGCCATTAGAATACACCCCTATGTGAGGGCCATAGTTCTCTGCTGAGAGAACGTAAGGTTGTCATCGGCTACTAGACGGACCCAATCAGGGGTGGCCCATCTCTCATGGACCGGCTGTCAATCTGTATAATGGTCCCGAGACTGACCATACAGGGTGGAGACTGCAGTAAAAATGTCCTGAGACACTAAGGGTGCTTTCCGAAGAGTATCGGCTAGCACCAACGGGTTTAGTGTAAAACAACGGTCATCAAAACCATCAGGAATAAACTTTGGAAATACAGGGTGACCCACAGCTGAAGGAACCACAGGGGACCAGCTAAGGTATCCAGATTTCTGGAGTCCTTTAACCTTGCTTGGGCATCCCCAAGAGCCATAAAAAGATATGTCATGAAGAGAGATGCCCAGCTGATATCTTCTCCCGAAACGGCTAGCGCCGCATAAATTTCCAGTTTCTTCACGACTGCACAAGATCCTGTGCAGACAAAGTATCGGCTGAACCAAAAAATCAGAAAAGCATGATGCTCAGCATCGTCGACTGGAGAGGCAATACTCGGCTGTTATTGGCCATGAAGTGGCCATAGCCGAAAAAAGTCTTTGAAACCTTGATGCCCAATTCGGCAATATCTATATTGCCTAAGACTGGCGCTTCGGCTCCCAGTATCGGAAGGCTAAGTATCGGCGTCACATCGAGCAGTGTGGGGGTCATTATCCCCCAAGAAAAAACAAAAATATTGGCAGCAGTCGACCAATAACCAAGGAAAGCGTATATGAGACCAATGTTACAGGGAAGGTCAAACTCCGACAGCGCAATGGCGTCATAAAGACCCATGCGTCTCCATTCGACCTCTCTGGCTGACTTCACTCATTCCAACTAACTAGAATAGTTGGCAATCTTGGCCAGCCATGTATGCAAGCTAGCCGGACAACGGTCACCGATGAACCAATTACATGTGATAGAAATGTCATAGTTTGTTGGGATAAGATGCCGAGAAAGAAGGAGGTTGTCCTGTTCAGATGTACCATAAGAGGCAAGAACCAATTGTTCATCAATAAAGGCAAAGGTAGGGGTTAGGTCACCAACATCCAAATCGGCGCTATCTGATCCATGAGATAGAGAGAAAGATGAAGACATGGTTTTCTGATTAAGGAAATAAGGTTTCTTTGGAGAAAAGGAATTTGGGAACGGTTGAAGAAGTATATGAGAAACCCCTAGGGGAATGACTCTCCTAAATCTTTTTCCTTTTGGATATGTGGATGACACGCGTTAGGACTACTCTCTTTCAAAACATGCGATTGTAATGCGTCAGCATTTACTTGTGGAAGCCGAGACGCCTCGGTTAAAAAGAATTCAGAGAAATTCATCATTGTGCGCATTTAGGGCAAAAGTGATTGAAATGACACCCACGGCTGCCACAAGAAACGATGACTATTTTTAAATACATCAACTCAACAGTTGCACTGGAGTTAATGTAGGGGGCAATTGTTAACATTCAAAAAATACTTTTAGTGTTTAGCTGAATCAAGTGGCAGCCGAAGGCGGAAACCTCAAAATGAGCAAGCAATGAGTCGATAACCGAACTGACTCGTATCCGAATCTATCAGACTTAACCCTCGACTAGAAAAGCTTCATCGGCTATTTCGGTAATCTGGCCGAGTCATAATTCCGAGGAACGACTGAGACCCACACATATTTGGACGCCTCGAAGACCAAGTCAAAATACCTTCTAGACCCCAAGAAACAGAAACAAACCGTCAACGACTAGAAGGAAGCGTTGTCGGTCGTGCGAGAGGAAATCAAGGAGCAAAATCAGCACTACCTCCTCATAGTGAACTAGTGGATTTAGTGGGTGATTTAGTGGCTAACATAGGGGGATCACATTTTATTTTCTATAGTATAAATATAGGATCATTTTGTACAGAACGAAACAAGATAATCAATCAAAAACTGATTTTTTTACATATCTTCATCGTCTTTATTGCACTCTAGTTGTATTTATGTTTCTTACCACTTAGATTACTCAATCACCATCCTAACGCTTTTTGGAGTAGTTGGGGAAGCCATTGCTAGAAGTTAGAGTTCGCTTCCAACCCAAATCGCTTAGTTAAGGAATCAATTTGTCATCCGATTTCGTCAGCCGATAAAACAACAAACACTTCGGACGGGAACAATATTACTATATGTTTCCGCATTTATTTTATATCTTGCTATTTGTTGTCTCCTTTCATATATTTCTGCGCCAGGTACTTTCTTCTGAGTCGAGTATCTACCGAAAACATTCTCTACCTCACAAAGGTAGAAGTAATGTTTGCGAGTAAAAGTAATGTTTGCGAGTAAAAGTAATGTTTGCGTATATACTACCCTTTTCAGACCCCACTTTGTGGGATTATACTGAATTTGTTGTTGTTATCGCGGTAATCACACATTCCTCTTTCCAAATTCAATATATTAGATTTTCAAATAAATCTAATTTAGACAAATAAGCACAAGATTGTATGTAAAAGTTTCACAGGTGTCATGTTTGGACACGTCTACTTCCTTAGTTCTTTTCCTTTAGATCTGAAATTTTATAACACAAGTGTTAATATTTTAAAAATTAGAGAACCTATTTGTAATTGAATCCTTATTACATAAGTCCTAGTATTTTGTTTTTTCTTCCTCAAAGAGGCACAGTACGTATGCTAACATGGTCACATCTCATTGGCTGCTACAGCACATCCTATTTCTCGCCCAAAAAATTGAAAGTTAAAAACCAAACGCAAAGTAGTCCTATCAGAATTTGCAAGTGAGAGGGAAAATGGCGAGTGGTGGAGGAAAGGTGTCGTTCAAAGTCACTCTCACTTCCAATCCCAAATTGCCATTCAAAGTGTATGTATTCATTCCTTTTTCTTCATAACTTGTTTTTTTTTTAAATTGAATTCGCTCTTTATTATTGTTGATCAGTTTTAGCGTTTCGAAGGCAGCTCCATTCACTGCTGTTCTCAAATTTGCGGCTGAGGAATTCAAAGTCCCTCCTCAAACAAGCGCAATCATCACTAATGGTACCCTTTTCCTTTTGCCTTCAGTTATGGATTTTCTGTTTTTATTATTTTTATTAGTCTAGTCGGTTAGAGCAATTGTAAAAATTTATTTATTTGGAACAAATCCAAATTGGTATTGAGGCTTTGTTGATTGATTAAGTAAAATTTGTGAAATTTGATTTCATCTAGAATAAATCTTGTGGACCTTCAATAATAATATAACTATAGGAAGAAATTAAACTCCATAGTAAGAACGAGTTGACTAGCATGTCTAAGAAAATGGATATGGGGTCCAACTTTATGCCATAAGCTAGCAGATAAGGAGACTCGACAACTACTTGACGTTTATGAATGAAACCTTTTGACTTATAACAAGGCTTTATAAGGAGACAATTCCTCCAACCAATGTTTGGAAAACACCCTTACATACGTCCAGGGCTGTAAATTTGGAGCGTGGACATATAGTATGGGTCTAAGTCCTAACACTAAGAGAACCAAGAATAGGGATGGATCTGGCATTGATACCATGTGAAAGAAATGAGATGGAGCCTAATTCAATCTCAAAAGTTAAGTAAAGCGAGGATTGATCTAAGGTCCTATAAGGAGACAATAGCCCATTCCTTCACCCAGTACGAGACATTCTAACAGAAAATAACATCAACTTTGAAACCACTAGAATACTTGTGAAGAAATGCTATCAACTGGACCAAATGATGGTTTATAGCATTAGCAGCCTTGAATTTCTTAATTTTGGTTTGGGGTATGGGATTTTAGTTGGTCTTGGGTCTGCTATTTTGTCTCATGAGTCATGAATGGTGGTTTTTGTCATGTGCATAGATATTTTTGGTAAATTTTGCATCGCACTTCTAAGTGTTCTTTTAATTGTAGTTATTTAACTACAAAAATAAATTTCTACTATGGATTATACAATTAGACAAACAAATTAGTCAAGGCAGGTGACACCCTAGAGAACTCTGTATTAAGTTTGTGTGGTGTAATCCTTCTTATCAAATCCTTTTTTGTACTTATGAATAAATATGATATGTAGTCGTCATCAGTTCCTCATAGGTCAAAGTTGGTTTCCAGTGAATCTTAAATTCTCAGGTAACTTTTTGGATTAAAAGTCAGAAAGGAAAGTGATTGAAATATTTCCTGTTAAGAAAAGTGATGTTTGAGAATGGTAATGTAAATGCGGGTTTCCTATTTGGTACCAAAAGAGTAGTGAGTCATTTCCAATGCTCTGATATTCTTCAGTCTTCTGTTTCAATGACAAAAGGGTGTAAAAATAATATGATTTTTATTATTGCATGTTTCCCCTTTTTTGGTTAATTATAATGTTTTTGTTCTTTTGTCTTGTTGCAGATGGAGTAGGAATTAATCCTCAACAAAGTGCAGGTAATGTTACACTTAACATGAATATTTTGTAGCTACCTCCTGTATCTTTTTTCCCCGCTAAATAATGGTTTTTTATTTTGGGATGATAATATTCCTCGTGTCTGATAAAATTTAGTGCATTAAGATCCAAGGAATTTTCAAGGGTTATTGTCTTGTTTAATGAAAACTATGGTCTATTCTTTGAGCTCTTTAAAGAAATCCAGAGACCTATAACCAGAAAGACATGGCTTGTGCCTCGAATGGAAATTTCTCAAAAGATAAGATTAGGATGCTCTATATGTCACTATATGTTTCACTAGATTGTATTTGAAAGTGCCGAGGAAGAGTGAGTGAGTCACAACTTGGAAGTGGTCAAGGGCATTTTCAATAGAGTTATTTGGGAAAATCAAGTGTACAGATGAATAAGAGCTAGAGATTGGATTAAGCTACCTTATAAGTTTTTGGATGAAGTAAGAAAGCATGCAAATTTGTATATAAGCCTTTCCATTTTATTCTTTTTTCTGTCTTTGTGAATTTCACTGCCTCTAGAATGGATTAGAAAGGCACAATTAAAAAGCTGTTAACTGGAGAAAGAGTAGTTGCATGGAGCTCAAAGCACCGTGAAAGTTTTTTCCTAGAAGTGCTATAAAGGACACTTTATTAGTCAGAGGAAGAATAAAATCATCCGGAGTCTCTCTTTATCTTTCCTCTTGGTTTGGAGCAATTTAAGAACCCTAAAGATATTCCATAGGGAGTCTGTTCATAACTTTTCATTGTAGATTTATGCGACTCTTTAGCCACAATTGGCTGGGATAGTTTATTCGTTTACCCTGACGTGATTATATATCTTATCCTTGGGTTCTGAATTTTATCTTCCTAGATTATTTGAATTTCTTTGAACTTAAATGTTATTTCAGGTAACGTCTTTCTTAAACATGGATCTGAACTGCGCCTAATTCCTCGGGATAGGGTTGGTGCTTCGATGGATCTCATTCTGAATGTTTAGCTCTATATTTCATCTACCTATAGGACTGGGGGGAATAATCTTTCCCAAATGAATTGCACATTATGTTTAGATGTCCTCATCTTTTAATGTTGTAATACTAAGTATAGTTTGAATCAGATTGAAATGAAATATTTGCAAAGAATAATGGTTTCTGTTGAGAGAATGATAAGTAACTTGAGGATTCAATTTGCCATGTCCCAATGCTATTTACCAGTTTAAGATAACTCATACTATCAATCCATAACCAACATTTTTTACTTTTGATTTGATTAATTAGTGACATTCAATCTTTGATGCTCATTGTATTTGGTATCTCATGTTTGCAGCAGATGCTTATGGGAGTATCCAAATAAAATGGTTATGCTGTTGCTTTTTATCTAGCCCTTCTTTTCCTATTTGTGCATTCTTCTTTTGGCTAAAAGAATTGGTCTAGTTTCTGGGTACTTATTAGGTTTCAAAATGGATTTCTTAGAACTTTTTCTTCTTCTTTTGCCATTTGATTTCTGAATCGTTGGTGAGTAAATAATCTATATGCTGGTGATTAGATTGTATGTTAGAAACTTGTTCGGAAAGTAGGGAAGGGAATTTAGAGGAACATAAGGAGAGATGATAGGTTTTCCAAATGTGAAAAGCTGTGGTTGCATATTTCTCCTGCTTTTTCAATCATCAGCAGATGTAGAAAAGAATCAAATCTATTTCATTTTCCTTACCCAAATATCAAACTTATGAATTGAATTAAAAAAAGAGGAGAGATTAAATTACACATCGAAATTAAATTAAAAACCACACTTGCATGAAAACCTATTCTATTTCATACTTCATCCCCATTCCAATTACCTTTCATCTTGGGACCAGTAAGCCCTTCTCCATAAACTTCATTTGGCAATACTTTCACCAATTTCTCATATGCAACTTTCAAGTTCCCTTTCAACAAGCTCTCAATTTTCTTGACTTCATCCCCAAGTGTATAACTTATTTTTGGTCCCCATTCTCTAGTATAATTTATAGGTGGCCAGTGGGCCGAGGCTCAGATACGGCGGGCAGTGCAGCGGGGGTCGGGAGTCGGGCGGAGACGGGAGAAGAGGCGGGATCGATGCAGCGGGCTCTGGCGGGAGTCGGGTGCAGCGGGACTAGAGCAAGTCGTCGTCCGATCCGATCCGTCGATATCGAGCGATGCGGGCTCGGGGCGGGCTCGGGACGGGGCGGGATACGGCGGGTTTTCATTTTTTTTTAAATAACATATGTATAAAAAAAAACTTAATAAACAAAACAAGATAGTGTAATAAAAACATCCCAAGGTTGTTTTTGTGACTCTTATATTATTTAATAGACATGTGATTTTTTTGTAATACAAATACAATTGTCTAAAATCTAAATTGCAACTTTGTGGTGTTGTCCAAAAGTTGCAAATTACATAATAAAATTACAATTAAAAAAATTACATTCTCAAAAAAACCTGTTCTAATTGCTTTATGATTTCATGTGGTTCTTGAGTTGGAATTGGTATTTGTTGGTCAAATTGATCCACGGCGCTTCCACTACCTTCGGTTAAGAGTTCGTTGTAGGTTTCATCTTCTTCTTCGTTGATCTCAGGTTGACCGCACCTTCTCCGCTCCGCTCGTATCCAATCTTTGAATAATACCGCAATTTCCAAGCTGTCTCCGGCTAATGAGTGTCTGTGGTCTCCTATTTGATATCCACTGCGAAAAAGCGCTTTCAGACGCTTGATTGACGACGCTTGAATGTTCAAAACATCTCGAGCCATCAATGAAAGTGTCGGAAAGGTCTTCTCATTCCCTCCAAGATTTCAAAGCAAGTCTTCATGTCCATCTTCATTGATAACTTCTTGATACTGATGCAGAACCACGCAAAACAAAAATATCCAACTCGCTAATTTGGTTAGTAGTAGAGTGCGACCGCACATTCTATTTCCGAGGCTTTCAATACTAGCGCGAGAAACAAAGATGTCTTTGTGAGGTTGTGTTGAAGATGAAGAAGATGGTATGGAAGGTGGTAAGTTACTAGCATTTTCTTGTTGATAAAATCTATATATATTTTTGCATTGGTGTTCTACGCTAGACAATACTTCTTCTTTAGTTTGTTCAATAGGTGGTGGGTGATTTAGATTTTTGGGACTTGGAGGTGGTAGTACTTCTATACAATCGTAAATAGTTTCAATTAGTGATTTAGTACTGTCTATTTTAATAGTAGGATTTAATACAGAGAACCAATAATATAAATAGAGGGAATAGGAATAAAATATTTTTTTATTTTGAGAAACATTTTTAATAAATGCCTTATAAGTTTGGTTTTCCATATATTCACTAAGTAATAAAAATATTAGAGTTATATAAAATAACATAGTTGAAATAGTAGGATAATATATACCGGAAAATTCTTTTGTTGCTTGAAAAAATTTCTCTAAAAATACAATAAGTTCGGAAATTTTTTCCCAATCACTATCTAAAATCATATCAGCTGGCTTTTTATTATGAGAGTTAAAAAATAAAGTTATAGGTAATTTATAGTCATAAGCAACAAGTAGTTGCTCGTATAAAGAATTCCACCTAGTGGATACTTCTTGTGGAATTTTTCTAAAGGGTAGTCCACAATCATGACAAATTTTTTTATATTCTTTTCTACGTTGTACTTTATTACTTTTAAAAATAAAGTTTATAGCAAATTGTATTTTACTAAGAATGTCTTCAAAAAGTGATAGACCATCATTTACAATTAAGTTATATATATGGCACACACATTTTATATGAAAATGGTCTGGAAAAGATGGAGTTAAACTATTTTTTAAAATTGTAATTGCGTAATTGTTATTAGAAGCGTTATCTAATGTAATAGTCATAATTTTATCGGTTATTCCGTAATAATGGCACACTTGATAAATATTTTCTGCAATAAAAGTACCAGTGTGCCTATCATCTATATATCTATACGCTAAAATACGTTTTTGCATAGACCATTTATAATCTATCCAATGACAAGTTACAGTTAAATAATCATGGCCGTTAGTACTACGACCTATATCAGACGTGATAGATACTTTGCCATTAAAATGATATAATGAAAAACGTAAATATTGTTGATATTCATGCGCGAATTTAAATACATCTCTCTTAACAGTTGATCTAGGAAAACCGTTAAAAGCAGGATTATATATATCTCTAATGTAATGAATAAAACCGGGAGATGAAGGAAATGAAAAAGGCAAACCCTCCACAACAACTAATTTTGATATTGTTTCCCTATCTCTATGTTTATTGTATTTAGAGCCTACAATTCCCCCCGTCATAGGGTTAATTTGACCCTGTACTTGGTCCGGGACAGTATCAGTATGTGAACCTTGTCCCGATGGAGCGGGCGTTTGCGCACCAGGTTTTGAAGCCTGGTATTGGGCATACCTAGCTGGATGAGCACTTACTACGTGTCTAATTAAACCCCCCGTCCCACCGTGACCTTTTCCAGTTTTAAATTTTAAAACATTTTTACAAATTTTACATATGGCTACTTGATTCTCTACGTCCCTATCAAAAAATGTCCATGCATCTGATTTTAATGGTCGTTTCTTTGGACCTCGCCTCATACTAGGGGAATAGGAGGTATTTGATTGAAGGTGCACTAGTGGGTGTGTTGTCATCAACATTAGTGGGTATATCATCTAGATCATCGTCTAAATTAAAGTCTTCTTGAGTTCCAGAAAATAGCTCCTGGTCTAAATCTAATGGTATTGTAGGAAAATGTTGAGTATCAACAAAATCATCCTGTGTAGGAATAAGATGACTAGAAGAAGTACCCTTGCCCTGGTTGCCCCTACTAGAAGAAGCACCCTTACCCTTACCCTTACCCTTAAACATACCTTTTAATCCTTCCATTTTAATTATGATAATAAATAAATAAATAATTAAAGACAATAAAATTAAGTGATCTAAAATTCTAAATAAAATAAACAGACAATAATAATTTAATGAAGGAACGAATGTACCAAACGCCGACGTAACGTCGACGTGTAATCGAGAGGTTGAAAATTGAAACTTTGCTCGATGGAAGATCCTCAAGCTAGTTGCCAACTTCACTATCAATTCCTAAATGAATAAATAAAATTGAATATTTAGCAAACAATGTAGACTTGTAGAGAGATATATTGAGAAATTAGAGAGATTGTAGGAAGATTTGTGAGAAAGATGAAGAGAAAATGAGTTATTTATAGTTGGAAAATTGGGTTAAAGTGTAAATATAATAACTTATGGGTTAAAAATAAATATTAAGGGGTAGGGGGTTGGGGGAGGGGCCTAAAATGGTCGTTGGCCAACGGCCATAATCTAAAATGGTCGTTGGTGCAACGGCCATTTTTGCAAAGGGGGGAAAAGGGCGGGGTCGGGGTCGGGTCTCGCGGGCCTGGGGCGGGCTCGGGTCTCGCGGGACGAGACATCGTCCCGTCCCGAGTTCGAGTCCCGCCCCCGTTATTTATTTATTTATTTTTTTGGCGGGGTCGGGGCGGGACCGGGGCGGGCTCGGGACGGGGTCGGGTCGGGGTCGGGCTGTCCCGGCCCACTGGCCAGCCCTAGACTATAATTTAGCCACGGTGGTTAAATTATTTCAATATTTTCAGCAGCAACTATTGAATAACTCTCTCCACTGTCTAAAACCAAGTTACTCTTAGCCATGGTGGTTCAATTGTTTCCTGGAAGTTTTTTGGGAGATAAGAGAAGAACCAAAAACACAAGATACCTTGTGACTGACCTCATAGTACTAGGACAAGATGTCCAATCAGCATCACAATATACAGTCAAAATGTTAGTGTCCCCTGCAGGCATAAAGATCCCCAAACCTAGTGCATGTTGACATATCTGACTACTCTTTCAGCTGCCATCAAATGTGATACCTTTGGTGCTTGCATGAATTGGCTCAAAAGCTGAACTGCAAAGGTAATAACTGGCTTTGTACTGGTCAGATATAGAAGCCTTCCAATAAGCCTCTGATAACTAGGGGGATCTTCTAAAAGTGGATCATTAATTATACCTTCAGTGCCCAGCAACTGCTACATCATTCACATGCTGATCAAACACTACATAAGTCAATTTGACATTCAACTCCATTGGTGATCCAGTAGGTTTAGCTCATGTGAGGCCCATGTCAACTATCAATTCAAGGGTATACTTCATTTGATGCATCACAATACCACTTCTGTTTCTAGCAAATTCAAAACCCAAGAAGTATATCAACTCCCCCAGATCCTTGATTTTGAAGTGTTGTTGCAGTGCAACTTTAGTCTCTGCAATCAACTTTGCATCATTCTCAGTAATAAGTAAGTCATCAACATAAATCAGCACTATCACAATCCTTTCTTTGTCCTTCCTTGCGAGAAGAGAATAATCCAAATGACTTTGAGTAAAATCAGAAAATATCAAGGTAGTGGTTAATTTAATGTTTCACTGTCTATAAACATGCTTGAGTCCATATAGTGACTTAAGCAATCTACTTGTCTTCTCTTGCTCATGTGCAAAGCCTTGGGGTAAATTCATGTATACCTCTTCATTAATATCTCATTGTAAGAATGCATTAAACACATCCATCTGATATACAACCCAACCTTTTGCAGCAGCCACAGAAATAACTGATCTTATTGTCACCATTTTCACTACTGGTGAAAAGGTATCCTAATAGTCAATACCTTCCTTTTGATTATATCCTTTTGCAACTAACATTGCCTTAAACCTTTCAACTTCACCTGATGTCTTATACTTAATTGTGTACACCCATTTGCAACATATTTCCCTTTTGTTACTTGGTAGGTCAACTACCTCTCAAGTCTTATTTTCTTCTAAGGCTTGAATTTCAGCTTTCATGGCCTCTATCCACCTCATATCCTTTGCTGCTCATAATATGACTTTGGTTCATGCTCTTCTGATATCTTAGCAATGAATCTGTGATATGACACAGATAATCCAGCATAACTAACCAAATCAGACAAAGGATATGTGCATGTCTTCCTATTCCTTGTATTTGCACTAGGCTGAATGAAGTATTTCATCCAGGTATGTGGTCTTCTGTCCCTAGTAGACCTTCTAGTCTCTAAGTTATTCAAGGGTGCATGGATGATAGGTAGACTCTGTGGGGATGATACATGTTGACACCCAATTTTGTCCCATCTCTTATGATTTTATTCGTAATTTTTAATATTTTGACACTTTTAAAATAATTTTAAAATATAGGCATATATGTGTATATCTTCGTATTATTATTATTATTCACATATTTTATATCATTTGCATTTTTATAATAATCATGAATTATCCCAAAATTCTATGTTATTTTATTCTCGCAAAATTGCATCGCATTTCCTTTTATTAAGCATTAAACATTTATAAATATTATTTTATTATTATCCACGTTATGTTATTTTAAATAATTCACATCTTATACATATATGTATATATATAATATATTTTAATATTAAACCCTCTTTTATATTTTTCCATAACCCATTTTTTTATTTCCTAACCCAAAACAATTTCTACCCAACCTAAATTAAAACCCATTTTTAGTCCAAAGCCCAATCCCCAAATTAAATTCCCACAAGCCCAACCCCAAAATTCGCCAACCCATTCCTTACCCTTCCAAGCCCAACCGACTGGCCCAACATCCCTTCCCCTTTATTTCCCTTATACCAAAACCCACAAAACAAAACCCAACACCCTTAAACCAAAGCCCCAAACCAAGCCCAATACCCATTTCCCTTTATTTCCCATCTTACACCCAAACCGAGCCCAAACCCGCCAGCCCATCACTCTTCTCTTTAACCCAAACCCTTACCCCCATTTCACAAAAACGAAAACCCCCATTTCTCGAAAAAACTCAAGCCGTCGACCCCACACTCCCATACCGGCGACCCCATCGCCGGCCACCTCGCCTCGCCACCACCAACCCACGACACCACCAACCCCTCTGTTACGCCGACACCCCTAAGACCCGCGACCCATGCCCTCAAATCCGCGATTTTCTTTACCTTTAATTCAATTCAAACTCGTTTTTGGGGGAATCCACCTATAAATACCCCATGATTGTTCTTCATTTGAGGAGGGATTTTTCGGGATTAAACAGATTTTGGGAGGATTTTTGGAGTTCTTTTGGGTCCAAAGAAAAACACAAAAAGGGGTCGATTTGTTCTTAATTTTCTTGTTATAAAATACTCCTTTTGGTTCTTAATTTCAATCAGAAAATCCCTTTGTTCTTCACATTTTGATTCGATTGAATTGGTCGTCGTCACCGCCGTCGGTCAGTTCAGTCGGGTCGAAATTTTGAAAGCAATTCTTTTCGTAATTATAAATTGAATTCGGTGATCAAAAATCAAAAAATCTGAATTCCAAACTTCTCCGAAGCGTCGACGATTCAAACACGCCTCGTCACGCCGGAGAAGGTCAAGAAACAAATTTCTCTGTATTTTCTGTATTGTTGTGTGTTTTTGTTGTTGATTATGTGATAAGATAGTCATTTTTTCATCGATGCGTTAATTGACTTATTAATGTTCAGAAATGCTTTGCTTGTATTATTAGATTTATATTTAATATGATAAGAGGCTTTGTGTGTGTGTTGACTTATGGACATTGTGTGATCATATTGGACTCGAATGTTGAATCACACTTATCTTGTTGAGTCTACTGAACTGATTATACACTTGCCTTACCTGTTTAAGTGTTAAAAAGGCCTCCATATTAGTACATCACACCTCCAAAATTATCTTGTATCATGCCCTACCTTTTGAGTTTGTTTGAATGACATTTTGCATTAGTACTTTGCACTATTATGAATCTGTTCATACGAGCATGCCTATTTTCAGTTTTATAGATATGTGGTGTGTTAGAAAGCCTAGATATGGGTTGCTACTGTCTAGTTCTTCCTTCTATGTCCTTTAAATATCTGAAAAATTGAACTTTCTCTGTTGGTTTGTGTGTAAATTTAGGAGACCATGAAGCATGCTAGTTAGTCTAGTGTATGTGTCTTAGTCCTTTACATGTTAGCGTACCCTGTTTTGGTTATTTCTTGTTTAAATTTAAGTCTGAACATGCTAATGGAGTCTGTTTGGTTTAATATTGTTTGCTTTAAGTCATGTGGGATATCACTACATTTTCTTCTCTCTTATTGATGCATGAACTTGCTCACGTTGGTTTTTTTTTATTATTTTGCTGAACCCATGATGATATGCTTCAAAGTATACAGGGTATATAAATTTCAGTATACACAAGGTGTATGTCGAAGTTGTCTATCTTTGTATACCTTCAAGCATATCCTATTACTCCAAATATTATATGTATATCAGCTCTTATGTATGTCTGTTGGTTTATGAATAAAACTGGAGATAAATTAAGCAGTATTGAAACATGGCATGTTCCTGACAAGGTCTTGTGCCTAGTCTAACATGTTCTGGATATGTTTCTATTTGAAATATGATGGCAGGTGATATATCGTAAGCCATTAAGCTTGCTAGTTAGTTATGATATGTGTCTTGTCTCTTTCCCATGTTGGTATTCTCCAGTTTCCCTAAATGGTTATTTGGCTCATCCTTTTATCCTATTAATTGGTCATGCATTTCCCCTATATGATACTGAATTGGTCATGCATTTCCCCTATATGATTAGGTGTTAAGTGCCTCCCTAACATCATGTAAAGTCTTTTAAGCTATCTTATATCATGCTATGTTTACTAAGTTGCTGAATGATATCTTAGTATTAGCATTTTTTGCGCGTATTTGAACCAGTTTGTGTCGTGTTATATTACTGCCCATGTCTGCATTCTATGTTTATTGCCGAATGTTTTCTTTCATAGTTGCCTTGTCAGAACTGTCCTTTTATCTTATTATGCTGGTTGAAAGCGAAGACAAGCTTCGGGTTGGGTTTAGCCTTCTTCGATAGCCTGCCATGCCTAAGGTTCAAGAAGCCTTTTGAATCTTGTTGCGGCATCGGAAATGAATGGTGGTAGCCCTTGGTCTTCTTGTCTTTCAAATTTGAAGTTTAGAGTGATTGGTCTTTAAGTTTACTCTCCCATTTGTCTTTCTTTGTGCTACCAATAGTTGTGGTATCCACCGCACCTTGAGATTCTCGGATATATGTCATCTTTAAATAGTTACGGTTATGGGTTTTGTTGCATTTTGGTGCTGATTCGAGGCGCGATTCTTTGCAATACTTGGGCCGACATCGCACTTTTGAGCCATTATTCGATGTTGCGTTCTTTGCGCATAATCTGCAATCTTGACCATTTACACTACGTTCGGAAATATTTCTGCTACATTTTGAGCATATTTGATGTCTTATCACTGCTGCATTTTTAGCACAATTGCGCTGTTTTCTTGGCTAAAAGCTCGCTACTTTAGGTCGCTTTGGACAGCCAGCCGCATCGTTTCACCCATCTGCGTTATTTTAAAACCCATTTGTCTTTGTTTCTTGGCTGAAAACAGTCGCTTCAACACTCGTTTTTCTGTTTCAGCCACCGCTCGATTTCAGATTACTTTTCTACTATTTTTACTGTTTTGAACAAATACCGGTCTGCTCGGGCACCGTTTTCATTTCAGTTCTTTGCAGACATATCGCTTTATCATTTCTTGTTTTAAACTAAACACCGCATTTTTCCAACATGGCTTTCTATTTCAGTTCACTGTTTCAGATTCAAATTACCGTTCATCTTGCTTCTTGTTTTAAAACTAGACACCGCGTCATTTTAAACTGCTTTTTCGCTTTTTCTCGCTATCACACAAGCTTCTGTTCCGATTTAAAATTTTACTGATTTGAACACGATACTACACTGGCCGATGAAAAATATCCGTCGATTTTGAGGCCTACACAGTTGCAAAGACGGAAATATAACTTCTGGGCAAGGATGAAGACTTAAACCTTTTATCCGAGATCAACATGTTTAGTAGGCGAGGTGAATTATATATTCGCAGCCACGACGTGATTATAGTGATCTTTTTTTATTCCACCCGAGAGACCGACACGTTTAGTAGGCGAGGCAATCAAAAATAAACTACATTAGTCATATGTTTGCAGCCACGACGTGATTGGAATGTTCTTTTCAAAATTTAAGTCTGAGCCCTCCGCGATCAAAACATTCATTGTTTTGAATACGGATATGAAGTTATTCGTATTTAACTGTTTCTAACCGTTTGTTATTGATGACTTAGGACTAAAGTAAATAAAGGCAATTATTCCTGAGTTTATTTATTGTTATTTCTTTCTTTAATTCAGTTTCTATTCCGCTTTGTATTGTAATATTATTTATCGCACTTATGTAATTATTGAAATGCTTAGAATAGGCAAACTTAGGATTTATTCATAGGTTAGTTTAAGATTTGAAACCCGTCGCTAGCTTATTTGTAGGCTCGCAAACTTAGAAATCCTTCGCTAGTTTATTTATTTTAGGCTCGTCACGCGAATTCAAGATTTTCAAAATAACTTTTGTCATCTTTTATTTTACTTTATTAATCATACTGAATAAGTTTATTTTTGTCAATTTACAATTTCATGATTCCCAAAATTTTGCTTCTTTGGCATTATAAAGAATTTATTGTCACAAATGCATGTTTTCTAAAAACTTTACATGTATCTTTCTTTTATGTCATCCGAATACGTACTTGTATAAAATGCATCATATTTACTTGTATAAAATGCATCATATTTGCAAACATCTTTTATCTATTATATTTGTAAAACATGTATTTTTTCTAGCAATAATTAACCTGAGTTTTACCGGATAACCGCAAGTTAGCGGATCTTAAAGGATGCCTAACCCCTTCCCTTTAGGATAATAAAGAACCCTTACCTAGAATCTCACTAGTTTCGCAGACCATAAAATTAGAGTTTACATGGCAGCATTTAGTTTAATATTTAGGTGTCCTAATTCACCGTAAAAATAATTAGGTGGCGACTCCTCAACCCTTTTTACCCAGGAATCACCCGGACACGTCCGCGCTCCGCTTTGACCCGAGCGAGGTCGAAAATGGGCGCAGATGACATGGCGACTCATTACTGGGATATTCAGGTTCTTAACCATAACAAGTTCAGGTTAATCATTATTGTGCTTTATATTGCTCCTTATTTGATATATTATTTTTAATTATTTTCTGTTGAAATTTTGTATGCATAAACTGCTTTAATTACTATATTCTCTTACTGCTTTCCTTAAATTGGCATTTCGCTCATATTTCTTCCACTCTGGAAAATTGACACTATCACACATTACACGCGAGGGGTGGTTTGCTCACCATAAATTTCTTTCAATCTACCAAATTTTAGGAGAGTTGGCGTATGCTGAGTGACCGGACCATCTGGTGGCCGCGTAGCCTTCTCACTCGAGTAGTCCGCTCGGGAACCTTGTGTCTAGTCAGCCAAATCTTAGAAAATTTAAGATAGAGCTATACCACCCTTTATTTTAAGTCATGCATGCATACACCTTAGTTGGGTCGATCCTTGGTATCGACTCCACAATTAAGAAATCCGCCAAAGATGTCTACGGGTCTCACAACCCAACGACCAATCATCATATTATGTGTAGCGTGATAAGGATAGACTAATCCAAGACTAATCATGACATTGTGAAATTGGAAAATGTACATTCATTTTGTCTCATTTCCGACAAAGCATTGTAGTTTAGCAGCTTGGATCAAATCTGTCAGAATCGCATATCTGGCGTTTAGGCCCACCTCCGGCATAAGGGAGGCCCCATGCATATTAGGATGCGCATTTAATTGTCTTACAATCATTTTGCTATTTTCTACTGCTTTCCACTCTGTGTATATTATTTAAATCAATAATTACTCACCTTATAACTAATTTGGTTTTCTTCATTTTTCAGGAGTTTCATTTTGCCTTATTTATTTCCCCAAAGGTTGATTCGTGTTGACTAAAACTGGCGGAGCGCCCCATCTTTTATTTTCCAATCATGTCTACTCAAATTGTATTAGTACTTAATGAAAAAAAAAACACAATTTAAATTGAGGCCTGAATCGCATATATGCATTTAATGTGTTTTGCCTCTACCTTTTGAAAGCTTAAAGTGACAAATCTGCATTGCTTCTGCTATTTTTAAAATATGTTTTGTTAAATAATTCTCCTTTCTTTTTTTCATCATGCAAACTAAGTTGTCGGCAGTATGTGACATATAATGAAACAAGCAAACAAGGTCCCAAGCAAGCAAGGCTTCGAAGAATATAAGGAAGATTCACAAGCGGAAGAATTGGGGCATTTTTTTGGAATAAGTCAAAGCCAGATTTGGATGAAACATCAGGATGGTTGATAAGTTACAAGCATCGGCACGGACGTTTGCCATTTGTACTCTTAGGCAACTGCACTACAATCTGGACTTCTACTAGGGCAATGCCATATCTTTCGTGATCAAGTAGATACGTAATCATATACTAAGAGACTGATTGATGAAAAGCGGATGGACGCAGCTTGTCCGGGCAACCTTATCAGAATAGAATGGCCAAAAACCATCAATGCAGATGCAGTGAAGAGATACCATATCTAAGATTAGTTATTCTCTATGTAATGCATTTCTTATGTTGTAAAAATTGCGCTCCCAGGCGGGATACGCAAAGGAACCCATGTAGGGTTCCGTTCCTTTAGATCACAAATTTCCCCAGTTCCTTTTCACTTGTGACCTGAACTACGTTATGACCTGATTCCCTCGGCGGGATACGTAGGCGGCCACATCGGCTTCGGTCCCATCTTTAGAAAATCCTTACAATCTCCTTTGCTTACCTGAACTACGTTATGACCTGATTCCCTCGGCGGGATACGTAGGCGGCCACATCGGCTTCGGTCCCATCTTTAGAAAATCCTTACAATCTCCTTTGCTTTCCCGAACTATGTTATGACCTGATTCCCTCGGCGGGATACGTAGGCGGCCACATCGGCTTCGGTCCCATTTTAGAAAATCCTTACAATCCCCTTTTACTTGTAATGAACTACGTCATGACCTGATTCCCTCATGGGGATACGTAGGCGGCCTAAATCGGCTTCGGTCCCACCATTAGGAAATATTTTCTCCTTTATCTCACAAAAGGCATTTTGCACCCATCTGATCACCCTGATAGGACAGGCAAGCAACCCAGACAAGACTCGGTTGTCCGTTTAAAAGATCATCATCCTCACATATCGGAAACTGGGGCATTTTTAAGGGATCACTACCAGAGGACGCCGATAAACCTGGAAAAGCATCGGCAAACTAAGTCTTCAGCCTAAGAGGATTTTGGATAAGGCGTTTGCTCTGTTTCACCGCATGTCACCGCCGATGGATATTTACATATATGCATACTTTCTTATAAGCAATTTATTTTTAACAAATATTTCCATTAGAGTTCGATGTAACTTTTTACCTATATGCCTACTTTCTTATAAGCAATTTATTTTCAACAAATACTTTCATTAGAGTTCGACATAATTTTTTACATATATGCCTACTTTCTTACACGCAATTTATTTTCACCAAATATTTTCATTAGAGTTTGACAAGATATTTTACATATATGCATACTTTCTTATAAGCAAATCATTTTCAACAAATATTTTTTTCATTAGAGTTCGACAAGAACTTTTTAATAATAAGCATACTTTCTTATAAACAACTTATTTTCAACAAAATGTTTTCATTAACGGTTAGCCAAGACTGGGAACCAGACAGGAGCTACAGGTCCGAATCAGCAGGACATGCAGCCATCAAGAGCCAAAGCTACAAAGTCAACGCGAATCAACCGCCCCTCCCCAAACTCACAAATTTTCTTTGAGTACAGGTTCTTCAGGTTGAAAAAGCAGGGAAGCCACATCAGTTATGATCAATTCCCCTAAAGAATTTCGGCACTACAACCCACTACAAGGATTACGTTCTTGTTCGGCATTTATACGAAGACATCATCTTGACCTACAGGGTCCCGACTATTATGTCTGCACAAAGATGTTATTTCGGATCACAAAGAACGACAACAAGGCAAACCCGACGGCAAAGACGTCGATCACATTTTCGCCGTGCCAGACGACATTTCAATTCACATGAGTTTGGATCGGCGTAAGATTCAAGACAACGTGGAACCCTATTACTGAATCGACGGCAAGGACGCCACTTACATCTCTTACAACAAGACAACATTTCAAAACGTCATCGACGTTATGGCAAAGACGACAATCATTTTTTACACTTTTACAACGACGCCAACAACATTACAATGACGCTTCAACGCAATACTATCTTTACGGCAATGCAAAGAACTATCTTTTACCACATCTCAACGGCGTCACCAACATTACAATGACGTCTTCACCGCAGCAACTATCTTTTCCAGCATTACAACGACGTCATTGACGTTACTGCAGCACATCAACTATCTTCAACAGCATTACAACAACGTCCACGACGTTACGGCGCACGCCCGACTTTTTACAACATTACAACGACGTCAACAACATTTCAACGACGCCTTCAGAAGAACGCCGATCTCTTACAACAAACAAAGATTACATTCTGCAACAACGTCATCACAATGACGTCTTCAACACAACACGTCGATACAACGACGACCTTAGCGTTACATTCTTGCAACAACGTCATCACAATGGCGTCTTCAACACAACACGTCGATACAACGACGACATCAGCGTTATCATTACAACGACATCAACAACATTACAATGATGTCATCAGCAACACGCCCATACAACGGCATTACAATGATGTCATCAGCAACGCGCCCATACAACGGCGTCATCAAAAACACGCCTATGCAACGGCGTCTTCTGCACAACATTTATTTTACAAAGATTACAATGACGCCAACAAAGATTACAACGACGTCTTCAAAGACAACATTTATTTTTACAAAGATTACAATGGCGTCACAAAGATTACAACGACGTCTTACGCACAACATTTATTTTACAAGATTACAACGACGCCAACAAAGATTACAACGACGCCTTCAAAGACAACAATTATCTTTACAAAGAACAAAGATTACAACGCCCTCGACGTTACATGCAACACAACAATTATCTTTACAAAGAAACAACATTACAACAACGCCCTCGACGTTACATGCAAAGACAACAATCGTTTTTTTACAACGACGTCAACAACATTACAACGACGTCTTCAACACAACACGCCAATACAACGACGTCATTTCAGCCCACCTTATAATGCGGGTATTTTAATTTCACCAGCGCCCACCTTATAATGAGGGTATTTTTAATTTCACCAGCGCCCACCTCCTAATGCGGTATTTCCAAGTTATTTTCTCTACAATATTTTCTCGTGATTAAACACTAATTATATCTTAAGCTTTAGTTTGCAGGAGTTTTTAGTTTGCAGAACTTCATCACATGGGACTATCTCTTACGATTTAACCGAGGCAATTTGGTCAACGACCTACTTGAACGTCGATCCGCTCTTTCCCATTAGTTTCTCACATCTGCGACCCGGTGTCATCCTAGGTCGACACTGGGCATTGTTTCTTGAATGTGCACCATCTTTTGCAACTTCATTTCCCCGGGATTCTATTTCTTACCATGCGCCTGATGATCGGGACAAAATTGGCTACCCAGTCAACTTCTTTGGCCGAAAACTCTTTCATCGTCTCCGTCCAAAGAGGGGCATCTGTTGACACCCAATTTTGTCCCATCTCTTATGATTTTATTCGTAATTTTTAATATTTTGACACTTTTAAAATAATTTTAAAATATAGGCATATATGTGTATATCTTCGTATTATTATTATTATTCACATATTTTATATCATTTGCATTTTTATAATAATCATGAATTATCCCAAAATTCTATGTTATTTTATTCTCGCAAAATTGCATCGCATTTCCTTTTATTAAGCATTAAACATTTCGCAAATATTATTTTATTATTATCACGTCGTTATGTTATTTTAAATAATTCACATCTTATACATATATGTATATATATAATATATTTTAATATTAAACCCCTCTTTTATATTTTTCCATAACCCATTTTTTTTATTTCCTAACCCAAAACAATTTCTACCCAACCTAAATTAAAACCCATTTTTCGTCCAAAGCCCAATCCCCAAATTAAATTCCCACAAGCCCAACCCCAAAATTCGGCCAACCCATTCCCTTACCCTTCCAAGCCCAACCGACCGCCCAACATCCCTTCCCTTTATTTCCCTTATACCAAAACCCACAAAACAAAACCCAACACCCTTAAACCAAAGCCCCAAACCAAGCCCAATACCCATTTCCCTTTATTTCCCATCTTACACCCAAACCGAGCCCAAACCCGCCAGGCCCATCAGCTCTTCTCTTTAACCCAAACCCTTACCCCCATTTCACAAAAACGAAAACCCCCCATTTCTCGAAAAAACTCTCAAGCCGCCGACCCCACACCCCATACCGGCGACCCCACGTCGCCGGTCACCTCGCCCCTGCCACCACCAACCCCTGACACCACCAACCCCCCTCTGTTACGCTGACACCCCTAAGACCCGCGACCCATGCCCCTCAAATCCGCGATTTTCTTTACCTTTAATTCGAATTCAAACTCGTTTTTTGGGGGGGAATCCACCTATAAATACCCCATGATTGTTCTTCATTTGAGGAGGGGATTTTTCGGGGGATTAAACAGATTTTGGGAGGATTTTTTGGAGTTCTTTTCGGGTCCAAAGAAAAACACAAAAAAGGGGTCGATTTGTTCTTAATTTTCTTGTTATAAAATACTCCTTTTGGTTCTTAATTTCAATCCGAAAATCCCTTTGTTCTTCACATTTTGATTCGATTCGGTCGGTCGTCGTCACCGCCGTCGGGGCTCAGTCGGGTCGAAATTTTCGAAACAGTAATTTTTTCGAATTATAAATTCAGTCGGTGATCAAAAATCAAAAATCTGAATTCCAAACTTCTCCGAGCGTGTCGACGATTCAAACACGCCTCGGTTCACGCCAGGAGAAGGTCGGTAAAACAAATTTCTCTCAGTATTTTCTGTATTGTTGTGTGTTTTTGTTGTTGATTATGTGATAAGATAGTCATTTTTTCATCGATGCGTTAATTGACTTATTAATGTTCAGAAATGCTTTGCTTGTATTATTAGATTTATATTTAATATGATAAGAGGCTTTGTGTGTGTGTTGACTTATGGACATTGTGTGATCATATTGGACTCGAATGTTGAATCACACTTATCTTGTTGAGTCTATCAACTGATTATACACTTGCCTTACCTGTTTAAGTGTTAAAAAGGCCTCCAGATTAGTACATCACACCTCCAAAATTATCTTGTATCATGCCCTACCTTTTGAGGTTGTTTGAATGACATTTTGCATTAGTACTTTGATCTAGTATGAATCTGCTCATACGAGCATGCCTATTTTCGCTTTATAGATATGTGGTGTGTTAGAAAGCCTAGATATGGGTTGCTACTGTCTAGTTCTTCCTTCTATGTCCTTTAAATATCTGAAAAATTGAACTTTCTCTGTTGGTTTGTGTGTAAATTTAGGAGACCATGAAGCATGCTAGTTAGTCTAGTGTATGTGTCTTAGTCCTTTACATGTTAGCGTACCCTGTTTTGGTTATTTCTTGTTTAAATTTAAGTCTGAACATGCTAATGGAGTCTGTTTGGTTTAATATTGTTTGCTTTAAGTCATGTGGGATATCACTATATTTTCTTTTCTCTTATTGATGCATGAACTTGCTCACGTTGGTCCTTTTTCATTTCTTTGAACCCATGATGATATGCTTCAAAGTATACAGGTATATAAATTTCAGTATACACAAACTGTATGTCGAAGTTGTCTATCTTTGTAGACCTGCAACCATAGCCTATTAAACCAAATATTATATGTATATCGACTCTTATGTATGTCCGTTGGTTTATGAATAAAGCGGAGATAAATTAAGCGATATTGAAACATGGCATGTTCTGACAAGGTCTTGTGCCTAGTCTAACATGTTCTGGATATGTTTCTATTTGAAATATGATGGCAGTGATATATCGTAAGCCATTAAGCTTGCTAGTTAGTTATGATATGTGTCTTGTCTCTTTCCCATGTTGGTATTCTCCGCTTTCCCTAAATGGTTATTTGGCTCATCCTTTTATCCTATTAATTGGTCATGCATTTCCCCTATATGATACTGAATTGGTCATGCATTTCCCCTATATGATTAGGTGTTAAGTGCCTCCCTAACATCATGTAAAGTCTTTTAAGCTATCTTATATCATGCTATGTTTACTAAGTTGCTGAATGATATCTTAGTATTAGCATTTTTTGCGTGTATTTGAACCAGTTTGTGTCGTGTTATATTACTGCCCATGTCTGCATTCTATGTTTATTGCCGAATGTTTTCTTTCATGGTTGCCTTGTCAGAACTGTCCTTTTATCTTATTATGCTGGTTGAAAGCGAAGACAAGCTTCGGGTTGGGTTTAGCCTTCTTCGATAGCCTGCCATGCCTAAGGTTCAAGAAGCCTTTTGAATCTTGTTTGACATCGGAAATGAATGGTGGTAGCCCCCTTGGTCTTCTTGTCTTTCAAATTTGAAGTTTAGAGTGATTGGTCTTTAAGTTTACTCTCCCATTTGTCTTTGCTGTGCTACCAATAGTTGAGGTATCTAGCTGCACCTTGAGATTCTGGATATATGTCATCTTTAAATAGTTCTGGTTATGGGTTTTGTTGCATTTTGGTGCTGATTCTGAGGCGCCGATTCTTTGCAATACTTGGGCCGACATCGCACTTTTGAGCCATTATTCGATGTTGCGTTTGCTGCGCATAATCTGCTGCAATCTTGTCGATTTACACTTCTGTTCGGAAATATTTTATTGCTACATTTTGACCATATTTGATGTCTTATCACTGCTGCATTTTTAGCACAATTGCTGCTGTTTTCTTGGCTAAAAGCCTGCTACTTTAGGCTGTTTCGGACAGCCCATCGCTGCGTTTCCAACCCACTCTGCGTTATTTTAAAACCCATTTGTCTTTGTTTCTTGGCTGAAAAATCGCTTCAACACTGTTTTTCTGTTTCCATCGCTCGATTTGATTACTTTTCTACTATTTTCTTGTTTTGAACAAATACCGTGTCTGTTCGGGCACCGTTTTTCGTTTCTTTGTCGCCGGTTTCAGACATTCTTATCGCTTTATCATTTTTATCTGCTTTTAAACTAAACACCGCATTTTTCCAACATGGCTTTCTATTTCGCCATCAGCTTTCAAGATTCAAATTACCGTTCTCATCGCTTTCGCTTTTAAAACTAGACACCGCGTCATTTTGGAACTGTTTTTCGCCTCGCTTTTTTCGCCATCGCTGCTTGCTTCGTTCGATTTAAAATTTTACCGATTTGAACACGATACTACACCGCCGATGAAAAATATCCGTCGATTTTGAGGCCTACACGGTTGCAAAGACGGAAATATAACTTCGGGCAAGGATGAAGACTTAAACCTTTTATCCGAGATCAACATGTTTAGTAGGCGAGGTGAATTATATATTCGCCACGACGTGATTATAGTGATCTTTTTATTCCACCCGAGAGACCGACATCGTTTAGTAGGCGAGGCAATCAAAAATAAACTACATTAGTCATATGTTTGCGACCACGACGTGATTGGAATGTTCTTTTCAAAATTTAAGTTCGAGCCCTCCGCGATCAAAACATTCATTGTTTTGAATACGGATATGAAGTTATTCGTATTTAACTGCTTTCTAACCGCTTGTTATTGAGCTTATGGGGACTAAAGTAAATAAAGGCAATTATTCCTCGGAGTTTATTTATTGTTATTTCTTTCTTTAATTCAGTTTTTATTCCGCTTTGTATTGTAATATTATTTATCGCACTTATGTAATTATTGAAATGCTTAGAATAGGCAAACTTAGGATTTATTCATAGGTTAGTTTAAGATTTGAAACCCGTCGCTAGCTTATTTGTAGGCTCGCAAACTTAGAAATCCTTCGCTAGTTTATTTATTTTAGGCTCGTCACGCGAATTCAAGATTTTCAAAATAACTTTTGTCATCTTTTATTTTACTTTATTAATCATACTGAATAAGTTTATTTTTTGTCAATTTACAATTTCATGATTCCCAAAATTTTGCTTCTTTGGCATTATAAAGAATTTATTGTCACAAATGCATGTTTTCTAAAAACTTTACATGTATCTTTCTTTTATGTCATCCGAATACGTACTTGTATAAAATGCATCATATTTACTTGTATAAAATGCATCATATTTGCAAACATCTTTTATCTATTATATTTGTAAAACATGTATTTTTTCTAGCAATAATTAACCTGAGTTTTACCGGATAACCGCAAGTTAGCGGATCTTAAAGGATGCCTAATCCCTTCCCTTTAGGATAATAAAGAACCCTTATCTAGAATCTCACTAGTTTCGCAGACCATAAAATTAGAGTTTACATGGCAGCATTTAGTTTAATATTTAGGTGTCCTAATTCACCGTAAAAATAATTAGGTGGCGACTCCTCAACCCTTTTTACCCAGGAATCACCCGGACACGTCCGCGCTCCGCTTTGACCCGAGCGAGGTCGAAAATGGGCGCGCACAATACAATCTCACATTGATTCTGTATAAAAGACTCACCATCAGACTGTAAAGGATCAATAACATCAGATCCTTCAACTTCATCAGAATTTGAACCTGACACTACTTCAATTGGTAATTGATCACTAGTTGGCACTCTTATTTCTCCATGCTCAGCAACATTCTCAACCATAACCTGCTCATGTAGGGACATATCAATAAGTGCATCATGAGTAGGTAGACAGTCATTATCTGAACCTGCAACATGTGTCTTAACATCACGCTGTCTGATCTATCCAAAAGGAAAGATATCCTCATAGAAAGTAACATCTCTACTGACAAAAATAGTCTTGTTATCTAAATCAAGTAGTTTATACCCTTTTTGTCTGGCTGCATATCCAAGTAGAACTGACTTAGTAGCTCTAATGTCAAACTTGACCCTTTTGACTAAGTTAGTAGCATACCATAAACACCCTATCACTTTCATATGAGACAGTGAAGGTGTCCTTTTAAACAGTTTCTCATAAGGTGACACATTTACTATCACCACAGAGGAAATCCTGACTGCTGTTTTCACACAATCACCCTAAAACCTTACTGGCAAATGGCTTTGAAACTTGATAGCTCTGGCAATTTCCAAAATGTGTCTATGCTTCCTCTCCACCACTCTATTTTATTGTGGAGTGTATGGACATGAGTTCTGATGTATAATTATATGTTGATTAAACAACTTATCATAATAATTATTAATGCATTATGTACCATTATTTGTTTTAACATTCTTAACCATCACGTTAAATTGTGTTCTGATTAGTGCAAGCAAATTCTTAAGAACAGTGGCCACATCAGACTTAGTATGCAATATAAACACTCAAGTCCATCTGGTGTAATCATCAACTACTGTAAGAAAATACCTCATCCCAGTATAAATGGGAATCTTATAAGGTCCCCTTACATCAAGAGGCAACAACTGAAAAGCAAAATCTGACCTATTACCACTAACAGGAAAAGGCTTCCTTGTTTGTCTAGCCAAAGGACAGACATCACAATGCCTTATTGTAAAACTAGATTTGTCCCCAAAACTATCAATCTTCTTGAGCACACTCATTGGCACATGTCCCAGCCTTCTATGCCAAAGCCCTGCTTGCAGCTCAGTTGTTGTAAATGTAGTTGACATATGTGTTTGTACTTCTGTCAGTTTAGGACACCCATTCTGTAACTCTAACATGTATACTCTATCTATTTCCCTACCAATCTCCTTCACCTTCCCAGTGAAGAGATCCTATATGACAAAAAAAATTAGGAAAAAACACAACAATTTAACTCTCTTGTCAACTTTGAAACTGAAAGTAGATTGAACTTAAAACTTGGCACACATAATACATGTGTTTATGAGATGCCCTCTTGTTAACCTGCAATTTCATGTTTGAGTAATTGTTGTTGTATCACCAGTAGGCAATTGTAATTGTCCTGCATTTTTTATGAAATCAATTTTTTCAATCGTGCCCTTATCATTTACCATATGATTAATTGCTCTTGAATCCACTATTCAGCTACTACTTTTCTTATCAAATACAGGTTTACCTGCCATATGAACTCTAGGTATTGTTGCATTGCTATGATATGTACCAACATGTACTGTTGTATTGCCATGATATCCACCAGCATCTGCATGTTGATTCAACACTATAAGCACTTTCTCCTATTTATCTAGAGTACAGATTCTCAAGAAGCAACTGATCAGATCATGTTGCTCTTGGGATAATTGTCTCAACTCTCCCATATTTCTCTGGACACATCCACCATAAGATTGTTGTTGTGAACCATCAAGGTATCTGTGATGAGCACCTGCTATAGCCATATTGACCTTCTTCTTACCTTTGAAATCAGGAGAATAACCTATGAGCCTAAAACAGTTATCTCTGACATGTCCATTATTCTTACAGAAATCACAATACATCAACTTGTAACATGTATCCCTAGTGTGTCCCTTCATTTGACAGAAATCACAAAATGCATTAGGAGAATAAGGCTTCTTCTGCTTAAGCGGTGGTGACCTGTTGAATAAAGTTGTGGGCTCAGCTGACTCTCCCATATTTGTGTATCTTTCTGTGATCATTTTCTGGCTTTTATCCTGAGAAATCATTGCATAAGCTTGATTTACACTGAGAGTATGTGACATTAGAAGAATGTGACTCCTTGCTTGATTGTAGCTATCATTGAGTCACATGAGAAACTCTAACAACCTTTGATTTGCTAGATGTTCTATGTACTCACTAGGACTGTCACAATCACATGTTGAATGAGGTATGATTGAATCAATTTCATCCTATAGATCTTTTATCCTTGAATAATAACTAAACACATGTGATACACCTTGATGCAACATAACCAGTTATTTCTTTAATTGATACACTCTAGACGGATTAATCTTAACAAGTCGTTCCTTCAAATCCTCACATACTACATGTGCAGTAGATCTATAGAGTATTCTACATTAGATTTTTATTCACATTTCTCATAATCCATGAGATGACCATTGCATTACATTGATCACATTGCTTCACTTGATTAGCACCATAAATATCTCTTTTAATTGTTCCATCGATAAAACCAATTTTATTTATTGTTAGCAGAGTCAATTTCATAGATCAACTCCACAAAGTATAATTCTCCATTTCTATTAGTTGAATTTCTACTTGCACTGCTCCATGTGTATCATATGCACTAAAAATAATGGATGATTGTGGTCGACAATGTTCGAGTTTGAGCTCGAACTTTCATCAACAATTAATGATGCAATCGGTGATGTGTTTTCTATGTATTGCAGTTATACTATACTACGATGATTAGGAAAGGAAATTCGATCTGTGTAACTCACTGATTTGAAGACAAAACTAGCTCAGAATCAACTCAGACCTCCGCAGATAATCCCTCGATTTCCAGTCGTGTTTCGCCGGAAAATCCACCGATTCTCCATACTGATGCTCTGATACCATGTTAGCTTTCATGAATCCATGAGAGTAATCGCACACTGAATTATGCAGTAGAATGTGCAGAAATGAAGGTTCAGTTTGTAAAAGAAGAGAGAAAATTTGTGAAAGTTTTTCTCGTATATTTCTTACTCATACAGTGCGAATTACAACACTTATTTATACTAGTAGAAAGTAAGTGTGATGATTAAGCAACAACTCTAACAAACCACTTCAATAAACTTAACAATATAAACTAAAGTGGGATAGCGGTGTTACTGCATTCTGTGCTGCTCTGCTGCACTCCAACAATTAATTTTCTAATTGTTTAAAGTCTTTCTTTTTATTTTTATTTTATTTCTTCTTCTCTTCACTAGCTTCATTGGAGGTTTTATTTTTTTAGCTTTTAGTTCATCTTCTTCATATTTCTCTTCAATTGTTTTTGTATCAAATCCATAAAAAAACCACGTCCTTAGCTACATACAAACACCCAAACAAGTTTTCAACTCCAAAGGTTTAAAATCAATTCAATTTTAGCAATCAACTTCTACAATTTCAAGTAAAAATGTGGCCGCCAACTTCAAAATTGAAAAAACCCAGCAGCTTTCGAAATTCAACAGTGACTTAAAGAACTTTCAGCTCCAGAATGAAATAAAATGAGACAACATTAGAGTGGCCGGAACTAATGGAGTTCGCCGGATTTCCGACAAAAATCGTCAGATCCCGACCTTAGTTCAATTGGGATGTAAGAAAAGTTATAGAATCATTGGTGAAAAATAATTCTAATCGATACCCATTGGATCATTATAGACATGGATTGAAAGGAAATTTTCAAGAATATGTGATGGAGGAAGAAAAGTGGAACTTGTAACAATGACACCAACACCAGAGCCTTCAATTCCATAGGTAACTTTTCTCCGCAGTGGAAGAAGATGAAGACCCAATTAGAGAAGAAACCGAAAAAGAAGAAAAATAAGAAAAAAGTAATAGAATATGGAAAAATAATGAAAGAAGACAAAAGAATGATAATAAAAAATGAAAAAGGTTTTTTCATAAAGAAAATATACGCGTGGCGGCGCATGTATATCATCATCACAAAACACAAATCTGGGTGTGACTTCTTAAGGGGCTATATATTTCAGTTTAAAAATATCCAATGGGTAATAGAATCTTAAAATAAGTATATAATTGGTAATTCAATTATACGTTGAGGGGGCATTTGACCGTTTTCTCTATGCAATTGTGTTCTTTATTTGACAAGTTGTTAAGATTCTTCCTTTTATTCGGTGTTAATATTATACTATGTAGTAATACTTTTTCAACAATCAGATTGCAGATGAAACTCTATGTGTCAATATTATTTGAACATTGCTGGTGTTAAGATGAAATTCTGGTTAAACACTCTAGTGTCATTAAAGAAAACGGAATTAACATTTAAAGATAATTATAAATTCATAAAGAACAAAAAATAAACACTTAAGTTCTAAACTTCAGTATTTCAATGTCTTCTTCAGGAAGATTAGTCATTAATATCTGAATATTTTATATCAAAGTGATAACCACATAATAATCACATCCTTCAGGAAAAAATACATTAATGTTTATTTTCTTCGGGGATATCATAACAACTAACCATAATGTATCAATGTGGTTATGATAGAAAACGTTCTACTCTGCTTTATTTTGTCGTTGAATGATATTTAATAAACTTATTCACGATGTTTCTATATATGATGAGTATGTGTTGCAATGACTTTTATACCACATGCATTTTCTTCGTTATTATATCTCTCCATGAGGTAGGTTGTGGTATATCTTCATTCTCTTTGGGGAATTAATGAAATCTGGTTATTTCAGTGTGCTTGATATAGAACGTTCATCTATAGCTCATTATTTTGCTCAAGCACAAGAAAACATTGCTTCAGAATATTTCTCAGATACTTTATCAATTCTTTTTTACTTCTGGAGTAAAGTTTCAGAATTTTACTATTTTAGGAGTAACGTTTTAAGTTTTATTACGTCGGGAGTAAAGTTTTAGAATTTTACTACTTTAGGAGTAACGTTTTAAGTTTTATTACGTCGGGAATAAAGTTTCAGAATTTTACTACTTTAGGAGTAACGTTTTAAGTTTTATTACGTCGGGAATAAAGTTTTAAATTTTATCACTTCGGGAGTAAATTTTAAAGTTTTACTACTTAGGGAGTAAATTTTACAGATTTACCACTTCGGTAGTAAATTTTAAAGTTTTATCACGTCGGAGTAAATTTTAAAGTTTTACCACTTTGAGAGCAAAGTTTAAAGTTTTACCACTTCGGAAGTAAATTTTAAATTTTTACTGCTTAGGGAGTAAATTTAAAGATTTACCAATTCAAAAGTAAAGTTTAATGTTTTATGAGAGTAAATTTTAAAGTTTTACTACTTCGGGAGTAAACTTTAAAGTCTTACTATTTCGGAAGTAAATTTCAGAATATTTACTAATTCAGGAGTAAATTTCAGAGTTCTACTAATTCGAGAATAAAATTCAGAGGCTTACTACTTTGGGAGTAGAGCTCAAAGTTCTACTACTTCGGGAGTAGAGTTATATTTTGCTACTTTAAAAGTAAATTTTTTAGTTTACTACTTCAGGACTAAAGCATAGAGTATTCAAAATATTTATTCTCAATTATTCTACTCTTTTGGAGATGAGTCGTGATAACTTCAAAACCAAACGCGTGTCCATTTAGGATGAATGCTTGATTTATGAATATGATTGAATCTAAGATGAATGCTTGGTTTACGTTATGGAAGAAAGACATGTATATGTGATATTAGATATTGACTAGTGCTAATTATATACAAAATGAACTAAAGATATATTTTACTACTCTAGAGGATTCTAATAGACTAGAAGTCCTTCCGACCCCTTGTGGTCGTGAATTGAATGAATAAACGGATGAAATCAAGAAATAATTCAACTAACAGTTCGAACCAAGAACAAGAAATGGAAGAACGAAAGTCAGATGGGTTCACAAAGACCGTGGTTAAAAAATAAAAAAGATATTTCGAAGTAGTTCTGATGATTCAATAATCTTATTACTTCAATCCGAAGCTCTTAGTTACTTCAATTGGATGAGTCATAGCGAGGAAATAATTAAGTCATAATTCATTGGTTGATTGTATCATTAACCATTTATTTTTTTATATGAGGAACTTATCATGAATCCACTGATTTTTGCCGCTTTCGTTATTACTGCTAGATTGGCCGTAGGTCTTGCTTCTATTGGACCTGGAGTTGGTCAAGGGATTGATGCGGGTCAAGATATAAAGGGTAACGCAAGACAGCCTGAGGCAGAGGGAAAAATACGAGGTACGCTATTGCCTAGTCTAGCTTTTATGAAAACTTTAACAATTTATGAACTGTTGTATCATTAACACTTTTATTTGCAAATTCTTTTGTTTAATCTAAGCTTAGAGCTTAGAAATATAAAAAATAAATAAATGTTTCATATTTTATTGCCTTCGATTTGTCGTTTGCTTTTTCAAATTCTATCAAGATTTTCCTCCTCCAATTCTTTATTCTTTGAGAAAAGAACATATGAAAGGGCTTATTTGCGGATGAGAAATGAGCATACTAGCTCTCTTTCATCCTTCCTGTGTATATACTAAAGAAAACTCTTTTTAGTAAGTATTAGTGTTTTAATAACCAATAAAAGGGCCAGTTCATAATTTATAACTAACTCGATTTTTTTACTCAATTTCAGAAAAAAAGAAAATAATAAATAAAAAGAGGGGCGAAGTGCTACAAAAAGAACTCTGTTCGATTTTTTAGTCTAGTTATAAGAGGAGATCATATGAAAGACGTAATCGATTCTTTTGTTTCTTTTGGCCACTGGCCATTTGTCGGGGATTTCAGGTTTAATATCGATATTTTAGCAACAAATTCAATAAATATAAGTGTAGTACTTGTTGTATTGATTTTTTTTTAAAAATGGAGTGTGTGCAAGTTGTTTATTTCAAGAATAGGTTGGACCAACCAGATGTAATCTTTTCTTTTATTTGATTTTTTATTGTACTCATTTCGTTCTTAAAATCTTTTTTCTCTCTTTTCTTTATCTTTTTCTTAAATGAGCCCCTCAGGCGCTATGAATGAGTGTATTACATTTAGTGTTAACTATTGAGCACCTTGATGTAGGTTCAAATTGTGTCTATTAAGTTCAAAATTTTCTTTCTTGTTTTTGTGGTGTCTTTTGGATGACTTCAAGCCACCCCTTTCATAGGAAAATAGTGAAACTTGTAACTCCACTTCAATTCAAGAGTTACATTACCCTTTATTCCTTAACTCTCACTTTATTATTATATAACTCTTCTTCTTTAACCATGGTATGTGTTTTGCCATCAATGGATGTACATCCGTTTTCAACATTATTATACGTGGAAGTTAAAATGTAAGTGTATGCAAAATGGTCTTTATACCAAAATCTCACTTAACTAATACTACTATAGACATATGACTTTCAACAATGATAACTTACCATCAAGTAAAAAGTTTGGTTTCATTAAAACTATTAACTATTAACTATGATAGCGGCATTGATATATTTACATCACTTTTTAAATGTAGTATATTTATTTTATATCGCAAAATTAAGGGATATATTTTTATTTTTTTTCTTAACTAAATTACAAAAGGTCTATTTCGCTATGTGATTCAATTGCTTCGTTTATCAACTTGATGGTCTAAATCGTTAACATCACAAACTTAAGCGGCTTCCTCCGTAGTTACTCCATCCTTTAGAACCCTCTATAAAAACAAAAATGTGCACTAAACTCCCGCTATATATATGATCCGAAAAAGCCTCATACACACCGAACTAAAGGCTGATTGTGTCATTACCCAAGCTTCTTCCTTATTTTTATTTTCCCGCCCACACACTTCTATCCCTCTCCCTTTATTAGGGTTTCAAAAACCCTCTTCCCCTTCACTTTCCCCCACTATCACTTTCAGTTTCGTCGTTAAAATGCCGTCGGCAAACTTAACGGAAGGCGCGATACCGATGTTATCTAACGGCGACTGGAAACCGGAGGAGTTTAAACCGGTGTTACAGATCACAGATATTCGGTTAGTGAATACTCAAAATCAAACTAACAATAACGAACGATACAGGATATTGATATCGGACGGTCAATATTTACAGCAAGGAATGTTAGCTACGCAAAAGAATGAACTTATTCGGTCTCAACAGATTCAAAAAGGAAGTATTATTCAGATGAAAGAGTTCGTTCGTAATGTCATCCAAAATCGAGTGTAATTAATTACTCCTAATTTTCCTTTAATTTTGTCATTTATTATGGTTTACAAAGTGCTGTGAATGTTTTTAATCTTATAAATTCGTGAAATTTCGGATTGCATGTGTGTAGATTAAGTGAGTTTTTTCATTGAGATGCTTTGCCACAAAAACTGTTATGTTTCGTTTCTCGAAAGTTAATTTGACTAATCTTCGGAGCTAAATTGGATTAGATTAATTCAATATTTTAAAATTCAGATTTAATGTCATCCAAAATCGAGTGTAATTACACCTAATTTTTCCTTCAATTTCTCTCAATTTTGTCATTTACTCCCTCCGTCCCAATTTATGTTAGGAATTTCGAGAGTAAACCAAGTTTCCTTTTTACCAGAATTATTTGTATGCCTTTTAAATATTTGAAGTTGTTAATTATTGTGATTTATAGTACTACTTTTTATGTAGTTTTAAGATATATAAATTTTATTTCAAAAAACATAAAGTTTATGCGTTTGAATTCACAGTCAAAGTTTAGATTTTGAATCTCGAAATTTCAACTTTGCCACATAAATTGTGATGGAGTTAGTATATGGTTTGGAAAGTGCGGGGAATGTTTTGAATATTAGGGTTAAAGTAATGATATAAATTCTTGAAATTTCTGTTTGCATGTGTGACTGCTTAAGTGAGTTTTTTTCATTGAGAAGCTTTGCCACAAAAACTGTTTATGTTTGGGTTCTTGAGAAAATTAATTGCTTAATCCTCCCTCCGATCACTTCACTAACTATACAAAAATAGTATAAATTGCATTTTTTCTCATAGTAATATGAAATACATTTTAAAATGTTGGTCAAATGTAGTTTGGCTCTCATGACAATTAAATGTAAATGGAGGGTGTACTTTTTACTTTTCAATTGGCTGTTATCATTTACATGCTCAAAATTTTATGTCTCTAATTATTTTGTGTTTGTGAATTGTAATACTCCGATACTGGAGAGTCCTCGACTTTTTTCTTTACAGCTGATGTGTTACTAGTGGCTGTTATTCCATGCTTATTTATAGATAAATTGCCTTAAAGTTTCCTTTAGATGACCAATTAACACAAATATGATAGCATGGATGTTAGAGGCAGTATTTCATTCCTCTCATCTGGTGCTTTATACACATAATAATCCAAGAATAGGCTCAACTTGGGTTTAAACATCTGTATTTATGAAAACCTTTTCCTATTATAACACGGTTACTTAAATGACAGTGGTTTGCTCCTGCAGTCGGTATTGCATCTTTTCTTAGGTTTTGTAGATTGGCTTTTTCCCAATAAGCAAAGTTCTGCTACTGCAGTCAGGATTGCAACTCTTTAGGTAGTTAGATAGGCATTTACCTGAATAATAATTTAGTATTCTTGCAATTAGGACTGCAAGTTTGTACCTTTCTAGATTGTCATTTTGGTTTCATGAACTGCTAAGACTCTCTGATAGGAAGCACATCTTATATGTGTATGGTTAGATGCTACTCCCTCCGTCCCAAAATACTTGTCACATTACGCTTTTCAAGAGTCAAACTATATGATTTTTGACCAACATTTTGAGCTATATTTTTATATGAGAAGAATTGCAACTTATATAGTACTTTTCGTATAGTTTCCGAATATCTAAATTTTAATTTTAAAATGTTGAATTAATATAATGCAATTTAACTTTGAAATTTAGTCAAATTGACTTTTAAAACGAAAAACATGACAAGTATTTTGTGACGGAGGGGTAATTGTTCATTTTCTTCCTAAGATAGGTGTGAAACACTTTTGTATGATGAGCTTTCTGAGACTGGCTCTTTGAAAAGATAATTAGCAAACAGCTAACCATGTCAGTAAAATCCAGCTACACTTTCCAAGGAAGGAATTACATATATATTTTGCGTTCACTTTTGGTAAATGCTTTTGAATCATACTTGCACTTTTAAGTTTTTGTTTATTGATATTTATTATCTAATTCTTCAAACAGGATCATCATTATCATTGAATTAGATATTTTAGTTGGGATATGTGATCAAATTGGAGAACCAAAGCATTATCTCAGAACTGATGGTAGTACTCCTCCAGTGCCACAACCAGCTGCCCCACTGCAGCCTTCCACCAATCAACTAGGTGGTGTAAGTGGAACCTCTCAATCATTTACTGCTGTTTCAGCTACTTCAGGCTCAACACAAAGACCAAATATGCCTGGAGGAATGCAATCTCCAGAGACAAACCGTAGCAGTGGTTACAATGCTTCCTCTGTTGGGAATATGGACTCTGGACGATATAATTCAGGTGCACCCCTTTACCCCAAAGCAGAATCTGGTCCTACGATTTCACGGGCTCCAATGAATTATGTGCGGCCACCTCAGCCTTCTTATCAGCAACCTCCTCAGTCTTCTTATCAGCAGCCACCACCAATGTACTCAAACAGAGGGCCTATAGCCAAGAATGAAGCACCTCCGAGGATTGTTCCAATTGCTGCTCTCAATCCATATCAGGGTCGGTGGACTATCAAGGCCAGGGTAACTGCAAAGGCGGAACTCAGACACTACAACAATCAAAGGGGTGATGGAAAAGTATTCTCTTTTGATCTTCTTGATTCTGATGGAGGAGAAATAAGGGTGATCTGTTTTAACTCTGTAGCCGACCAATTTTACCACCAGATTGAGTCAGGTAGAGTGTATCTAATTTCAAAAGGAAGTTTGAGACCAGCTCAGAAAGCTTTCAATCACCTTCCAAATGACCATGAAATTATGCTCGAGAGCACGTCTGTAGTTCAACCTTGTTTTGAGGATGACAGGACTATACCTCAGCACCAATTTCATTTTCGGCCAATCAGTGATATTGAAGTCATGGAGAATAACAATGTGGTAGATGTGATTGGTGTGGTGTCTTCAATAAGTCCATCTAGTTCCATAATGAGGAAAAATGGTACTGAAACTCAGAAAAGAGTCCTCCAGCTGAAGGACATATCTGGCAGAAGTGTTGAATTAACTTTGTGGGGAAATTTCTGCAATGCAGAAGGTCAAACACTTCAGAGTATGTGTGATTCTGGGGCTTTCCCTGTTTTGGCAGTCAAAGCTGGTAGAGTAAATGATTTTAATGGCAAATCTATAGGTACTATATCTACAAGCAAGTTGTTTATAGAACCGGATTTTCCTGAAGCTCTGAAAATGAAGGCATGGTTTGAAAGGGACGGAATGAACATGCCGTCAATATCATTGTCTCGAGAAGTGAGCAGCATTGGTCGGACAGATGTGCGAAAAACTATATCTCAAATCAAAGATGAACGGTTGGGCACTTCTGAGAAACCAGATTGGATCACTATAAGTGCCACTGTTACATTTCTAAAGGTCGACAATTTTTGCTATACTGCATGTCCCCTCATGATAGGAGATCGACAGTGCAACAAAAAAGTGACAAATAATGGGGATGGGAAATGGCGATGTGACAGGTGTGATCAGACTGTTGATGAATGTGAATACAGGTATATTCTTCAGTTCCAGATTCAGGACCATACTGGCTTAACATGGGTTACTGCATTTCAGGAATGCGGTGACCAGATTATGGGTATATCTGCAAAAGAATTGTACTTCTTGAAACATGAGGAGCAGGATGATGAAAGCTTTTCAGAAATCATGCGTAATGTTTTATTCAACAAGTTTATATTTAAATTGAAAGTGAAAGAAGAGATGTTTAGTGATGAACAGCGTATTAAGTCTACAGTGGTCAAAGCTGAGAAGCTGAACTTCCAATCAGAGACCAAGTTTCTGTTGGACTTGATAGACAAGATCAATGGGGAGGAATCCAGCACTCTGCCTCCCAAGACAGATATTGCAACTCCAAGTTCAGGGTTTAATAATGCTGGATTTGGAAGTAAACTGAAAGAACCGATGAACCCTGTTACAAATTATGGTGGCAGCGGTAGCAGTATCAGCAGAGAAAGTGGACTGCAGGGAAATCGGCAAGGTTTATATGGAAATCAGGTTACTGGCTCGCAGTTTGCTCCGACTGGTTCTTCTATAGGCATGCATATGAGCTGTAATAGTTGTGGTGGAACAGGCCATAGTGCTTCAAACTGTCCAAGCATCATGAGTGGTCAGAGCCAGGCATATGGAGGTGGTTTGGGCAACAGGGAAACTTCAGGTGTGAGCAGTGGTGGTTCTTCTGGTGAGTGTTATAAATGCCATCAGTCTGGACATTGGGCAAGAGATTGCCCAGGTGTAAGCAATGCACCTGCTGCCAGCAGTGGTGGTGCTTCTGGTGAGTGTTATAAATGCCATCAGTTTGGACATTGGGCGAGAGATTGCCCAGGGGTAAGCAATGCACCTGCGGCCAATAACATGACTCCTGGAAGATACGGGAACACTCCAAGGCAACATGTTGGTGGATATTGATGAACCTTTGAGTGCATAAAGTTGTCCTGTACAGGTTTAGATGCCTTCTCTTAGGCACCATCATGGATCATATTCTGCTTTAGAGTATGAGGCTTGCTTATTGCCGTCTGACTGTACAGTGGCCACTTGGGGCTGAAATATTGGGCAGACTGTCCCTGGATAAGTGGGCTACAATTCCTGTCCTTGTTTTGAGGAGTGACATTTTGTTGCTCTTTCCCTGTAAAGTATTGTCCTGTTTAAGTGATCTCTTTCTTTTGTTCTTTTTAGGTAATCTTTCTTTTTGGTTTCAAACCTTTTAAGATAAAAACTCCTGTGTTATAGTGGATACTATCATCTTAATGTTATCCATCTTTTTCATCTGTGACTTGTTATATGTAATCACGTCTAGAATACCCTAATAATTGGGTAAATTTAATGTTCGATGGCACTCAAAAGTGATTCTGGTATCATCCAATTATGACGGTGAAAAGGCCAAGATCAACAATGTATTTCTTTTAACAACGTATAGTTGGAATTCTCTCAATTCCAGAAGGTTCTCACTGTCCGAACAAATATTTCTATGTTAGGTGTTACACTTGCTATGCGACTGCATCTGAACGAGCAAAAAAACGAGTAATTTGGTGTTCTACCATGCATCCGTCTGTTGGGAAAAATATGCAATGGTCTACTGAATTTTTGTGTATCCATTATTTTTTTGAGGGTTCCTCGAGGAAATTTCCAAGATTAACCAAAGATACGAAGATGAAAGGCACATTTTATTTACAATTACAATCTTCAAGCTTTTGTCAAAACAACTGAGAATTTGAAGTACATAATTCTCGCAAGTAATGATAATTATCTGTTGAAGTCATTCACAAACATCTGTATGATTCAGGTTTGTGAACCTCGTATCCATCTTGTTCCAATTATTACAGAATCCCCAGATGACCCGTTCGAAAAAGGAAAAAGAAAACAAACTTGTATTTCCTGGTGCATACTCCATTTTATTTTTCAGACGCAAGTACCCATAGCCTTTTGTCAGAATGCGCTATCCTGGTGTATTAGATTTTGTCATCAGCATGTTCATACTGCTTTAATTTCTTATCTGAATCTGACCGTTTCTATTGCTTTGCTTGCTTGCTTTGCGTGTGATTATGCGTTGTCTTGAGCCGAGGGTCTCCCGGAAACAACCGCTCTACCTATCGGTCTGCGTACACTCTATCCTCCCCAGACCTATGTTGTGGGATTTCACTGGGTATGTTGTCGTTGTCGTACGCAAGTACCCATAACATAAAACACTCTAACTTTCAAAGAACGTATGTCAAATTCTGTTGGTCTAAAACCAAACAGTGTACCCTGTCAGTTTTCACAATAGTAATGCATGAGGTACCAGCTTCTGCATCACCTCCACCATATTTAGATCTCTAACGAAAAATAATAGCCTTAGAGATCTGGCATGCCCTTTCCTGTTTTTTGGATCATATGTCCTCTCCATAACAACTTCCATTGGAGTATCCTTAGGACCAGCTGTATAACGAAACAAAAACAACCACAAGAAAGAAAGGATCAGACTCAGCCAAACACGCATAAAAGAAATTGACCAGGCAGAGTACTCAAACAACTATAAGTTGGTAGAACCAACTCTAAACATTTTCCTTGAAGTTAAAAGAAGGAACGTCATAAGCAACAATGTTAAATAAGCACAATTTTCAATAAGCAACAATTACCATCAAACCACGCCATAATCTGTCATATCACATATGCATATTTCAACTTCTTAAATGAAATCTGTCCTACATTAAGGTTGCATCATACAGTTGTCTACAATTGATTCTTAGCTCTCTAAAGTTTTAAGCTTTCATATCTTCTGAAATCAGATTATACCTCTAAGGCTATGAACAGATTTTTTTAAAGAAGAAACACCCCAAAATAAGAAAAATACGGCTTTTAGTACATTTGAGATGCAGCAGAATATTCATCTAGAAGCATTTACTACAGTGTATGTGAGACTTGATAATTACCAACTGTAGGCCTTGGTGTGGTCCTTATTTTTAAGATCTCGGGCCTGGGAATGATAGTTCCTGATGCTTCTATACCTCTTGAGACTCTTGTTGGAAATTTGCCTTTGGCGGGAGTTGCGACCGACCAACTTTAACGGCTTAAACACTAGTGTTACGTATGTTGGAGAATCCGGTTCTTCACACATGCATGATCTACTAAGTACGTAGATAACCGTAGGGCCAATAATCGTCAAATTTCATTGAGAAATGAAAGAGATATTGTTCCGCAAGTAAGGTGTTTGAAGCATGGAAAGTGTGGTATTGTGTTCAATTCTCCTCATCGGTAGAGGAAGAAAGAATTGTTGTGTATATAAGACTGAAAATTGGTTTGGGGTTTGGGACCCCAAGGGGGTATCCCATGTGTTTAAGGAGGGAGGACCTAGATGTGCTTCGGTTCGAGAAAGACCACACCGCCGCCGCCGCGCCCGATCCGTTCAGGTTCGTGTTCAGAGTTAGGGTTCCGCGAGGTCACGGGTCACGGAGGTCACGGGCCACGCGGTGTAGTCTTCCGATATTATCTTTTGGGCGAGAAAAAGTTTCAGATATACTGATTTGGACAGAATTCTTTCAGATGTGCAGTTTGGTCTGGTTTCAAGATGCATTTGGTCCCTGAAGTTTCCAGAAAATCAGAATTTCGGCGGTCAAAAACAGGGAATGCCAAGCACTCAATTCAGCCATTTATTTTGGCTGAATTACTCCTCCTATAATAGCAAAGCAGTTGGTCTTTCTCCCATTTATGTTGGTGACTTTACTACCTCCATAATGGCCATTATTTGGCTATTATGGAGGCAGTTTTCAGGCGATAAACAGCCCCTCCCTCCTATATAAACACCCCATTACACCATTGTTGAGCACTAAGACATATGCGAAAATACATAAAGAGATGCAGCAAAGCGATTGCGAAAATACACAATAAAAGCAGTTTCTTCCTACACCTTCAAGGCATCATTCGTTACTCAATATTCTTCACGGTAGCTCTTGAGTTTCCTTTGCTCGAAGTGTTCCATTCTTTGTTTTATCTTGGGAGACAAATTGTCGGGGCGTATAAAGGATACATCACGGGGGCAATATTGTCTTAAGAACCAGTGCCACCACACTCGACTCAAAGAAAACAATTTCAATTTTCCATCTTACAAAGCGGAATTTCCGGTTTTAGGTGTGTAACTATTGTAATTTCAGATTCCATGTTGAATTATTGAATCTCTGTTTATCCTTTCGAATACTTGTAATAGTTATATACTTCCCGTACTACTTTATAAAGTACCATAGAGCAAAAATACTGACAACTTAAGACAATATTTGTATAGTATTACTATTAGTGTTCGAAAGATGTCGGTCAAAAGTCGTGTGACCAAATCGGGATATGGAAATGGTTTTACGGTAGAAAGAGAGTGATGATGATGAACGTATTCATCTTGTCACCGCTACCAAGGCCAGGTGGGAACAAGCGCTCACGAGCACGAGATGTCAAGCGGGACAAGAGGAGAAGGCGAAGATGTACTTTATCTTTGCGGCCCAGAAGGCATGTATCTATCCAGACAAAATATCCGAATAATGGTAGAAGAGCTGGACACTCGGTCGATGAAGTGGCGAGAAGTGAGCGAAATCGAGAATGGGATAAGTATTTTCTTACTTGTCGAGAATAAAAAGAAAGATGATGAGTATTTTCTTACTTGTCAAGAATAAAGATTAAATAATGTCGATTAAAAATGGATAAAAGTAAGGAGGAATATGAAAATAATTTATATTCATACGCTTATTTAACAAATCAGTTTAATCTCATCTTCTTTAGTTTAAAGATTGAGTTTATAGCGACTTAAAAGATCAGATTCCTTTAGTGTAAATTATTAAGCGTGTAAAAGTATGTTCGCACATACTATGGAGAAAGATCCACTAAGCGTGTAAACAGCTGCATTACCACTTTCTTAAGTAAGCGCCAAGAATTATCGGGCACCAATCTTAACGGAAGGAGTCTAAAAGTTAAAGGCGTGAAACTTTGTCATACTATTTGGCCGGCGAAGATCCTTCATAGGATGATATTGGACACTTTCAGTCATACAAAGCCTCAGGCGGGTGGGCCAAAATTCCTTTGATATGATGATATTGGACACTCAGTCCATACAAAGCCTGGGTGTTTGAGTGGGGCGGGAATTCATTTCATAGGAGAGTAATGGACACACTAGTGTAGTGGGCGGGAGTTTCCGTGTCTTAATGATCGAAGGCCTAAAGAGCGATAAGAATTGGACACTTTCAGCCGCCAATCTGCAATCAAGTGGGCAGTATCGAGATCACATATGATCGGTTCTACGCCCCTAACCACGGCAAGAGGTTGTTCATGTAAACAGCCACCTCTAAAATCAAAAGAAATTTGGAGAGGTTGTCCTCGATAGGACTTGAGGAATGACACCTACAAAGGGTGATACATGTTCTAACTTGGTTTAAGGGGCGTTGTTGGTCAAGTTGTTTTGAGACTAGTCAGCCAGTGCATGTAATAACTAAGAATGGTACAATATGTCTATAGCCAAATGAATGATATATTTGTAATCCGTGCATCTATGCCATCATAGATTAAGACACGTTAAATAGTAAGTCATTCAAAAGCTAACGATGTTGAGATTGTTGCCTCAGCCGACATAAACCCTCAAAATGAATGTGAGGTGGCGAAGAGGGCAAAATCACCTTTCCAAATTCCGTCGAGGAATAGCAAAAGAAGCAGCTGGCCTCAGAACTTAGTCACACCTACTTGGGTGATTTGAAGTTTATACAAAATAGGGGGAGACAAGTGCACGTTGTGATCTTCATTGATGATAGTACAGCGTATGGAATCCTTGTTTGTTAAAAGCAAAGATGAAGTTGTTGAAGCGGATAAAGCGCTACAAAGCGAGGTTGAAAATCAACTAAGCACATGGATTGCGAAATTCATAGCGATAGAGAGGGAGAATGTGAAGCGCTCATTAAACGATGTTCATTACTCACCTCGATCTAACGGTGTTAGCGCGCAAACCCGTGCGCCTAAATTATGTGGCAAGCGATCCTTACCGCTAATGTGATTCTCAGAGGAACTCATAAGGATAAGGATAACTCTCAGGTGTGAGACATGGAAAGGATCTCACGTACAAAAGTTGTGATGTAAGGGTGGCTTGGTAGAAGTTGGACTCACAGAAGCAGGTCAAGTTCGACTGGGGTGATCGTGCATATCCATTTGGATACAAAATAACGCAGTAGTACTTATCGCCTCCTGGCGCCAAAAGAATGTTGAATTCTTATAAGATAACTTTCATGAAAAAGGAAAAGGAAGTAATTGCTCGAGGTTAAACAAGAACCCGCGAGGCTTTGGTATCGTCCTGAACTAGGCGTTAAGGTATCTACAGGACTCGAAAGTTCTTGGCTATATCCAGGAACTTAATATTCGGATCTACTTGAACTTCGAGGATTCTAGATGTTGAACCAGGCCGAGACAAAGATGGGACAAGGACTTGTTCAGTCCTTACAGCTTGTATAGTTAAGAAACGAACCATGGACTATTAACAAATAATTGTTATCTCAGCGCTTTGGAAAGAAAGCTAAAGAGAGAAATATATTCCATCAGTATAGAACCATACTTGCGTAATGGTTGATCTTATAGGGAAAAAGAACCTTTGGGTTGTGAAAAGGATACCAAAAGTGAGTACAAAGTAGATGGATCTCTGTGAGTTCAAAGCCTCGGCTACTTGTACATGTGCTCCCTGGGGAGTAGCTTAACATCATGGGCCATTGCGGTCTGCGTGGCATGAATATTAAAGCAGTCTTCCCAATAGGAGAGTTGGAAGAAGAGAATCGAGTTGGTTTTTACCGGGATCATTGGGCTTCTTCACGAACTTTCATCTTGGTCACGAAATGTTTACATTTTGGTCCTGAAAGTTCGAGATAAAGCAGAAGATAATGAATCGACCCGCGAAACATTGACTCACGTTAGAAAGCCAGCGGTTGGAGAATCAGCGGTCACCGAAGTAAAAGTCATATTGAAACAAAGTCTCGATATGAAAGATATGGATATCACGAGATGACATCTTAAGAATTGGATTTCTAAAGACATCTAACGGGTTTCGGTCGATAGTTAGCCGATCGTTGAAGCCATCAATGGATGAATCATAGAACTGATTGGAATCATGGTGCACCCATAGACAAGGAGCGATATACGCAGGTCATGTGTAGTTGATGTATTGTACACACTACAACCGAGCCTGGTATCGATCTACGAACGGTCGATTGAACTAAGATTCATGATAATCTTAATACAGTCAATAGAGAAGCGTTAAGTCGGATATGGCGATATCTGAATTATTAAACATCTTCGGATTATAGTATTCGGATGTCCAGCCAGTTCGGGAGAACACGATGATGGCGGGCGTGGACATGATCGAATAACACCAAAGCCCGCAGTAAATGTGTATGGTGGATCTTGGAAAATCCTCTAAGCGAGCTTGCGTCGTCCGATTCATGATGGTATCGGAGTTTAACTTTATACAAAGCATGAAAGAAGTTGAGTAACCACGACTCATTGAAGGGCGTCCGCTATTAGGGAGCTTCGTGCCTTGTGATTATACTTTGGCTAGCCGCTCGGCTTTAGGAAGGACACGAATGGCGGCGTCTGGACATATCTGTCAGGATTTGTCGAGGAGACATAAGATCGTATGGCGATTGATCATCACGGGTGTCACTTTGTTTACTAACTAAGGGACTACCCGAGATCGAAGTGTTATGCTGTCTAGGGAATGGGGCTAAAACCCAAAATATACGGACCAATACGATTGGAAACCCAACCTACGAATCGAGATCGATAATTTGGTTCAATGGGAAAACTAAGTTGTAAGGTTCGATTGATCGATTGGAAGGCATGAGCGCCGGATAGTGATTTACGAAAGAAACACCAAATCAAAGCGTTCCGCGATAGACTTTAAGTGCTATCTGCGATTAATGGGTAAAGGTTAAGTTTTCAAAACTCGTAATGCTCTCCAGCCAGGTTGAGGTTAGGTTTTGGGGAAACTTTTAATGGTTCCTAACACTGTGAAGTGGGGCATAGCGGGATACCTTGTAGGAGACCACCTATTTAAGTGCGAGGCCGCCTCAAAATGAAGCGCTTTAAGAATCCAAGACGTTGTCCATGTGCCAAAGCGGACAAAACATTACGAAGAAGAGTAGGGAATTTGTTGTGTTGGTATCATTGTCTTAGCTTACACTAAACAGACGGTTCAAGACATCACGTTCACCGCTACAAGAAGTAAGTCAGATGGTATTCAACTATGGAAGCGTTCAAAGCGAGGCTACCTCTCTCCTTATGCAACATCGTCGGTCCATGAAATATTGCCGAAATGAAAAAAGACACCGTGTAGTGCGCTGAAATCTCTTTCAAGAGGGATTGTTGGAAATTGCCTTTGGCGGGAGTTGCGACGACCAACTTTAACTGACTTAAACACTAGTGTTAATGTGATGTTGGAGAATCCGGTTCTTCACACATGTCATGATCTACTAAGTCGTGAGATAACCGCAGGCCAATAATCGTCCAAATTTCATTGAAATGAAAGAGATATTGGTTCACGCAGTAAGGTGTTTGAAGCATGGAAAGTGTGGTATTGTGTTCAATTCTCCTCGTCGGTAGAGGAAGAAAGAATTGTTGTATATATAAGACTTCGAAATTGGTTTGGGGTTTGGGACCCCAAGGGTATCCGTGTGTTTAAGGAGGAGGACCTAGATGTGGCCGGTTCGAGGAAAGACCACCGCCATGTGCCGCCCGCTTGCGATCAGATTCAGGTTGTGTTCCGAGAGTTAAGTTAGGGTTCACGGGTTCTCGGGTTCACGGAGTCACCCAGGTCACGGTCACGTGTCACGGTGTGGGTCTTCGATATTATCTTTTTGGGCCGAACTTTGAAGTACAGATTGATCCCGAAGTTTGGATATCTGATTTGGACTGCGGGGAAATTCTTTCAGATGTGCTGATTTGGTCCCTGAAGTTTCAAGATGTACAGATTTGGTCCCCTGAAGTTTCGAGAAAATCGAATTTCGACCGGTCAAAAGCGAATGCCAAGCACTCAATTCAGCCATTTATTTTGGTGAATTACTCCTCTATAATGGCAAAGCAGTTGGTCTTTCTCCCATTTATGTTGGTGACTTTACTACCTCCATAATGGCCATTATTTGGCTATTATGGAGGCAGTTTTCAGCAGTAAACAGCCCCCTCCCTCTCCTATATAAACACCCCATTACACCATTGTTGAGCACTAAGACATATGCAGAAAATACATAAAGAGATGCAAGCAAAGCAGTGCAAAAATACACAACCAAAACAGTTTCTTCCTACACCTTCCAAGGCATCATTTCGTTACTCAATATTCTTCACGGTAGCTCTTGAGTTTCCTTTGCTCAAGTGTTCCATTCTTTGTTTTATCTTGGGAGACAAATTGTCCGGGGCATTATAAAGGATACATACGGGGGCAATATTGTCTTAAGGGAATGATGCCACACTCGACTCGGCCAAAAACAATTTCAATTTTTCCATCTTCTACAAAACTCGGAATTTCGGTTTGTGTGTAACTATTGTAATTTCAGATTCCATGTTGAATTATTGAATCTCTGTTTATCCTTTCGAATACTTGTAATAGTTATATACTTCCCGTACTACTTTATAAAGTACCATAGAGCAAAAATACCCAACAACTCTTACTTTGGAACCATCCTCCAGGTATCTAATTCCGACCTTGGTTGGTTTCCTGTGGAAGAAGACATGAGCTATCATGTTCTAAGAGCAAAAAACAAAAGATAAAGAGAAACAAATACATCCATACCCTGTGACTGGATCTACAACCTGAACATTGGATACATGTAGCGGGGCTTCAACTGTAAATATCCCACCTTCATGTCCTTGCCCTTGTTTAATATGTTTCTTGACCTGCAAAAGGGCATATAATACAGTAAGGGGTAGTTTTATTTACATACTTATTTTTTTTTATAAAATAAGGTAATTTTATTTATGAACAGTACCAAGTGGGTACTGAAAGATGTAACAAACTAAGTGATTTGTCCTCTGCCAAAGCTTTAGAAAGTGTAAGGCAAAAATATTCGTCATGTTAGATAAAGAATTCCCCTTACACCAACATATCGTTTACATAAAAAAAATAGCTTGAAGCGCTTCTTTGCAAATTAACAGCTTTATTCTGTAATCCAGTTATTACTAAGCGTGATAGTAAACAATACACTTGTCTAAAACACCACCAACTGATTCTTGCATGTTGTTCACTATTAATCTAATCCATGGAAAGTTTGTCTTGAGGTTCTTACTAGTGAAGTAGACTCCTACAGCTATATCTCAGTAAAACCACCTTGAGCAACTCAGTTTCTTGCTCTTTCTAATGATCTTGATGTTGATTCCTCCCACATAGTTTGACAAAGGTGTAACGCATACTCGGTCTATCTCATATTCTTTATATTACGGTCACCAATAAGGATTTACTACATTGAATATTTTTTATTTTCTCGGATTACAGTCGTATATTGTTGGGTAATTAGAACCTAAACATTCTCAGTCTACACCCATTCTCCAACACCGACACTAAACTTAATGTAAAGAATGCACAACAAGGGTCATACTATTACCACTTGAACCCAGACAGAAATAATCCAAATTCACTTATTCAGAGTAACGTGTAAACGTGGCATACGTCATGAAGGTCGCATAAAGTTTGATAGGGTCAAATAGGACTGCTAACTTCTCAAGATCCTAACTTCTCTATCCAGTGTAAGATTTTCAAATTACAGCTTTTCTTGCTAGGAATTGCTACATCTACAAACCTAATAATAGTATATGCTGTTAACTGATTAACCAGCACTGTATGATATAAAATTAATATATATTTCTACCCTTGGCTTTACTTTTTGTAATATTCGCAAACCGCCTAATATTTAGTGTTTGTTCAAGGTTTTTGTATCTAAAACTAGTAGTAGTAGTAGTATTTAAGAAGAAAATTCAGACAACTCATCCAAATTAGATTTGATAGCACCAAAAACATCTCTTTTTCTTTTCAATGTTTGATTAAGGCTACAAATCTAGCAATCTTTGTATATACTGAGCTGTACCTTCAAATTGCAACATGCCTTTGGCTTTAAAAGTAGGGACATTTTCATTTTTATGTGAGTAGCAAAGGATATCATTGATACAATCAACTATCAGATTGTTAGAACCACTTATTAATCTTTTATGTAAAAATCACAAGACACCATTTATTAGACCACCAACTATTAGAGCGAATCCATTCGTATAAGAGCCAAAACTTGAAAAGGCAACGCACAGGGAACTATAACGACAAACTTGCTAATTCACCATAACCAAGTCCTCAGTTCTATCCCTCTACTTTTAGCATATGTCCCAACGTCAGATAAGCACGGTTACGATGGCTCCACCATGAAATATGGCACATACTTGGTGTTGAATACCATGACACTGTAAATATACACAAACTAGAATAGATGATATACAACACCTAAGGCTCAACAATCAATCACAAGTTGTGCAGGAAGCTAAACATGCCTTCTGCTTTTGTTTTGATCGGTAAGCATGCCTTTTATTTTCGAGACGGTCATTTACACTTCCAAGACTTACAAAGTACTACCTCTATCCCAATTTATGTGACACTCTTTCTTTTTTCGTCAGTCTCAAGAAGAACACCATCTTTCTATATTTAGTAACAATCTAACTTTAAACATCCCATTTTACCCTTAATGAAATGATTTATAGCCACAAAAAATTCTATGCTTTTTTTGGACTACAAATTTCAAAAGTAGTTTGTTTTCTCTAAAACTGTGCGCGGTCAAACATCTTCACTTAAATTGAGATGGAGCGAGTATCTTTTATTGTTAAATCATTCCCACAAGACAACCAGTGACACTTTGGGAGCCCGAAAGGTCAAACTGTCAAAATTTCCCTGTTCAAGACAAAATAACTAGGTTCTCAGGCTTCTGCAGGACTAAACTAATGTACTTTTGTCTGCACTAAGTGCACTTAGCTTCATGTTATGAGAATAAGCAGACCAACTAGCTCATAAAAGAGAGTGATATGATAAGAAATGTTTAAAGAGCGACGGTAAATAATGACAAAATATGCTTAGAGAAACAAAGTGTCAAAAAAATTGCTCACCAGGTTTTTTCCCTCAACAATTACACGGTTTTGAAAACGTACGACATGCTTAACGATACCAGTCTCGCCTTTATCTTTTCCTCTGATAATCATAACCTTAGTGTTGAGGAAAAAAGTAAAACATGATCCAAAAGTATTAAACAACGTAAATGAGCCATAGAAACAGTGATGAATTAACTTACATTATCTCCTCTATGAATTCTCCACTGATGAATGAGTTTCTGATAACTTTTCCACCCCATTTTGAGCTTAACTCAAAGTAAAAGCTCCTTTTTTTACATTCAGATGTACAAACAAAACCACTAATCAGATGAATATCAATCAAATAAGCCAAAAAAAAAACTCTCTCCGTCCCAATTTAAGTGTCTTACTTTCGTTTTAAGTTTGTCCCATAAAAAGACTCTTTCTATATTTAGTAAGTTGATAATTCAAAACATTCTAAATGACAAATATAAAAAACAAGATTCAAAACATATTTTAGTACATTACATAAATCTTTAATGTAGGGACCACAAGATTCAAAAGTCTCCTTTATTTCTTAAAACTTTGTGCCCAATCAAAGACACTTAAATTGGACTGAGGGAGTAAAATTAATCAAGAATCGTGAAAGAATCAAATCTATTGCAAACCCATCTAAGCAATAAGGCAACAAATCAAGAAAAACATGATCTTTGTTTTTACTAGGGCTGGCCAGTGGGCCGGGACGGCCCGACCACGCTTAAAAAAAAAAAAACGGTAGCGGGACTCGAACTCGGGACGGGACAATGTCTCGTCACGTCAGACCCGAGCCCGCCCCAGGCCCGCCCGCCCCGAGCCCGAGCCCGACCCCGCCCGAGAGCTCCCCCTTGCAAATATAACCGTTGCACCAACGACCATTTTAGATTTTGGCCGTTGGGCAACGACCATTTTAGGCCTCCCCCCTACCCCTTAATATTTATTTTTAACCCATAAGTTATTATATTTACACTTTAACCCAATTTTCCAACTATAAATAACTCATTTTCTCTTCATCTTTCTCACAAATCTTCCTACAATCTCTCAATATATCTCTCTACAAGTCTACATTGTTTACTAAATATTCAATTTTATTTATTCATTTGGGGATTGGGAGTGAAGTTGGCAACTAGCTTGAAGATCTTCCATCGAGCAAAGTTTCAATTTTCAACCTCTCGATTACACGTCGACGTTACGTCGGCGTTTGGTACATTCGTTCCTTCATTAAATTATTATTGTCTGTTTATTTTATTTAGCGCACTTAATTTTATTATCTTTAATTATTTATTATCATAATTAAAATGGAAGGATTAAGAGGTATGATTAAGGGTAAGGGTAAGGGTGCTTCTTCTAGTAGGGGCAACCAGGGCAAGGGTACTTCTTCTAGTCATCTTATTCCTACACAGGATGATTTTGTTGATACTCAACATTTTCCTACAATACCATTAGATTTAGACGATGAGCTATTTTCTGGAACTCAAGAAGACTTTAATTTAGACGACGATCTAGATGATACACCCACTAATGTTGATGACAACACACCCACTAGTGCACCTTCAACTGAAATACCTCCTATTCCCCCTAGTATGAGACGAGGTCCAGCAAAACGACCATTAAAATCAGATGCATGGACATTTTTTGATAGGGACGTAGAGAATCAAGTAGCTATATGTAAAATTTGTAAAAATGTTTTAAAATTTAAAACTGGAAAAGGTCATGGTGGGACGGGGGGTTTAATTAGACACGTAGTAAGTGCTCATCCAGCTAGGTATGCCCAATACCAGGCTTCAAAACCGGGTGCGCAAACGTCCGCTCCATCGGGACAAGGTTCACATCCGACATCGTCCCGGAAGCATGTGGTCAAATTAACCCTATGACGGGGGGATTGTAGGCCCTAAATACAATAAACATAGAGATAGGGAAGTAATTTCAAAATTAGTTGCTGTGGAGGGTTTGCCTTTTTCATTTCCTTCATCTCCCGGTTTTATTCATTACATTAGAGATATATATAATCCTGCTTTTAAAGGTTTTCCTAGATAAACTGTTAAGAGAGATGTATTTAAATTCGCGCATGAATATCAACAATATTTACGTTATTCATTATATCATTTTAATGGCAAAATATCTATCACGTCTGATATAGGTCGTAGTACTAACGGCCATGATTATTTAACTGTAACTTGTCATTGGATAGATTATAAATGGTCTATGCAAAAACGTATCTTAGCGTATAGATATATAGATGATAGGCACACTGATACTTTTATTGCAGTTAATATTTAGTGTGTCATTATTACGGAATAACCGATAAAATTATGACTATTACATTAGATAACGCTTCTTCTAACAATTACGCAATTACAATTTTAAAAAATAGTTTAACTCCATCTTTTCCAGATCATTTTCATATAAAATGCGCGTGCCATATATATAACTTAATTGTAAAGGATGGTCTATAACTTGTTGAAGCCATTCTTAGTAAAATACAATTTGCTATAAACTTTATTTTTAAAAGTAATAAAGTACAACGTAGAAAAGAATATAAAAAAACTTGTCACGATTGTGGACTATCTTATAGAAAAATTCCACAAGAAGTATCCACTAGGTGGAATTCTTTATATGAGCAACTACTTGTTGCTTATGACTATAGAAAACCTATAACTTTATTTTTTAACTCTCATAATCAAAATCCAGCTGATATGATTGTAGATAGTGATTGGGTAAAAATTTCCGAACTTATTGTATTTTTAGAGAAATTTTTTCAAGCAACAAAAGAATTTTTCGGTATATATTATCCTACTATTTCAACTATGTTATTTTATATAACTCTAATATTTTTATTACTTAGTGAATATATGAAAAAACCAGCTTATATGGCAGCTATTAAAAAAATGTTTGTCAAAATAAAAAAATATTTTATTCCTATTCCCACTATTTATATTATTGGTTCTGTATTAAATCCGACTATTAAAATAGACGGTACTAAATCACTAATTGAAACTATTTATGATTGTATAGAAGTACTACCACCTCCAAGTCCCAAAAATCTAAATCACTCACCACCTATTGAACAAACTAAAAAAGAAGTGTTGTCTAGCGTAGAACACCAACGCAAAAAAATATATAGATTTTATCAACAAGAAAATGCTAGTAACTTACCGGCTTCCATACCATCTTCTTCATCTTCAACACAACCTCACAAAAGACATGCTGTTTCTGCGGATAGTATTGAAAGCCTCAGAAATAGAATGTGCGGATAGTATTGCAGGGTTCTGTACCGTGCCAAGAAGTTATCAATGAAGATGGATATGAAAACTTGCTGAAATATTGGAGGGGGAATGAGAAGACCTTTCTGACACTTTCATTGATGGCCCGAGATGTTTTGAACATTCAAGCGTTATCAACTGCGTCTGAAAGCGCTTTTTCTGCCGATAGATACCAAATAGGAGACCAAAGACATTCATTAGCCGGAGACAGCTTCGAAAATGCAGTATTATTCAAAGATTGGATACGAGCGGAGCGGAAAAGGTGCGGTCAACCGGAGATCAACGAAGAAGACGAAAACTACAACGAAATCTTATCCGAAGGTGGTGGATGCGACGTGGATCAATTTGACCAACAAATACCAATTCCAACCGAAGAACCACATGAAATTATCAAGCAATTAAAACAAGTTTTTTTGAGAATGTAATTTTTTTAATTGCAATTTTATTATGTAATTTGCAACTTTTGGACAACACCACAAAGTTGCAATTTAGATTTTAGACAATTGTATTTGTATTACAAAAAAATCATATGTCTATTAAATAATATAAGAGGCACAAAAACAATCTTGGGATGTTTTTATTAAACTATCTTGTCTTGTTTATTGAGTTTTTTTTATACATATGTTATTAAAAGAAAAAAAGGAAAACACGCCGGATCCCGCCCCGACCCCGCCCCGCCCCGATTCCGACGGGATCGGGATCGGGACGGGACTGGAGCAAGTCCCGCCAGACCCGACCCCGCCAGGCCCGGCCCGGCCCGCCAGACCCGAGCCCGGCCCACTGGCCACCTCTAGTTTTTACTGAGAACAAAAGCACAAAATGGTGCCTTTAAAACAGTTTAATCAAATGGTACTTAACTCTAACTTCTAAAATCTTGATACCCCATAAATAAATAAATAAATAAAATTAAGAAAAAAGTAATTAACTTCATAAAAGTATTAATAAAAGAAAAGAGAGAAAGAAGGGTACCTCAAGCTCAAGGTGCCAAAGCTCTGCACTTCCCACAGGGTTTTAGGTGGTGGGTTTAATGGATTCTGGTTTACTGTTCTGTCTACAGTATTTTGGGCTTTTGATTTTGGGCTGGTTAAGTTGGCTAGCGGCCCAATTACTGTCATTTTTTTTGCGCGGATTTCCAACTTTATAATTTTTGTCCCTTAAATCGCTGGTCTTTAATTTTTGCCTCCGCTTATTTCATGAAAATTTGAGCGTCAAAATACCCTTCTTTGCTGGCCTACAAAACTAGAGATTCTGGGTTTGATTCCCAACGGAGTCGAAAAAATTAAAGTTTAATAGAAACTTTGCCTTGTCTGACATAATTTCTACAGAAATGAAATTATCCGGCATAAATTATGTAGTAACTAATTCGCAAGGCAAACTTTGCTTTGTCCGGCATAAGTTCTGTAGAAATGAAGTTATGTCTTATAAATGCCGGATAACTTAATTTCTACATAAATTATGCCGGACAAGGCAAAGTTTCTTGCGAAATTAGGTCATAGATAAGGGTAGGCCAAATTTCTTTTTTTATTTTTTCGATGTCAGGGGTATTTTTGGCCATTTTTTTGTTACTTAAAGTGTTGAAGGGAAAAAAATTAAAGATTAGCATTTGAGGGGCAAAAATTAAAGATTACCCAAGATAGGGGCATTCCTGTGAATTTCCCATTACTGTTAGGAGGAAGAAAATTGGGAAAAAATGGACAAATAGCCACTTTTTACACCACTAATTAGAAATTAGCTATCATTTTATAACTAATCAATGCTTAGTCACTCTTCTTTGTATATTTAACTAATGAATGTAATTAACTTTAGCAATTGGTTAAATGTGTAACTTGCTCATTTTTTGTATGTGGGTCATTACATTTTGACACAGGGATAATCTATGATCAGATTTTCTTGTTGGATATTTATGGAGAGGTTAACAATCAACCTTTATCAACAGTAACCTCATATTATGTTAACTTTATTGGTAATCTATGGTCAAATAGTCCTTTTGGATTTTACTTGAAATTGAACAATCAACATTTATAAACATAAAATCTTTTTTTAGATTCTATTAATCATGCAAGGTTACATTAATTTTATTAATTTCATGTATGATAGTCAATATAAAACTCTATATACCATCCCTTTTCCTTTATTTAACATCTTCCTCATAAAGAAGTACTCATATACTTGCTTCAAAATTGTGATGGCAAAGACTGCATTGACTTTTCTTGTTTTGTTTTGCTTAGTTTGTTGCAATTTCAGCCAACAGATGGTGAAATCCTTGAAGGTTGAAACACAGAATCATTCGTATGATAAGATGGATAACTCTAAATGCGAAAAGAGTGAAGATTGAGTGGCCTAGGGAAGATAAAGTATGCGTACATACTACCCTCTCCAGACTACACTAGGTTTATTATTGTTTTATTTTTATTTTTTATGTTGTGTTAATTAATTTGTTGCTTAAGTAATGTAGTTAAATATATCCTGACATTCATGCATATAAAAATAAACTAATGTACTCAGGGCAATGTTGATGAATTAAAGGAGTCAAAAAACTTACTAGTTGATATTATATTTTCTTTTGAGTTGCAATGGGGTTCTAAGGAAAAACAAAGCTATTTGAATTAGAGGAGTCAGAGTTGGAGGAGCAACATAAAGTTCTCAACAAGCCGTCTGTCTAAACGATTAAGGTATATATATTGGGCAAGAGATCACCGTATTCATAAGCCGTCAGTCTAAGAGTTTCTGAAACTGATCAACTTATACTGTAAACTTACGGCAAACTTACAGAAGTGCTGCCCAACACCATCATCAACATTCAACTTAACAAAGAACCCAATGAATAGTTTAGGAAGAGCGATAAGGTCGGATGGAGGGCAGTGGGATGCAGGAACACGATGGGTTCATATATCATTAATAGAGGTTCAATCCAATAGTACATTGTATTCGAGAATTCTGCAACACTCAGACCATATAGGTCATGGAAATATATATCTTTTACATAGAGCTTAATACAAACACTAAACATGTAATAATGCATATTACTATTAAATCTCTTGGTCTCTGAGGCAAGGGACACAGACCTCTTATTTGCAGCATTATAGATCTACTGCTTAATTACCAGTTTTAAAAAAGTTTAGAAACAGAGACTGGCAGATGGATTGATAATATTGGCAGGTTCTTTCGAGGGTTGGTCTTTAAGCATCCCCTGTGTGCCACAATGAACCCCTGGCATACCATTGACCTGGATTGAGTTGAGACCTGCAATAACGCCATCTGAGCCAATCTGTGCAATAACGCCATCTGAGCCAATCTGTGCAATAACGCCATCTGAACCAATCTGTGCAATAACCCCATCTGAGCCAGACTGTGCTACCAATTTTAGACTCTCGGCTTTTGCTTTCATCCGAAGTCGCTCTGCTCTAGAGCCGATGACCTGTCCCAAGATAGAAGCAGCAATGGTTAACGCCATGGCTGTTTTAGGCATCACAACTGACTTCCTCAGCATAGCTATGAAGGGAACGGCAGCATGGACTGCAGTAAACCATGATAGTGAGAACTTCTCAGTGTGCTCTCTCCATACGCCTAGTGGAATATTAGCTGCCATGCCCAAGGCTCCAATAACAAGCATCTTTGAAGATAGTGGTTGTGGCCGCACAGTCTTCACAAAAGCAGTCCTGGCGAGGGCAGCCCTGGCTGCAACAACTGCAGGTGGGCATTTGAGCTTCAATCCAGGAGGCAGCTGAAAAGCTGATGCCACAAGTGGGAGAACACCGCTAACAGCTCTATAAGATTTGGCTATGGGACAGTTCCCTGTCTCCAACCACTCATTTCCCGTTGCCTCGTGCTTAGAGGATTTGTCCTGAAGATACAAAACAAAGGATGATTAAAGGAGGCAAACTTTATAGGATGCAAATTTTGCAGCACTTTATCAAGAAAAATATTTTATATCATATAATTTCACTTTGTTAAGGCACATTCTCAATATCTTGCAGAAACAAGAAAAAACTATCAAAACAAGTTGTGAAGTGATATTCAAGAAAAGTGATCAAATTAAGCCAGTTACTACAAACATCTATGATAACTATACCACTTATTTAATGTCACTGTCCAACTTTATAGTTGACAATGGACATTAATTCAATGAAGCCCATCTGTTGCACAGAAAAGAATCCAGAAGGGCCATATACCAGAATATTACTCCCTCCTTTTCAAAAAGATTGTCTGGTTTTGACTTGGCACAAAGTTACTTTTCAATTTTGTGGTCTTAAATTAAAGATGTATTGAATGTACAAAAATGACTTTTAATCTTGTGGTCTTAAACATGCCATGTGGAAAGTTGGAATGAAAGAGTTGCCAAAAAAGGAAAGAGGCATTCTTTTTTAAACGGACTAAAAAGGAAAGTAAGACAATTTTTTGAAACGGGGGGAGTATAATCTTTCAACATTGTGAAACTTTACATACAGTGTCTTAAAGTCATCATTTTATCCTACAGAAATTCAATTCACAACTAGCAATAGACTAGAACATTTACGTGCGGAGATAAGCAAATAAGACATTTCACCAAAAATAATCAACAGTATTCTATAATGAAAAATCTAATAGTCAATAGCAAGAATTTAGACTTATGATCACAATATTAATCACATCATAATATCATTGGCTTCTTGAATACCACATATTCTTGTTAATCACAGCAAACATACCTGAGATGAAGGTTTTTTCTTTTTGGATGACTCCGGCTTCTTCTGTGAATTCCATTTCCGAGAGAAAGAATCAAAACTGAAAGGACCTCCTGGTCCGAATGATGACAAACTTATGGTGGCAGCTTTTGCAGCTAAAGGGTGAAATTGAGGGGCAGACTCTACTTCATTGTCAATCGAAAGTTGCGATCTTCCAGAAAGTGGGACAACCCCATCTTTTCCATGGAAGACTTTAAATGCCATATCGAAGTTGGGGCCATCTTCAAAAATTGGACCTTTACCTCCCTTTACCTGGAAAATAATAGAAATTAGAGTGTGAAATAATGAAGCAATAATAACATAAGAACAAAAGAAAATACTAATGACTAGAATGTATACTTTTTTAAAAATTGCATGTTTATGTATAAACAGTACAACAGCACATGGATAACCGTATCACTTGAACCACCAACTATAATAAGATTAAGAAATTATAACTTACAGGGTTGGGAAAGTTCAGAGCAGAAAAGAAAGATAAGCTTGTTGGCTTATTGATGTTGCTCAAGAACGGGCATCTTTGAATGTCCTGGCCATTGAAGGGGCAATCAGATGTCTCCTCATTCTGTGTTCTGAAGAAGAATTCCATTTCTTTTGATCCTAAACAAATATATCAGCGAAGAAGGCTGTTAAAACAGGTATGAAATGTTGATTACACATTTTAGAAACTGGGTGTAGCATTTATGACCATGTTTATATGGATGCCATTCACGCAAAACTAAAGATAAACAACTACTACGCCTCAGTCCCAAACAAGTTGGGGTTATATGACTCTTCATTGACCATGTTTCTTCATTTAAATTCATCTCAAGCCAACACTATACAAAGTGAATATAAAAAAATAAAAAGTACTACTTTCTGTATGTTTTACTAGCATAGAAATCACTGATAGAGCTAAAAGACTCCTGGAAAGCATATGACCTACATCAAACACACTGGACAATCTACAATTTAAATCATGCCAAAAACTAGAAAATACAAGTGTTGTCCATATTCTACCAAGTTACTTTGGAAAGCAACTCAGCAAACGAATACAGCTAAAACTTTCTCCAGTCATTGATACCTAGTTTGGTATTTCGGTATTCCCTGAGGTGTTCAGAAATAGGCTCTTTCAATATATCTCTTTATCAAATCATTCTAAATCTCCATTTAGCTTATGAACTCTTTTACAAGGTTTGAAGAAATCTATTTCTCTCTATGTAATCTTCTTCCTCACAGTTAAATCAAAACTTCTCATAGAACAATTGGGAGTAAATCAAAAAATCATAGCACAATCAATTAAGTTCAACTTTATCAACACTTAAAGACCCTATCCCCCTACCCCCAACCGCAACCCTCAATCCACCTCTTTACTTTCCCTTGTATTAACTGCTCCCTCTGTCTTTGTCTCAATTTATATAACACTTTCCTTTTTAATCGGTCCTAAAAAAAGACACATTTCCTTATTTGTCAATAATTTAACTTTAAACTTTACATTTTACGCTCAACGAGCTTAACGAGATGATTTATAACCATACAAATATCTTTGGCTTGTTTTAGACCACAAAATTAAAAAAAAAAATCATTATTTCTTAAACTTCATGCTCATTCAAACTAAAAAATAAAAGGCAGCCCGGTGCACTAAGCTTCCGCTATGTCCGGGGAAGGGCCGCACCACAAGGCTTGTGTCTATTGTACGCAGTGTTACCCTGCATTTATGCAAGAGTTTGTTTCCACGGCTTGAACCCATGACCTCCTGGTTACATGGCAGCAACTTTACCGGTTACTTTACATGGTACATGCCCAGTCAAACTACATCACATATATGGGACGGAGGGGGTATATTTTAGCTAGTTTCTTTCTGCTTAATGATACATCATCAACTACAGCGAGGTCAAAAATCAAAACCCATCAATATCCCAAATAAAAAAAACAAAAATCAGCTAAACACATAGCGTTAGAAATCAGCATACCTAAAATTTATTCAAATTCCTACACACACACCGTAAAAGCTACCATATTAAGCAAATTGAAACAATAGAACATATAAAGCAATAGCAATAACAATTAAATAACGAGAAATCGGATCGGAGTTACCGGAAAATTAAAAAACTACCGAATTCCGATGGATTGAGGTCGCCGGAGTAGTTGAAGCCGGCCACAAGCAATTGAAAGCGTGTGGTTAACACAGATCGGAGGAATAATTGCGGTGTTGTAATTTTGTGGCTATTTTTTCAATTTAAGAAAGTCTATGTTATGTTTATTATTATGACCGGCTATAACCGGTCAACAATATTGGTTGAACCGAAATGGTGGGTGCTGCACACAACGTAACAAACGTGGGAGTTGGACATCTAAATTTGTCGTTTATCAAAGTTATAATAGTGCAACTACTACTCCTCCACCAAATATAAATTATTCTTTTATAAAAAATGAAGTTTACCTAATTTGATTTAATTTAGGAAAACGTTGATTAGTATAGTAAAATTTGTATACCTAATTTGGTTTAAATTAGGAAAACGTTGATTAGTATCGTAAAATTTGTTAACCTATTTGATTTAATCTAGGAAAACTTTGATTAGTATAGTAAATTTGTTTACTAATTTGATTTAAATTAGGAAACGTTGATTAGAATAGTAAATTTGTTTATCTATTTGATTTAAATTAGGAAACGTTAATCGGTATAGTAAAAATAAACTAAACGTTGATATTCTCAACGGATCTACAAAAGGGAATCCTATGACCCGAAAATCTTATCAAATCAAAGGTTTTTTTTGTGATATATTATTTTTAGTAGTTAGATAAATATTAATTTAAATGTAAAATAAATTATCTCACTTAAATGATAAAATATATTCTAGAGGAGGCTGAATAACACACGTTGTTTTATTGAATTTTTGGTGTTATATTTTGTAAGAGGATGCTTACTGTAATGTACCTTATTAAGGTGTAGTAAAATTAATAAAGGTCGTTATAATGAAATGATAATGAAAGAAATAATCTCTTCATTATTTTTATTAATGAATGAGTATATATATACAATTTATAATTTTTATAATATGAAAAATTATATTTCTATTATATTCCTAAACCTTATTCTATTTGTACAATAATTCTATAATTATGATAAGTGTACAATGCTAATTAAATATAAACTAAAGTTACCAAAATATGCTCCAAAAATCGTGATATACACAGATGTATATGCCGTGTATATCACGGCTAATATTGTCTTCAATACTCGTGTATCACCGTGATATACATTGTTGTATATGTCGTGTATATCACGATATATTCTGTCACACCCCGCAGTTAGAGCGGGCGGTTTTCGTACATTGAGATTGTCCCTAAAATCTTCAAAAGGACTGAAGGAAGACCTTAGTAAAGTTGTCTGCAATTTGATACCTGGAAGGGACATGGCATACGCGTACTTGTCCACGAGCTACCTTTTCGCGAACAAAGTGAATATCCATCTCGATGTGTTTAGTGAGCTGGTGTTGAACCGGATTACCAGAAAGGTAGACGACACTAATATTATCACAATAAATCAAGGTAGCTTTCTGAATAGGACAATGAAGTTCTAAGAGAAGATTATGTAACCAACATGATTCAGAGACCACATTGGTTACCCCTCGATACTCGGCCTCCGCACTAGAGCGTGATAATGTAGATTGTCGCTTCGCAGACCATGAGACCAAGTTATTACCAGAAAACATACAATAGCCAGACGTGGAGCGTCTGGTATTCGGACAGCCACCCCAATCAACATCTGTATACGAGACAAGTGTAGACGTCGATGATGGATATAAATGTAATAGTCAAGTGTCCCCTGAATGTATAGAATAATGCGTTTGAGCGCATTCATGTGCTCAACCCTGGGATCATGCATAAATAAATACACATGATGTACGACATATGTAATATCCGATCTCGTGAAAGTAAAATACTGAAGAGCCCATGCAAGACTGCGATAGTGGGTCGGATCCTCGTAAGGTGAACCGGCTACAGCACCCAGCTTGGGTTTAGTATCAACTGGAGTGGAAGTAGACTTGCATGAGGACATACCAGGACTACTTGCTTTAGCAAACGGAAATTGGGTTTCATCAAAAATAACATGGCGACTAATTATGATTTTATTAGACAATAAATCAAAAAAATTGTAACCACGATGATTAGATGGATAACCCAAAAATACACAAGGGGTAGAACAGGCTTGAAGTTTGTTAATTGTAGTTGACGAAAATAGTAGATAACATAAGCACCAAAAAACCCTAAGATGTGAATACGAATGATTCTTATTATAGAGGAATTTAAGAGGGGGAATATGTCAATCCTTTTATAGGAAGTATGTTAAGAAGATAAGTAGTCATTTGTAGAGCATGATGCCAAAATGAAGAGGGTACGGAAGCATGAACTAATAATGCTCGGACAATATTATTAATGGTATGAATTTTTCGTTCGATTTTCCCATTTTGTGAGGAAGTATGAGGACAAGAGAAACAAAAAACTATGCCATGAGTATCACAAAAATCCCGAAACAACCCATTATCATATTCTTTCCCATTGTCACATTGAATATTTTTTATTTTCCGATCAAATTGGGTACGGATGAATGCTCTAAATATTAAGAATGTGGAAAAAACTTGTGATTTTTTCACTAATGGAAAGGTCCAAAAAAATTAGAATAATCATCAAAAAATAGAACATAATAACGATGGCCCACAAAACTTAAAACGGGAGAGGTCCATAAATCACTATGAATAATATCAAATGACATTAAAGTATGAGAAGTAGAAGCTACAAATGGTAATCAAACATGTTTTCCTAAAGGACATGAATGACAAATTGGAGTACTAAGCATACCCTTACAAGAAATACAATTGTTTTTATACAAGGAAGAAACAACAGACGACCCAGGATGACCCAAACGTGCATGCCATAAGGAAGGAGCTAGAGCTGCAAAATTAGTTAGCAAGGCTTGACTCGAAAGACTGGATGCGGGCGTGATTGGATAAAGATGTCCCATACTATTACATCTCATGAGAGGTATCCCCGTCTTGAAATCCTTCACAGATGATCCAAAGGGATCAAAATTAACAGAAACCCAATTATCAGTGGTGAATTTACAGATAAACACTAAATTATTAATTAAGTTAGGGGCATGAAGGGCATTTTTCAAGACAAGAGGTGGATGGGGGGGGGGAGACATTGTTGCATGACCGTAACCATGAATTGGAATTGAGGTGCCATTATCAACAATTATGTCACGATATTTGCTCAAATTGGAATAAGACGAGAGAGTACCTTGGTCTGATGTCATGTGAGCAGTGGCTCTGGTGTCCATGTACCAATTTGCGTCTGGGGGATTCAATCCAAGCGTGTGTATTGCGGCTTTAATGTCCGTTGGAGTGGGGGCGGTAGCATGATGGGCCTGTGGAGGCCGAGGCCCAAGCACACCTACCTGCTGGCCCGACCCAGAACTGTGTCGCGGGAACCCCTGCTGGACAAAAAAATTGGGTCTGTTGGTGTTGGGAAATTGGGCCTAGTTTCCCGAGTAGGCGGTAGGCGGGTAGTAATGGTTGTTGGGCCCAGGGTCACTGGACCAGTTCTACGACCAAGGACCCCAGGGCTGTGGCCAGTAGGCTTGCGGCCCATTGCCCCGAGGCCCATTTCCACCGATTTAGGAGCCACCCCTGTTATTGGCACCTCAATTTTTCCATTATTTTTACGATTCTTCTTGCCTCCACCGTGAGTACGGTTTTGGGCCGAATTGTCAACAAAACCTTGAGAATTATCAGATGACATCATCATCACCACGGGACCTGCACCGATAGCTGCCTTTTTGGCCTAACTAGCTTCTTTTAACGTGAGCATCGAATGAGCTTGATAAAAAGGTGGAAGTGTATTACTTTGACAGAGGAGAGTCCCAATGCCATTATAGTATCAGATAGGCCTGCAACCATTTGTAGAACAAGACGATTATTGGTAACAGGTGCACCAACGTTACGGAGTTGGTCCGCCAATTCCTTGAGTCGTTTATAATAAGCTGAAACATTCGGGAAATCGTCCATGCGGACATGGGAAAATTCCTGGTCAAGGGTGACAACGCGGGAATGTTGGTTATCCTGGAATATATCACGCAACCTATTCCAGGTAGTCATAGGCGTAGTGTCTGGTTCAATGATCGTTTGTAAAAGGTCGGTAGAAATAGTGGAATAAATCCACTGAAGGACGGTAACATCAAGAGTAATCCATAACTGAGGATCCTCCGCATGAGTAGAGGTAGCGGGAGGAATTATGTGATGAAGGACTTGATGTGAGATTGCGTGAATTTCAAATAACTCTGCCCACGTCGCATATTGAATATTTTTCATTTCAAGAACAATATGAATGATGTTCTTGATGTTAGAAACAATAACGGCAAGATGAAACATGTTCTTTGACGTCGACATAACGAAAGACCAAAGGGATTGGGAAGAAAATTTGGGAAGAGAGGAGGTAAATTGGCACGAAATCTGAGAAATGGCACAAATTTTGAGGCAGTCTCAGCCGAGAAGGGGCCGGAAAACCGAGAAGAAATTTAAAAGAGAAGCGGAAGTAATTTAGTCCTAGACTTCTGATACCATGAAAGAAATAATCCCTTGATTATTTTCATTAATGAATCAGTATATATACAATTTACAATTTCCATAATATGAAAAATCTTATTCCAATTATACTCCTAAAACCTTATTCTATTTGTATAATAATTCTACAATTATGGTAAGTGTACAATGCTAATTAAATGTAAATTAAAGTTACCAAAATATGCTCCAAAAACCTTGATATACACGGCTGTATATGTTGTGTATATCACGGCTAATATTGTCTTCAATACTCGTGTATCACCGTGATATACACTGGTGTATATGTCGTGTATATCACGGTATATTCTGTCAGATAAGTATTCATTTATCTTTAACAAAAAATCTCAAATGCCTTCATCGTGATATTATTTTCAGTATAAAGCGATTTACTCTCAAAATAAAATTTCTCGAGTATTAAGCTTAACTAATCGAACCTAAAAATTAATACTATTATTTGATAGTAAACCAAAAAATTAAAAAGGGAAAGAGCAAAGTCACCAAATAGAGCAATCTTGACTAATTCTTAGCGTAACGTGTATTTTTCCAAGGCATGGGCCTCGAGGTCAACCGAATTACCTAACCATCACTACATGCTAACTAGATGGTTAGATTTTTCTCTTCATTGTTTTGTTCCATCTTTTAAATATTTTGCCACAATGAAAGTTAATTGCTCATATATGTAAACTCTGATTTTCTACTTTTTCCTTCATTTAACGAGGGCTAAATTTCCACTAATAGAAATACTTTCTTCTTTTCACATAAATCATAATAATAAGTGGAGATGTTGTGTGATACTGCTTCGCGAAATAATTTCACTAAATATATTTAGTAGTCGTTTGTTTATAGATTTCAATTTTTTTTTACTTTATTTAAAATTTATAAAATTGAAGTTGAAGATATAGTTATGTTTGGTTATACTCTTTGCAAAGAAGATAATACTTTATTTGAAGCTGGAAAACAAGTTTGGACCATTTTTTTCAAATTTGAAATACAACTCTAAATTGAATTTGAAAATTTTATAACCACACTGTTTTTGAATTTGAAATAAAGTAAAAAATTATTCTTGAAAAAATGAATAATTCTCATGGCTAAATGACTCCTTAATGACATTGTTGGTCCTTAATTATTAGTGATTTTGATTTTTATTCCTTGTGATATTTGACTACACATATTTAACTATCACTAAAGTGAAACATGCACTTATCTTTTTACTTTTGAATGTTCATAAATTTACCATAGTTATCAATTACTCCACAACATAATTACTCATGTGTTATGTTAAGCTTATATTATTACTCAACATTTAGCAGTTATGTATTTGTAACAATACGTCAAATAAAACATATTTTGTACCTAAAGGGATCAAAAACACTTATTTTAATTAATTAAATATTAAAAATATTTCGTCAAAGATCACAAACACTAAAATAAATTATTACTAATAATTGAGGAACCAAAAATATTATGTATCCATAAATGATAAATTAAAAAGAAATATAAGATAAATAAGATTAGAATAACATATCTTGGTCAAAGGAGTCGCTCTATGCACGCGTTACACTGCAAATGTGTTGACACGAGTTCCATTTTTTTATGTGTGCATTTCATCTACTCTTTTTTGTTCTTTCATTTTACATTACAACTAAGAAGTGTGTTGAACATGCAAAGACAGTTCAGCAAAAACTAATCCAGGAGAAAGAAAAACTTTATTATTAAGAATAAAAAATTCAACAACTCTTTTCTAAATTTTGTAATATATTCTAAAAATCCGGTAATGGTTGAACCGAAATGGTGAGCACGCAAATCAATGTGAATTGGAGATAGGGGGAATCTTTGTCAATATTCATTTGTTCATAAAATTACACCATTATTTAATTCTTTAATATAAATATATATATGACTTTATTGTATCAATGGTAGTTGGTGACTGGTGAGAAAACCACAAGTCCACTACTACAGACTAAGTAAATAAAGAGTTTAAATAACAATATTGAATAAACTCCGTACCGTTTCTTAGAGTAATGTTATGGTAAAACTTCATTTGAAACGATGTGGTAGAAAGTAACGTTGCGACTTGAAGGACACGATTCGTTGTGGATTTATACATCCACAATTTTATGTAGGAATGAAGGTGCTTTTGGCTCGACATTATTGATAATGTAAATAGTCGATGATAGAGCTCGAGTAGAAAGTATTAATTTATTTCTCTGGGCAAGGGTCTAGGGTTAATGCCAATCAATAGAAAAATTGGAACAACTTTGTAAATATATCTTCGATATGAAAATTGAAAGAATACAATTCGAGCAAGTTGTTATTAATTTATATAAATTTTTACTATATCATCAGGTCATTTTACATATTGTAATCGATAATATATCTTACTTTTAAAATTTTAAATCTTGCATTTTAAGAAATCTTACATATAAATATCATTTTGATAATCTTATAGTATAAAAAATTATTACACTAATAGTATATAAAACTTAAACTCGAAACTCATTGTATTTCAACTAGAAAATTATGAATTTATTAAGCTGCATCATTCAGAGAGAACGCTTCACTTTCTCAACAATTTAAAAAACAAAAGAAAACTCTTCGAGAGTTATGATGAATTATTAGATTCTACCCACAAAAGAAAATTAATAAAAGTCAGATTAAAAGTTAGTAATATTCTACATATCATTTCTTTCTACTAATTGCAATTGGTTTTTAGAAAAATACTTACGTATATGGATTCATTGAATTAGTCTATCATCAGAGCTACAAAATCTTGACTATGTTATAATGTGCTACCATCTTACTAGAAAGTGGACAAATTTTCGGCCGAAGTACACAAATAACCGATTTGAGGATAGCTATTTAAGGCACAATCGAAATTCATAATTAATTAAAATATTTTCGCTTTAAAATTAATATCAAATTCACAAGTCAAAAATTTCAAATAACTTATAGATATGCGAGTCTGAAGTCAAAATCTAACTTCATAAATATATATATATAAAGTTGGCATAAGTTCGATTAAAATTCAAACAACAAAAGTATCTGAAGTTAAGTTTTGTAATCTCCTAACTTGGAACATGTATGTCTGAGTTGTTAGTTTGTGTTGGCGCCTTTTAAGTGGTAAGCTTTGAACTATTGCCTTCAATATAATGTTGATTGCTTTTATATCGGATGGCAGCTTGTTGCATGCCCTTGACTGACTACAAATTAAATACTTTGAAAATTTTGGATATAAGGTTAAATAGCAGACTAAAAACTGCTTACCCGATGAAAATTATACCAAATACTTTTCTGCATTATTTCCATAAGTGTCATTCGCACAAATGCCTCAATTTCGGGGTTGTCTTAAATTTTTTCCCTTTAGCATATGTATCATAATATTCACACAAATTATGCCGGATAAGACAAAACTTTCAACACTCAACGTAATATGAAAAACGACATAATTTTAGGTTTCGCTCGACATAATTTACGTTTAACTTCGGCATATGTCTCATAACATTCACACAAATTATGTCGGACAAGACAAAACTTTCAACAATTTAACATAATATGAAAAATACTACAAAACTTATGCCGCATAACTTAATTCCTAAAGATTTTTTTCCGAGCGAGGCAAAAGTTTTTTTCCGAAGATAAAATGTTAGAGAAATTATGCCTTGCGAAACAAGTCTGAGTATTTTCAGTAAAATAGGTAGTATGAGGCAAAAATTAAAGACCAGTGCGTTTGAAGGAAATCCGTGCAAGAAAATGTTTCCATAAATGAATATTCAAATGGACCAGAAGCCTCTTAGTTGCAAGCTCAAAAGTTAATTTTGGGCCAGCTCAAATTGAAGTTGAAATTCTAGATCTGGGCCACCATTAATACAAACACAACTGGGCCTCAGTTGGCTACTGATAGAGTATTCAACCATTCTGGGATTGTCCATTATCCGAAAATGAAGAGTCTAGATATTTCATTTGTCTTCTTAGTTTCGTTTCTCCTTCATATGCTCCTCTTAGATGGGAACAAAAAATACTACTTTATCTGTCACAATTTATATAATATAATCTGATTGGATACGAACGTTTAAGAAAGAATGCAAGACTTTAGAAATTTGTGATCTAAAACGAGTCGTAGATATTTGTATGACTGTACATCATTTCATTAAGGATAAATAGAGAAGTTTTAAGTTAAATTATTTTTAAATATAGAAATATACAGCTTAAAATAAAGTATATCACATAAATTGGAATGAAAGTATGACAACTTATTTTTGTGTGCGTGTGTTGTAATGTTTTACTGGTAATAAATAAACTGTTTATTTACAAAAAATAAAATGATATTTATTTTTCAACCAAACTAAAAGATATTTAAGATGGACGAGAAGAACTATAAATCACCTAAACACTGACATGCTAAACCACTAAGCCATTTTGTATTACCATTAATTTTGCACAATTAATATTACAATATATTATATAAATTCCGAATAACGCAAAATTTGAACTCATATCGAGAAAAATATGAATAAAAATACAAAGATTAGAAAATAACCAAATATTATGGATTGAGAGACAGACCCTGCCCCATTTTCCCCACCTTGTAAAAGTTTACCCACTTGAAAAAATTAAACTATATTGTAGTAGCAGTTTATTAAATGATTTATTTTAAATTTGGTTCCTTCAGTATTTATGATATCTCCGCATGTACCGGAAATAAACAATAAATATGTTTAGGTTAGCATTAAAAGGCCTGCAAATAAAGCACCGTTAATGATTAAACCAAATACAAATTCTGTGCTTATGATGATTTATAATCTTAGGACTTAAGAGTATAAAAAAGGGGAAAGATTTGATTCAAAGATCCACGCATTTTTGCACTTCCAGAAAGAAAGCTAAAGCATTTGCTGGAGTATTAATTTAAATTTAATAATTGACACTCCATTTCACTGTCTTTAATTATTTTGTTACCGCCTAATTATTGTATTTAATAGAATATTTTTATATATTGTATATTATCATTGCTAGAATATTATCATATTTTGTATATATTTTATATTAGATAAATTTATATTCTAATTGTAATTAGGAAGATTTAGCTATTTAGTTTGTAGACATGTAACACTATATATATTGTACACAATAATCAATGAAAGAAATGGGAACATATTCCTCCATGGTATCAGAAGCCAAACCCTAATTTTTTCTCTCCCAAGCTGCCACCCAATCTCTTGGCCGACCTCCATCAGCCGTCCTCCCCATTTTTTTTCTTCCAATTCTCAGACATTCTCCTCCCCTCTTCTTTCCTAATTTTCAATGGCTGAACAACCTAAATTCTATCATTCTCTTGCAATCAACAACATCAAGAATTTCATTCACAGCCTATTGCCAAGAGTTTAAGATGATTGCTGATCAACTCTCCAACGTTGGTGCACCGGTCACCAATCAACGATTGGTTATGCAACTCATTGCGGGTTTGAATGAATTGTCTGACGGCGTCGCTACCATCCTCCAACAAACACACCATTGCCTCCATTCTATGAGCCCCGTTCGAGACTCATCATTGAAGAAACACATAAAACTAAGCGGGCCGCAGCCAGTGCAATCACCGCCGATGACCCAATTGCTGACTCGAGAGGCTCGACCTCTGCCTCGCCACACCGACAAGCCAACGACCCAAAATGTGGCTCACAATCCTAGACCAACAACAAAGGAAGAAATTATGGCCGAAGTCGCGGTTGCCGAATCGGAAACTTGATGGCGGCGGCAGAGGCGACCTCGTCGCCTCAAGAAGAAGCGGCGCCGCTGGGTCGCCTACCCATCGTGGACTCTGTGGGGCCCATCGGCTTGGGATGCTCTATCGTGTCCTTATCCGACGTCGTCCTGGGCCCCACCTTCGGCCCGATAGCCTCAGCCAGGCATCCGCTGCGCACGTCCGCAACAGGCATATAATGCACATGTCTCTCCTCCTTCGACATACGCACCGACAGATATTGAGGTGGTTATGACATGATGTCTCTCAATGCACCAGACGACGGCTGGTACATGGATACTGGCGCCCCATCTCATATGACAGCATCCCAAGGTACTCTCTCTCGTCTTATTTCAATATGAGCAATTTAAATCGAAATATTATTGTTGGCAGTGGACAAGGCATTCCCATTCGAGGTTATGGACAATTATCCTTCTCCCCACCACATCCATCGTTAGTCTTAAACAATGTCCTCCATAACCCAAAACTTATTAAAAATCTAATCTATGTGTGTCATTTCACAACCGACAATAATATTTCTCTTGAATTTGATCCTTTTAGTTTCTATGTGAAGGACCTTATGACATGGACGCGAATAATGAGATGTGACAGTACCGGGGACCTCTATCCTATGGCCACCACCGTCGGCCATCTAGCCTCCTTTCCATCAATATTTGTAGCTCTTTCATCTTCTTTATGGCATAATAGATCACGACATTCAGGAGATTCTGTTTTACGTTTTCTTAGCAAAAATAAATTTATTCAGTGCAAATATGTCTCTACTACTTATGTCTGTGAATCTTGCGTTTTTGGAAAACATGTCAAATTGCCATTTTATTCTTCATCCACCTGTATTTTAATGCCATTTGATATAATACATAGTGATTTATGGACTTCTCCCATTTAAGCACGGTCGGGGATATATATTACGTGTTGTTTTTGGATGATTATTCCAACTTTCTGTGGACTTTTTCCATTGGTAATAAGTCCTAAGTTTATTCTATTTTTTCTTCCTTTAGTGCTTTCATAAAGACACAATTTGAAAAGAATATCAAATGTTTTCGATTTGACAATGGAAGGGAATTCGATAATAAAAAAATCAAACTGTTCTGTGCCAAACACGAACTTGTTTTTCATTTTTCCTGTCCACATACCTCTCCACAAAATAGAAAAGCCGAACGAAAAATTAGAACCATAAACAACTTAATCCGTGCCCTCATTGCCCACGCCTCTATCCCCCATATTTTTGGCATTACACACTCTTAATGACAAACTATCTCTTGAGCATTCTCCTAAATAAGTCTCTCAAACACAAGTCACCCACTCAAGTTCTCTATCTTCGGGATCTTCCTATAAACATTTATGAACTTTCAGATGTCTATGCTACCCTCTCTATCCCTCCACTAAAATCAACAAGCTGCAACCTCAGTCATCCATGTGTGTCTTTCTTGGTTACCCCCAATCATAGAGGTTATAATTGTTACGACTTGTCAAGCAAAAAAATAATCATTTCTAGGCATGTTATATTCGATGAGTCTCAATTCCCCTTTGCCAATCTCAATTCTCCACCTCCAAATTCCTTTAACTTCCTAAATGATGATCTAAATCCCATTCTAATCCATCACTTGCAAAATCAATCATCATGGCCTTCTGTCTCGGCTACCTCTTGGCTAGCCGAGCCTCAGAACAACCCATCACGGCATTTCATCTCGGTTGCCTCTCGACCAACCATCGCTCTCCCCGACACCACTGCCCCATCTCGACAACACCACTCACTCCCCGGTCGTATTCCCAGTCCCGCTGCCACGTCTCAGCCACCACCTCCCAATCCCGTCCAACCTCCAGCAGCACCCCGACTGATAATGGAAAGCGTGCTATACATAACATTTCCAAACCCAAATGACTATTTAACTTGTCCAATTCGGTTGCCCCTTCCCCTGATCCTCATAATCCAAAAAATGCCTTATCCAATCCTAATTGGAAAAATGCAATGATTGATGAATATAATGCTCTTATTGAAAATAAGACGTGGGATCTAGTACCTCTTCCTCCTGATGCTAATATTATTCGTTTTATGTGGATTTTTTTACATAAAAAGAAATCTGATGGTTCTTTTGAGAGGCACAAGGCTCGTCTTGTAGGTGATGATAGGTCTCAACATGTGGGAGTGGATTGTGCTGAAACTTTAAGCCCGTTAGTAAAACCGGCGACTATTCAAACTGTTCTCAGTATTGCTTTGTCCAAATCTTGGCCCATTCATCAGCTTGACGTCAAAAATAATTTCTTGCATGAGGATCTTCATAAAATCGTATATATGCATTAGCCTATGGGATTCAGGGATCCAATTCATCCAGATTATGTGTGTCTTTTGAAGAAATCACTTTATGGACTGAAACAGGCTCCTCGTGCATGGTACCAACGGTTTGCTGACTTTGTATCCTCTATCGGTTTTCACATAGTAGATCTGATCATTCACTGTTCATCTATCACAAGGCTAATGATATGGCATACATCCTACTATATGTTGATGATATCATTCTCACTACATCTTCTGATGCACTTTGCTGATCCATCAAGTCACTCATTGCCTTTGAGTTTGCTATGAAGGATTTGGGCCCCCTAAGTTATTTTTTGGGTATTGATGTTACGAGAAATGCAGGTGGATTATTTCTTTGTCAAAGGAAGCACGCCGAAGAGATCCTTGACCGAGCATGCATAACGTCTTGCAAACCGGCTCACATGCCGGTGGACACTAATTCCAAACTTAGTACCTCTTCGGGTTCCCTATATGCCAACTCACTAAAGCAGTTTAGCAGGAGCATTACAATATCTCATTTTCACGAGACCAGTATATCATATGCCATGCAACAAATATGCTTACATATGCACAGCCCGACGGATGCACATATGAATGCGCTCAAACGTATTTTGCGATATGTACAAGGTACTCTTCACTTCGGCCTTCACCTGTACAAGTCCACACTATCTGGTCTCACCTCTTATTCTGACGCTGACTGGGGTGGCTTTCCGGACACTCGTCGCTCCACGTCAGGTTACTGTGTCTTCCTGGGAGATAACCTGCTTTCTTGGTCTTCTAAAAGACAACCTACTCTGTCGCGATTCAGTGCCGAAGCCGAGTACAGAGGAGTCGCAAATGTTGTCTCTGAGTTTTGTTGGATACTCAACCTTCTGTTGGAACTTCACTGCCTAATCCGCAAGGCTACATTGATCTATTGTGATAATGTCAGTGCGATATATCTCTTCGGCAATCTCGTTCAACATCAGCGCACTGAACACATTGAGATGGATATTCACTTTGTACGTGAAAAAGTGGCTCGTTGCCAAGTTCGTGTCCTTCATGTTCCTTCCAGATATCAGATTGCTGATATATTCACTAAAGGACTTCCGCGCATTCTTTTTGATGATTTTCGAGCCAGTCTCAGCATACGAGAACCTCCCGCTTCGACTGCGGGGGTGTGATAGAATATTTTTCATATATTGTATATTACCATTGTTAGAATATTACCATATTTTTTATATCTTGTATATTAGGTAAATTTATATTTCAATTGTAATTAGGAAGATAAGTTATCTAGTTTGTAGCTATGTAACACTATATATATTATACCTAATAATTCATAAAAGTAAGGGTAACGTATACATTATTAAATTTGTACTGATAGTAGCTTGGACTTGGAGTACTTCTCTATTTTCTCTCTCTTCCTTTTGCACTTTCAGCTTTTAAAAATCAGGTCTTTTACAGTACTGCTAGAAAGATTTTGTAGATTGATAATTTAATAGATACTGCATTTGGTCCTAAGTCCTAACACTATCCTCGAAAAGAACTCGTCATTTAATTAGTAATGTTTTCCCTTAAATTTTAAAGTATCGGAATATCAGTAAAGGAGAAATATAACGAGTGTGAACAAAAAATATAAGACCATCAAAAGTTCAAAAGCAAAATTCAGAAACATGGAAAAAGTAAAGTTAGTGATGATGTTATAATGAAAAGAAGAAAACAAAAAACCATCAAAGGATGTGATGAGAAGAATGAGAGCTTTCAATTCTTACAGAAGTTTCTTGTGTGTTCAAGCTTTGAAATGAAGAAATTATTAGTAGGAAAAATGTGTCTAATGCGGTGCAAATCTAGAAAATCGAGCTAGTAAATTTTAAATACTAGATGGTTATTAAAAAAAGAGTTTGAAATCACAAAAAATCGGGACCAACAAATCATATGGATTTATTTAAATTGGAATTCCACAATTAGTGACGGGAATTATTGCATAGTTCATCAACCTAATTTTTGTGTCCATAAATTTGGTGACATTAACAATATTTGGTTAAGTCCTAACCCGATGTATGATGCCATTGGCCAGCAAGATTAATCTGGTCATTGAAAACGATACTAATTAAACAAAACAACGTGGTTCATTGAAGGGGATTTTAAAGTAGGATCATGGAACTTATTCATCACTCCACAAAATTATTAAAAATTTACTTTAATTTTTGTTCTTGGAGATTTTAAGAAAAGCTCGAGGATAAAATTTTCTAATTCATGAGTTGACCCCTTTACAATTTGTGCATCACATGTCCCCATATGGATATGCAACTAATTATGAAAGCCACTAATCCTTTGATTATTTTTATTAATGTAAATGATTTATATACATAATATACAATAGTAATTCTATGTTATAATTACAAAAATTAAATATTTACCTAACTAATATAAGATATTGCTACAATAATTACATATATACAAAATAACTAATTATACCAAAAGAATATAGTTTCACAGAGTCTATCACACCCCCGCAGTCGTAGGGAAGACATTTAGTAAATATGTCAGCAATTTGATAACGTGAGGGGACATGCAAGACACGTACTTGTCCGCGAGCTATCTTTTCACGAACAAAGTGAATATCCGTCTCGATATGTTTAGTGAGCTGATGTTGGACAGGATTCGCCGAGAGATATATCACACTAACATTATCACAGTAGACCAAAGTAGCTTTATGAATAGGAAAATGAAGCTCTAAGAGGAGGTTACGCAACCAACATGACTCAGACACCACATTGGCTACCCCTCGATATTCGGCCTCCGCGCTGGAATGCGACAAAGTGGCCTGACGTTTAGCCGACAAAGAGACCAAGTTATCACCAAGAAACATACAATAACCAGATATTGAACGCCTGATATCTGGACATCAACCCCAATCTGCATATGTATAAAACATGAGAGTAGATACCGAAGATGGATATAAGTGTAAACCATAATCAACAGTGCCCTAAATGTAACACACAATGCGTTTGAGAGCGTGCATTTGTTCTTCCTTCTGATCATGCATAAATAAACACACTTGTTACACTACATAAGTAATATCGGGTCTCGTAAACGTAAGATACTGAAGAGCCACCGCAAGACTACGATAGT